>CP139501.1:220477144-220506830 GCA_021014915.2 Artemisia tridentata subsp. tridentata | reverse complement strand
CGGCATTACCGCCATCACCCATAATTCCGTCAATCACCATTGACGGCCTCGTATGTGCATCTTTTTGTACAATCAACCCCAAATATAAAGATGTTACATACTTTTGGATAAATGGATATTATACTTTAGCTTGGAAAAATAGGTTACGTAAAACACACATGTTAATTACTAGTAAATGTTATGTAAAAACAACTTTTTCCGTGAAACACATAAATTTTAGGTTAAGCTCTAATACAAGTAACACAGGTTAGAAGATGCGGAGAACGTGCTTATTTACGCAAGTGTTCTTTACATGATACAACCAAAAGTTCAAATTATGATTTAGCTTACTAGAATGTAATGGTACAAACTTATAAACGTACATCAAATCAATTTCGTTGAATTTTTCAACTAGTAATCATTTTTGAAAGAAGCAAAACACAATTACGGAACTTAGAGGTTCTTTTCGGAGCATGCCATTAGGGGTCACATAGGTGTAATACAAGAGTCGTATATTAGATAAGTCAAGCGTTTAAAATCCATTCAAAATAACTACTGCATATAGATGATTACGTACTAAATAGTAAATACACGTATGTCCAAATACTTTTTTCCCATTTCTTTTTAGGATAATTGTTTAGAAATGTATCCAACTTGACACTCTTTCTTTTATTGTGTGCTCAACTTTTAATTTTCTTTTGTTGTATATCAAACTCTCTAATCTTTCTTATTGTATGTATCATTCTTTTAAGGGATAATGAGTATTAAATGTATCAAACTTTTCACGTTTTACTGAGTTGTGTATCAAACTTTTAATTTTACTAAGTAATGGTCTGAACTTACTAATCCTTGCTATGTTGTGTACTAACGGGGTGATTAAGGTTTTCGGTTAGAGTTATTTTCATAAATCGTCCTTGTGGTTAGGACCAAATTGCAACGTTAGTCCTTATTGTTAGTTAAGTTATTTACATAAATCGTCCTTGTGGTTAGGCCCAATGACGTGTCAGGTGCCACGTGGCAACTGCCACGCGTCGGGTCTGGTTCGGGTCGGGTGACACGTTGACCAATGAGGAGGCGCCACGTGGCAACGAGTTATTAAACTCGATTTGCGCTCGGGTAGGACCTAACCACAAGGACGATTTATGTAAATAACTCTAACTGACGTTAAGGACTAACGTCGCAATTTAGTCCTAACCACAAGGACGATTTATGTAAATAACTCTAACCAAAAAACCTTAATCACCTTTTCATACATGAGATAGCAAGGATTAGCAAGTTCAGTACATAACTTAGTAAAATTAAAAGTTTGATACACAACTTAGTAAAATGTGGAAAGTTGGATACATTTAAAACTCATTAACCCTTCTTTTAATATTTTTTATTGTATATATCATTAGTGTTAAGTGTTGTATTTGTTAAGAGTTAACTACATTTTTGGTCCTTGTGGTTTGCCGGGTATAACACTTTCAGTCCATTTGTTTGGTCTCCAATAACCTCAGTTAGTCCGAAATACATAACCACCGCCACCACCACCCACCATCGTCATCCACCACCGTCACCCACCACCACCACTTACCACCACCACCCACCACCCACACGCACCACCCACTGCCACCACCTACCACCACCACCACCAATCACCACCCCCACTCACCACCGCCACCCACTGCCACTACCGCCACCCACCACAACCACCCGCCACCACCTACCACTTACCACTACTACCAATCACCACCACGCAACATCGCCACCCACTGCTAACACCGCCACCCACCACCACCACCAATCACCACCACTACACACCATCGCCACCCACTGCCACCGTCACCACCTACCACCACCACTAACAATTACCATCACCACGCACCACTGCCACCCACTATCACTACCGCCACCCACTGCCACCACCGCCACCCACCACCACCACCTACAACCACCACTCACCATCTCCACCCACGCCACTATCGACGGTGGTGGTAGTGGGTAGCGGTGGTGATTGGTAGTGGTGGTGGGTGGCGGTGGTGCGTGATTGGTAGTGGTTGTGGTAAGTGGTGGTGGTGGGTGGTGGTGTGTGAAGCTAGTGTATGGCGGTAATGGCAGTGGGTGGCGGTGGTGAGTGGTGGTGGTGATTGGTGGTGGTGGTGGTGGTGGCAGTGGGTGGTGCATGGTGGTGGTGGTGGTAAGTTGGGTGGCGGTGGTATGTGGTGGTAGCGTGGGTGGTGGTGATGAGTGGTGGTAGGTGGTGGTGGGTGGCGGTGGTGGCAGTAGGTGGCGGTGGTGCGTGGTGGTGGTGATTGGTATTGGTGGTGGTAGGTAGTGGTGGGTGGTGGTGATTGGTAGTGGTGGTGGTAGGTGGTGATGGGTGGGTGGTGGTGGTGATTGGTGGTGGTGGGTGGTGGTGGTAGGTGGTGGTGGTGGGGGGGTGGTGGCAGTGGGTGGTGCATGGCGGTGGTGATTGGTGGTGGTGGTGGTAAGTGGTGGTGATGGGTGGCGATGGTGGATGGCGGTGGTGGGTGGTGGTGGCGGTGGTGGGCGGTGGTTATGTATTTCGGACTAACTGAGTTTATGTATTGGAGATCAAACAAATGGACTAAAAGAGTTACACCCGGCAAACCAGAAGGAACAAAAATTTATTTAACTCTTAACAAATACAACACTTAACACTAACAATACATACAATAAGAAATATTAAAAGAATGATATATACAATAATAAAGATTAGAGAGTTTGATACACAACAAAAGAAAATTAAAAGTTAAGTACACAACAAAGGAAAAAGTGTCAAATTGATTACATTTCTAGACAATTATCCCTTTCTATTTTATTTATCTTGATTCTTTTTCTTAATCAACCAGTGTATATCAGTTGATGTGAATTCAGATAAATTTTTTTAATGGCACGTCACCGTTTTGACAAAAACATAGTCGTTTTCCATGAAAAAGTCAGTCGTATAGAGTACGGCTATAGCCTATAGAATTCTTTCTTTCTTATTTTACTCTGAAAGGGAATCAAGTTGGTAAATGTATGGCATATGTTGATAATGTAAAGAATTTGTAAGGTGGCCGGTCAATTATATAGTTATCGTTAACAATGATTTTATATAAACAAAAACATAATGGTTGACAAAAGTATGGCAAGTTCGGAATGGTGTCTCAAAAGATCATCGTGTCTATTCTGGTTCCTAAATCCCATGGACATCGTCAATCCTTGTTTGACACCCTCGGCTTCTACTTTGCCAACTGCACGGCAAAGTACCCAACTAAGATGATGAACAAACAAATGTGGCTTCACTACTTAATGTTGTTTATGTGTATATATTAACGTTTTTCCTGTCAGCTTCTTCTAATATTAAAATCTTGCTTTATGTATTGATATACAGGTAATCAATGTTTTGAAAATCGGACCGGATATTGAATCGATTTTTCTTTTCGATTTTTGGTTTTTTTCGGGTTTTTTTTGTGGTTTTTTCCGGTTAAGTCGGAAGAACCGCCGAACCGGTTCCGGTCCAGTTCACCGGTTGAACCGTCCGGTTCGGTTCAGTTTTCAAAACATTGTAGGTAAGAGCAACAATTTCACATGTTGTATATGTATAAGGGTCGAAATAGTCTTTGATCGATTTTGTAATATGTATGTGTCGAATTTGTTGGATATATTGGAGTCTTTTATTACCGTCAAACAAACAAAGAAACACAAAAAAGTTTACGGAAGATAAATCAACACAAGATATAACACTTGGAATTCACGACTAGGGTAGTCATGACAGTCCATGAGTTAAAACAAATTACGACACACAAACACACAAAAAATTCAAGTTAATAATATCAGTGTAACATTCTGGATTATCTTTAACTAATTTTGTATTATTAAATTTGGATTTTGAAGCCCGTCGGATGAACTGGATGTGCAACTGGACGTTGCACACTGTCCATGACCAAGAAGAAAGGGCATTCTACAGAAAGATGACTGCATGCTTCTGGAGAGATGGACGACTTGTAAGTGTATTGAAACTTTGCTAATTTGTTAAATTGTTACGCTTAATGTTAGTCTGGATGTTGGTTTATTGATAATTGGAGAGAAAATATTATGGAGGGAAAAACTTTTGTATTTCACATTAAATGAAAACGGGTACAAATGAGAGTTTATATACAAACTGAAATTCAAAGTCAAAGTAATGCTACGCTATAATTTCAATGAGATTACAAACTAAACAACTATCAAACTATAGCTTGTAAGGTTGTTGTAGCTTCGACACAGACTTGATATGGTTGACTTTATGCTTTGCTTCCTGTTAGGAATATAAATATTCATGTGAAGACTCGGTCACCCCGAGTATCTGTTAGCATTAACTAGCTTGTAGGATTATTAATATTATTATTATTAGTTTAGTTATTAAAGTATTCGTGGAGTAGGTCGGGTCTTTACCCACTGTCAGCTCACTCTACAGCCCACACAGGGCATCCTATGTATGTGTATAAATACCCCTCTCCCACCAAAGGAGAGGGTTGGACCTTCTCATAGTTTAATCTAATATTTCTCTTTTTCTCTCAAGGCTCCCAACTTTCTCATCTTTCTCTTCATCTCATTCGGCCACAAATCTAAAGAAACACACGAGTTATGATTTCTACTTAGTTACAATTGGTATCAAGAGCCAAGGCTAGGTTCAAGTAAGTGTAGGTGTTCGGATTTGTAGTTTAGTTTTAAGTTTTTTTGTGTTTTTCTTTGGTTCGGCATAAAACGCAAGAAAACATCAAAGTTGACCATAGTTTGTGTTAAAGGCGTGTACTTTCACGGTTAAAATGGTTGTATAAGCTTTGGTTAGTGGTTGGATAACGTGTACTGAACCTTCACCCACTTCAGTTTGAAGCATTTCAGGAAATAATGGAACTATTTCACCTTGAAAAAGCCTACTAGCCATAGCCATGTTTTGAAAAACTTTTGATTGAAGGCTAGGAGTAGCAAAAATTTCTGTTGGTTTCGTAAGCAGGTATGTCTTTTTATTCAAAAGAGTTTGAACAAACCTTGGATACATTAGAAACTTGGTTTTGCTGTTTACAGTAGATGCCATACCCTCAAAAATAAATTTTGAAAAGTAAAAAACCTTGTTTGTAGACAAATAGATGAGAGCAAAAGCAATGTTGCTACTGAACTGCTCCCAAGCAGTCTTTTCAGGGCTTAAACAATGTAAAATGGTATGTATCAAAAATCTCCATTGAGGTGAGAAACATCCTTTTTGAAAAGTTAATTTGTGTTCGGATGTATCATACCCCATTTTGGTAAGTTCTTGCCATATTTCAGTGTTGTGCATAGTATTGATACCATCTAAGTCTTTTAATTTAAGATGTCTCCTAAGTATAGACTCGGTAACAACAAAAGATACACCATCCACTTCAGAATGAATTTCTAAGTCCCCATCTTCACTAGTCAAGACAGTAGCATTCTGCCAGAATTGTGTGATGTGCGAGACATAAAGAGTAGGAGAAACAGTTAGAGCATACCTTATGTGAGAGTGGTTTAGAAAGTCCACAATCTCATAAAATTTTGGTCCATCTCCATCCTCTGTTTTCTCTAGAAACGCAACCTAATTGTGACGCTTAACAAATTCCAAATTAGCCATTTGTATTGATGAAGAGTGAAAGATTATAGCAATAAGATGATCGTTTAAAGTGGAATTGAGGTTTTATGTAGCCTATTGGAGTTTATAGGTACTATTTAGGGTTTTGCGAAATATGCTTATGAGATAAATTATCTTGAGAAATAGAATAAATAAATTTATGGTAAAAAGATAATTATCTTCTAGAAAAATCCCTATAAGTACCTTAAGAATAACGGTTTTACCCCAACGGCTATAAATTTAATTACTGACAGATTTTTTACAACGGCTAGTTGAGCCGTACTAACTTTGTACTAACCGTACCAACTGTTGGAAAAATTTTGTTGAGCCGTATGAAGTTATTGAAAAGGATTTTAAAATACCATGGCTCAAACATAGTTTTTAGCAAACTATCAGCTATCAACGGATTTGATATGTCTTTACCAATAGCCGTTTGCTTTGGACTAGCCAACTCTTCACAGTTAGATATGGTGAGCTGATAACCATACAATTTTTGGTAAATTGTCAACCATCAACGGATTTGATTAGTCTTTACCAGATACTGTTTGCTCTGGACTAGTTGGTTCTTATGTGGGTTAGACATAGTGAACCAATAACCATTTGTTGTGTGCAAAGATCACACACTCAGCTCCAAATCACCATACAGTCCAAAACATAAAGCATTTAATTCCTTGATGCTTATCATCCAAAACCTGCAAGTGTTAGTCCAAAAACAAAGAAACAAGCCACAAAGAACTTGTCTCACAATATAAAAGTATATGACTAACATTGCACTCAAAAAGAAAAATTAATTTCCTTGTGGAACCCAAGCCAAAACAGACTTAGGCTTTCCTCTTGCATCAACATAATTCATTCTTTTCAAAACAATTTTGGCACCATTGGGTTTGATGGGTCTCCAAACCCAACATGCTGATGCATTCACTCCAGTACCCATATTTCCCTTAGTAGTGTTTTTATTAACACCAGTACCAATTACTCTGCTAGCAGTTGGAACTGCTGGCTTGGTAGTTGTTACCTTGGGTTTCCAAACTTGGTTTTTCACTACTTGTCTATTTTGAAATGGTCTCTTAACAGTTGTTGGTGCTGATTTGGAAAACATTTTTGCACCTTGAACTGTTGGCCTTGAGTGAATAGGTCTAATTGGTCTGACAGGCTGAACTGCTGGTCTAGCAGTTTGAATTGGTCTTTGGCCAGACTTTAATAGAACTGATCTGGGTATCATTCTATCATTCCTAGGAAGAGTTTGAAGTCTTGCTATGCTCAACCTATGGTTTGAATATCCACTCAACCATTTATCACAAAAATCTGCAAGATGGTCAAAGCTACCACACGAGTAACAAGCTTTCCTATAGCAGACAAAATCATCCCCTAATTGGTGAGATTTGAGGTCATTCCAATTCCTTTGGTTACCTCTTGGCTTGTTTGTGGTTCTATACATTTCTGCATACCTAACTGTTGGTCTAAAAGGTTTGGCATTTGATCTAGGCCTAACAGTCTCAGGTTTAACCATCTTTGGAACTTTTGGTTCCTCCACTTTAACTCTAACAGGCTTAACCACAGCCTGATTACCCTCATCATCAGAAGTCCATTCCTCTATGGTTGGAGAATCTGATTCCTTACTTGAGAACCTATCAGAGGACACCTTGTCCTCAGATAGTGATTTATCACTAGCACTCTTATACACAGGTTTATCAACTACATTCTCTTTAGGTTGAGGACCATATTTAAGCTCAGGTAGTTGAAATTCAGGTAGTCCTGTGTGTTCTAAGTCTATGCCTGGGGGTGTTGGAATTCCTCTATAGGGAGGTGGAACTGACTTATACCCTAGGCCTGACTTAGCTTTATTGAGGATCTGACACTCAACAATCTTACTAACACCCTGAGTTGCAAATTCTAGTGTGTCAACAGTCATTTGAATGTTCTCCTTTGCTTTCTTAACCTGTTCTAGCTCATGTTTCAACACACTAATTTCATTTTCTCTAAACATTAAGTCTCTCTTAACAATAATCATATCATCAGAAAACTTTAACTCATTACTTTTATAATGAACAATTTGTTCTTCTAACACAGCTAAAGCCCTCTTATGATTTGCTAAGTTAAAAGCAGTTTGGGTTAGCTCTTTTCTCTGATCCTCATATCTTTTCTTAAGAGTTTCTAGATCTTTTAAAGCTTCACAAGATTTAGAACATTTAGAAACTTGTACCTCAGAGTCTGAAAATGCCATGAGAGCAATCTCTGTAGATGCTTCTGCTTCCTCCTCTGCAATGTAGCTCCAGTCAAACCCTAAGCCATCAATGGCAACCATGGCTTTTGAGTTTGAATCATTAACCTCCACAACCCTTGACTTGCTTCCATATCCTCTGCTCTTTCCATCTTGTTGTCTTGGCAATCTGCACTCCCTTGAATAATGACCTTTCTTGTGGCAATTGAAACACTCAATCTTGGACTTGTCATACCCTGCAACATCATTGCTGTTTATGACAATCTTCTTGCCAATCTTCTTCAAAAATCTCTTAGCTCTCAAGCTGAGAAGAGAGAGCTGCCACTTGATATCCATCTCTTCAATATCATCTTCATCAATCTCTTGAAGATCTGAATGAGTCAACATACTTCCATTGTGCTGAGTAGTCAAGAAAGCACAATAAGTATTCTCATCCAAGAGTCTATTTGTACTGCTTGAAGTGCTAGCAGTACCAATATTGCAACTAGCAGTACCAACTGCTCCAGTCACTTGAACTTCTTCATCTGGACTTGAGGTACTGGGAGTTGATACAAAGGCCAAATTCCCTGAGCTTGAGCTTGAGCTTGATCCAGCAGACCTCTTAACATCATGTTCAACTATCTTGAAGTTGCTATAGAGATCCATTAAGCTCATGGAATCTATATCAGGCTTGTTTTTTCATACAACCACATGCATAGCCCATTCAGTTGGTAGACTCCTCAGAAATTTGGAGTTGAGATCTTCCTGAGGCATCTCAATTCCTAGAACAGCCAATTGACTCACTAGTTTTTGAAGTCTATTAAACATATGATCTAGTGACTCGTTGCTTGTTGCTGAAAAATTCTCAAACTGTTGCTTGAGAAAGGTCTTATGAGTTTTCTTGGTGGCTTCGTTCCCACCATATCTTGCAACAATAGCTTCAAAAAGGGTTTTAGCACACTTAAACTTGCTAAAATTCAACAACTGATCATTGGGAATAGTCATCAGAAGCAAACTTCTCGCCTTAACATCATTCTTGTGTTGTGCCTTCTCTTCAGTAGTGGTTGGCTTAGTTTGCACCTTAGTTTCAGTGACACCTTCAACAACGGTTGTTGTAGTTGTAGGTTTGAACGAATTCCCATCCTCAATAATCTACCAGAGAGTATAATCTTGAACTTGGAAGAACTGCTCAATTCTTAATCGCCACATATTGAACTCATTGGGTTTAAGCATTGGAAGCTTAGCAGCAATATTAGTCTGACTTGTTGTTGTCTCCATGTCCATCTTCTTCTTAAACAAATTTGTCTGGATCTTCTAAACCAAAGTATCAGTAACCTGGCTCTGATACCACTTGACCGGATCTACACACACTCCTTGTGTTAGATGTATACTTTGAATGATGTCTAGTCTACCACACGGAATTTACTAGCTAGCACTTAGAAGATTTGTTTGTTTGTGTTTTGTATGAACGAATCAACAATGAATGAACAAGGAACACAATATACTTCAACTTCAACGATTCAATATTATTAATGAATAATACGAGTGATCTCCTATCACTAGGGTTTTAAAACCTTGAATCTTAACAAAACAATACGTACTAATTCGTTTCTAATTCGTTTCAAAACTTTAACCTAGGCAATCCTATTATAGACTAAGGATTCCTTTACAAGATAACTATCAACCTAATCGTATAAGATATACACAATATCTTTTCTATAATTATCTTTTACAAAATCATAATCCGTACTAACTTCTATATTCAACCGTACGAACTGCTCTTGTCTTCAAAACTCATCAGCAGTACTAACTTCCATCTTCAGCCGTACTAACTGCTTAAGCTTAATTCCTAACAGTTTGACTCTTTGCGGTTTAGGTCTTTGCGGTTTGACTCTTTGCGGTTTAGATCTTTGCGGTTTAGGTCTTTGCGGTTTGACTCTTTGTGGTTTAGGTCTAAACGTTTACTGCGGTTTGGGAATTGCGGTTTGGTACTCTTGTGCTGCGGTTTGACTATTGTGGTTTGTTGAGTGTAATTGCGGTTTGGGAGTTGCGGTTTGATACTGAAGTAATACTTTTAGCTGCGGTTTGACTCAAGTAATCCAATCACAGTTTATTCTTGATTTTAGAAAATCCCGCGAAAGATTCGATTTCTCGGTTTAAATCAAAGAATTGTAAAATCCCGTATACATTATGGCTAGCATAGCAAGCACTGCTTCTGATGACATTCAAGCTGCCGGGTCCGATACCCGCCCTCCTATGCTTGATAGGACGGATTATGAGTCTTGGGCACAACGAATTCGACTCTAGTACTTGGGTAAAGAGAATGGTGTCAACATCCTTAAATCCATTGATGAAAGACCCTTTCAAATGGGCACCATGAGAGATACTGTTACAACCGATGAGAATGGAGCTGTCACGCTTGGAATCGATAGGCCACGTACTTACAATGCTCTTAATGAGGAAGAAAAGAAGAGGTATGATGTAGACATTAGAGCCTCCAACATTGTCATTCAAGGCTTGCCCAAAGATGTTTACAAACTCATCAACTTCAACACTGAAGCAAAAGCTGTTTGGGATAATGTCAAAATGCTTCTGGCTGGATCAGAACTTACAAAAGAAGATCGTGAGTCATAGCTATATGATGAGTTTGAGCATTTCAAGATGAACCCGGGTGAGAACATCTGATGAGTGTGTAAATACTCATCATTTTACACCCATAAAAGACACAAAAATAACCAAAAACGGCCAAATATACCAATTTATACTACAGATATCCTTGGTTTGTGTTTTTATGTGTTTCAGGTACAAAAGGTTGAAAATAGAGCAAATACGTGCATTTTTGGAGTAACTCGACAACAGCTGTGCATTTGATCATGTGAAGACGAAGTCAAAGTCAAACCCGGGGTTTAGCATTGGATTGAGCTTGGAAAAACGAACCCGAAACCAAAACCTATTTTTTACCATTTACCTTAACCCTAATTACCCTAATTACCTAAAACTAATAAATCCCAAAAACCAAATCCTAATTAAATCCAAAATACCCAACCCACACCCTTTTTATTAATAAAAAACGGGTCAAGATAGTCAACCCTCTGCTTATCCACACTTTCCCGCCTATGAACCCAACTAATCACCCAACACCATGATCACCTCTACCTCTGCTATTATCACTGCCATACTCCACCTTCCCCCTCCTAGACACTCCACCCCACTCCAAGCCAAAAATACTTCACGAGATACCATGCCATGTCACCAATCTGTGTGACCTTTTGGGCACCAAAAGTATATCTAGGGCTGTGATCATTCCAACTTTAATCCAACGGCGGGGATTTGATCCCAAGAAGCACAAATGAGTCTCCAAAGCAGTTTTACCTCACAGAACAAGCACAAATAGAGATGAAGACCCTTAGTTTATTTTTAGTATAAATAGGTCACTTGTAAGCCTAAAAAGGCAGGTTTATTTTAGCTTAAAAATTAGTTAAGGTACTTGTATTTTTATCTTTCCAGTATTGTAATTCCCAATTTTAGTTAACGAAATTCTAATTTTCTTATTTGGTCAACCAAAGTCAAAGTACTGTTCATCTGCTTAAATTAGTGCTTATTTGTGTTTTACTGCTTATCTAGCTTACTTGTGTTGATTTATTGCCTCATTACTTGTTTTCAGCTACTAGTTCTCATTATTGCTCATTTTACCATTTTATAGTCATTTTAGCTTAATCTAGTTTCTGCTGAATTTAGTGCTTGTAGATTGCTTTTTAGTTGATATAAAAGTTAGGTAATCAGTAGTTAAATAGATTAATGGCTTAAATTGGTGTTTTCTAGTGTAAAGTTGCAAATCAGGTTCATGAAGGGGTGTTTGGCACTTAATTTGTTTGTGGTCAAAAGCTTTGGTACTGTTCATTTGCAGTTTGATTAGTTTTGATCTAGCATATTGGAGGTTAGATAAGCTGCTTTCAATAGGTTTTAAGCAGTTTTGGACTGACTTGAGGTTTTTGTATCAGTTGGGTTAAGTTTAGACTAGGTACTGCTCATTTAAGCTCAATATAAGCTGAGCTTGTTTTAGTGAAAACTTTTGACATTTTTGTGATCATTTCAGTAGTTAAAGTGATAGAACATAAGTTGGTAGTGTTTCAGTTAGTTTTAAAAGGTTTAAATGCATAAATCCATGACTGCTGCATCAGAACCCATTGTGCAGACCTGCACAACAAGTTGCTGATCTCAGCTGTTTATCTCCTTATCCCCTTGTGCTTATTCCCTGGTATTTGGTTTGCTCATAGCTTGTAGTAGTGGTTTTAAGGTTCTGAGCTTGGATTCTAATTTGTAGATTATTTCACAGCTTAATATTAGTCTGCAAATCTCCACATTAGGACTGTGTTAGCCTGCAACAGATTTTTGTCCCAAGTGCATCTGTTCTTTGGCTTAATTGAATAAGCAATTGATCATTAAAATTGGGCATTTTCAGTTTGGGAATAGTCTCTAGTACTAGCTTCTTGAATCTGCCTTTGGTTTCTCCTAAGGAGCTTTTAGTTAGCTTTTAGATCAGCTTAAAGTAGGGAGTTTTATCATTTGTTACTACACAATTTTTGCAACTGTTCAAGTTCTTATTGGCATAATCTGAGTGCTTATTTAGTCTTTTTAAGTTGTTTCAAGCTCATATTAGTATGTTAATCTGATTTTGAGCTTTTGGAGAATTTTGGTGCTAAAGTGCTTATTTTAAGTGCTTTTTAAAACTGTTTTTTCACACAAACAGCTTATTAAGGTTTAGATAAGTTCGAATTTCATTTTTCATAGATTTATAATTTCATTTAAGATTTTTTTGCAAAATTTCATAATTTACCAAATCAGTTTACTATTTTTAAATCATTTAATTAGTTTCTATTAGTTTTAATTCATAATAAATAATTAAAAACTCAAAAAAATACAATTCTTTTTCCAAAATTTTCTTTTGTAATTTAGAATGTAATAAAATTAATTTGATATTCTTAGGATTAATATTTTTAGATTTCACGTTTTAAGTCTCGCGTTTTCCCGTTTTTAATTTCGTTATTTGTTACGTTTTGTAGACTTGTATCTTATGCTTTTTAAGTTTCCCTTAGCCTATTTATGCTTCCCGTAGTTGTAGGGTATTTAATCAAAATCCAAAATATCTCCGTTTTTATATTTCAAACACGATTCACAAACCCGATCTCACAAATTCCATTCATCCTTCATCGGGGATAACGAACCGGGTTACACATACTTCACTTGTGTTTCCTAGGAAATAATTACGTGTTGATTTTAATGAAACAATTTTTGGCGCCGCTGCCGGGGAAGGTTGTAGCGAATTTTAAAATCTCGTTTGTCGTTTCGTGTTTTCAAAACCTTTCTTTGTGAAAGTTTTCCATTCTTTTTGTCAATATTTTCAAAAAAAACCAAAGATCATAAAAATCACCACAAACACTTTTCCTAAAGTGTTTACAATACCATAAAAATTTCCAACAAAACAAATCGTGAGTTAATTGTTTTCGGATTATCTTGAAATTACAACCTATACAAGTGGTTTAAGGATGGTTTGACATTAAATTGACAAACCGAAAGAGGCGGGTTTTTAATCAGCTTTCGAGCGGACCTTTGCTTCTCAGCCACTCTGCGAGTAGTTTTAAGAGAAACGAATTTCGATTGACGAATCGATCCCAAAAATATTGTGTGTAATCTTTCCTTAAAATTAAAAAAAAAAAAAAAAAAAAAAAAAATCCAAAAATATTTTCATGTTCAAATTTTGTTTTCTTTTTAAAATTTTGTTTCTTTGTGGTGTATGAACACCCGTTCTTCTACACCCGATCTTATTTCACCAGTTTCCAATCCCGAAAGAATTATTCGTCGAGGTCGACGTCTTGATTTTCAAGACGACGAAGAGATGGATAACAATAGAAACAATGATGAGCCACCTCCCGATCTCCGAACGATGGAGGAGTTGTGCCAACCAACAATGCAAGGACGTGGTGGCCCGATTGCCCCCGTTAATGTCCAAGCCGCGGATTTTGGACTTAAACATCACATGATCCAACAAGTCCAAACTTCTTGCCAATTTCACGGTTTATCGGGTGAAGATGCAAACAAGCATCTTGATAAATTCATTACCGTCACCCAAAGCATGAAACAAAATGGTGTCACCGATGACGCCCTTCGTCTATATCTCTTCCCCTATTCTTTAACGCATCATGCCACCGCATGGTTCGATCGTCTTCCCAAGAATTCAATTCATAGTTTTGATGAAATGACTTCAAAATTCTTGGCAAAATATTTCCCACCGTCGATGGTGACGAAATTAAGAAATGATATAAGTAACTTTCGCCAGCTTCCCGATGAATCATTATTTGAGGCATGGGAATGCTATAAGCTTTCGATTGATCGGTGTCCAAACCATAACATGTTGTTAGTCACCATAATAGACACATTCTATAATGGTTTAACATTGAGACACCGTGACACGATTAATGCTGCAGCCGGTGGTACTTTCATGAAAAGACGACCACAAGAGTGCTATGATCTAATTGAGAACATGTCCACCCATCATAATCATTGGGATTCCTCAACCGAGAGGAATGAGTCTACTAGATCTATCACTACTTCTTCTTCTTCTACTTCCGAGATAGCTTCACTCACTAAAAGAATGGATGATTTGTCCACTGCTGTCTTGAGAGTACATCAAACTCAGATTCAAAACAACAACAATCATCAAGTAAATGTTGTTAATCAGAGTTGTGAAACATGTGGTGGTCCTCACCCATATTCCGAGTGTCCTGCCACCGTTGGCAACACTCAAGAGAGCGTTTACGCTGCTTCGGGATCCTATAATCAAGGAGGTAATGGTTACCAACCCCAAGGAGACCGTAATCTTCTCAGCTATCGCTCCAACAATTTTCTTGGACCACCCGGTTTCAACTCTCAAAACCAAAATGGGCAAAACCGAAATGCCCAATTCAATCAAAATCGAACGAACCAAGGTTTCCAAAACCAAGGTTTTCAAAACCAAGGTAATCAAAACCGAGGTCAAGGAAATTTCAACCAAAACCAAGGTTTTAACCAAAATCAAACATCCTCGGATGAATTGTTGAAGCAATTCATGAAAACCCAAGATGAAACCAATCGGTTGTTAATTAACCAAATAGCTGAGATCAAGAAGTCTTTAAATGATCGACCCTCGGGCTCGGGAACTCTTCCTAGCAACACGATCGCTAACCCGAGGGGCGATGTGAAGGCGATCACAACTAGAAGTGGTAAAGCATATGATGGACCCTCGACTCCTATGCCCCCTCCACCGAGGGAAGTGAATCGAGATACCGAGGTGACAACGGACAAGGTGCATTTCTCAAGCCCATGAAGTACCGCACACGTCCAACCTCCAGATGTCCAAACTCAAGTTCCGGAACCCGATGTTCCGAAGACCAATCCTAAGCCTTCGATTCCATATCCTTCGAGGCTTAATGATCAGAAGCTTCGAGATAAAACCAATCAACAAATGGAGAAATTCTTCCAAATCTTCAATGAGTTGCACTTTGACATAAGCTTCGCAGATGCTCTCGTCCTTATGCCCAAATTTGCATCTACACTCAAAAGTTTACTAAGCAACAAGGATAAGTTGTCCAAGATGGCAAAGACCCCACTTAACGAGCAGTGCTCGGCGGTTCTCCTCAAGAAGCTTCCCGAAAAGCTCGAAGACCCCGACAAGTTTTTAATCCCATGTGATTTCTCGTGGATGGTTCAGTGCTCAGCCTTGGCCGATCTTGGCGCAAGCATTAACCTTATGCCACTCTCGGTATGGAAGAAATTATCTCTTCCGGAGCTTACATCTACTTGCATGACACTCGAGCTAGCGGACCGTACTATAACTCGTCCACTTGGAATAGCTGAGGATGTCGTTGTGAAAGTAGGAAAGTTCCACTTTCCTACTGATTTCGTTGTGGTAGACTTTGATGCCGATCCTCGAGTTCCACTCATTATGGGGAGAGCTTTCTTAAGAACGAGTCGTGCTCTCATCGATGTATACGCCGAAGAATTAACCATACGTGTTGATAATGAAGAAGTCACGTTTAACATTAATCAAGACTCTAAACCTATAACCACCAAATGCAACGTTGCTACGGTTGAGCAAAAATCTGATCCCGTAATTGCTTCCAAAAGAAGTGATTCGACACTTTCAAGATTCACGGTTAAGAGTATTTCAAAAAAACGTGCTGAGCTCAAAACGATGAAAATTACCCCTGGTTCAAGCAAATGGTTTGAGAGTTGTGCTGCGGAAGTTAAGAGTGTTTTTGATTATGATGAACAAGAATCGGAGATCACAACGGAAGTGGTGGAAATTGCTAGCTCTAAGAGCACACCACTTGTCCCACCTCCGGAATCTGTTTATCGTATTGAGATTGTTGATTCTGTGGATGGAACTAAAAATCCCACTCCTATTTCTGCACCAATCATTTCCGACTCTTCCCATCCTTCTCCTCCGCTTGAGGGAAGTGATATCTCTATGGAAGAGCTCGAGGTTTTCTTTATTGATGCTCCAATTTCGCCAGAAATTGTTGAGCCCGATGGTGATCCGGGGGGAGATGCTCCGTTATTAGAAAAAATGATATTTTATGAACCATTATTTTCCCTCCCCCCGAAAGAAGTTATTTTTGAAGATAAGCCGTCAGATCCTCCGGAGCTCGAGCTCGAGGATTTTATTCCCGAATATGAGAATTTTATCTTTGATACGGCTGAAGAGAGTAGTGGCAATCCCACTTCTCATTCTGATTTTTCTCTCCCGGCTTATGAAGCTTTTTCTTTTGATATCAATCTTTTGGAAGAGACGAGTAGTGGCAGTACCACTTCTCATGCTTATATCTCTCTTCCCGAGTATGACTCATTTCTCTTTGATAAAAATGATCCGGTTATCTTTGAAGAGTTCTCCGGTGAACTCTCTCATCCAGAGTATGATCATTTTTATTTCAATCTTGAGAAAGATTCTAGTGTGGGGGGATGTGTTATTGATCATAAGAATTTACCTCTTGAAGATTTCATCCCGACCCTCCCTCCCGTTGAAGACAACATTGCTTTTGATGATGAAGAGTTTTTTTTATGATAATCATAAAAATCTTGCTTCTCTTCATCACATATGGTGCAATTTCTCTTTCCCTTTTCTCCTACGGGAATGAGGACACCATCTTTGACCCCGGTATCGTCCCTTATAGTTTCTACTATTAAAATACCGTGGGTATCTCGTCGGTGTGGAACTTTCTTATGTTCAAATGTTTATCCAAACACATTGAATGAAAGTCCGATGGAGATTGTTTCTTCCACTTGCTTCCCCATGACCAAATGAATTCGGGGTCGAGTCAAGCTAGTGACTCGGTTAACAAAAACATTAGCATTGCATGGGTAAACGCCCATGTTTCTGACTTCTTCCTATTTTCTAACACTAAGTGTGGGGGAATTCCTCTGCTGTGCTATGCTTTTTTGTGTTGTTTGCTCTTGTTTGCAGATTTCCCAAAGATCGTGATGATTGATGCGCCTGTTTTCAATCCAGCCGCCCAATATCCGATCTTTTTGCTAACGTTTATCTAGGGATATCTTTTCAACCTTTTTTGTGAAAAATGGAGATTTCTGTTCCACACTTGGCTATTAGTATTACCTTTTTACGTTCAAAGTGTCGGCATAATAGCCGGTACTTTGAATATTGAGGGCAATATTCAATTCTAAGTGTGGGGGGGAATTCTCGCGAATTTTGTCACTTATGTACCTTCTAGTGCCCTAGTACCCCCGTTTTGACCCAAATTTTAAAAATTTTGTCGTTGTTAAATAAAAGTGTGGTATGTTTAGTCTTGATTAGGTTAGAACAAAGGGAATCCCGACTCTGCCAGAGTATTGATCTGGCTGCTTCCTTAACGATTAGACTAAGGTTTTACGATTTGTGCAAATGAAAATGCTATGCGTAGAATAGTTGGTTTTCTTTAGAGCTTATATAAGTAATTTATGGCTTTTCCTCCCAGGAGATAACTAATCTGACTTAATAAGTGCTTATTTTCAAACATTTGAACATACAAAATCATTTTTTTATACGATTTTGAAAAATACTAGTTCAAAGATTTATTTAAACTTCGGAACAAGCATATGTCATAGTTGCAAAAGTTAATTAATAAATGTATGTGCTAAAAAAGCTACGGTTCAAGATCGGCCCTTGGATCCTTATTTCCGGAAGGCGTTTAGGTCTTGGCTACCCTCTTACACCGGCCCTTGGACCTCTAATTCAGGAATGTGTGAGGTCTTGGTCTAAAACCCTTGGATCCTCATTTCACGAATGTTTAGAGTCTTGGAACTCTCCGTTGTAACGGCCCTTGGATCCTTTATTCCGGAAGGTGTAAGGTCTTGGTTCCCGTGAAACTCCATTAGTTTATGTTGCACATGTAAAAAAAACATAAATAAATAAAAAAAAATAAAAATAAAAAAAAAGTGAAAAGAAAAAAAAATAAAATAAATAAAAAAATAACATGGAATGATATTACAAAATGCAAAAATGGAATGATATTGCAAAATGCGATAAGTTTTGATGTGTTGAATAAAGTTTTGAAACTTGTTTGTTGTAAATTTTAAATCTATCTTTTAACTAGTATTAGTCAAAATTTTATAAAAACGTCGATTTTTGTGATCAAGATTTCGAAAATAAGCACAGTCACCTAACTTGAATAAATATGGGAGTGAAAAGTTAAGTCTCGGCTTACATAGATTATTAGTATAAATAGTGTTAGCATTTTACAAAAACATTTGCACAATGAGTTTAAGCTTAGTTGGGAGTATAAAAAAGAGGATGACGATTTAAATTCCCTAGAGACACCCATTTTGTGTGAATCCCGTTCCATGATACCATTTTTGGAAATCAAGCATGTTATCTATTTTTGTTTTAGTGTAAATTTCTCGCATTTAATAAAAAGTCAAAACGGGGTATACTTGGTATTCTTTTGATCCTTTCATTACTTCACATGATCGGATTGCTAGGGACTAGCAATAGTTTAGTGTGGGGGATTGATGAGTGTGTAAATACTCATTATTTTACACCCATAAAAGACACAAAAATAACAAAAAACGGCCAAATATACCAATTTATACTACAGATATCCTTGGTTTGTGTTTTTATGTGTTTCAGGTACAAAAGGTTGAAAACAGAGCAAATACGTGCATTTTTGGAGTAACTCGACAACAGCTGTGCATTTGATCATGTGAAGATGGAGTCAAAGTCAAACCCGGGGTTTAGCATTGGATTAAGCTTGGAAAAACGAACCCGACATCAAAACCTATTTTTTACCATTTACCTTAACCCTAATTACCCTAATTACCTAAAACTAATAAATCCCAAAAACCAAATCCTAATTAAATCCAAAATACCCAACCCAAACCCTTTTTATTAATAAAAAACGGGTCAAGATAGTCAACCCTCTGCTTATCCACACTTTCCCGCCTATGAACCCAGCTAATCACCTAACACCATCATCACCTCTACCTCTGCTATTATCACTGCCATACTCCACCTTCCCCCTCCTAGACACTCCACCCTACTCCAAGCCAAAAATAATTCACGAGATACCATGCCATGTCACCAATCCGTGTGACCTTTTGGGCGCCAAAAGTATACCTAGGGCTGTGATCATTCCAACTTTAATCCAACGGCGAGGATTTGATCCCGAGAAGCACAAATGAGTCTCCAAAGCAGTTTTACTTCACAGAACAAGCACAAATAGATATGAAGACCCTTAGTTTATTTTTAGTATAAATAGGTCACTTGTAAGCCTAAAAAGGCAGGTTTATTTTAGCTTAAAAATTAGTTAAGGTACTTGTATTTTTATCTTTCCAGTATTGTTATTCCCAATTTTAGTTAACGAAATTCTAATTTTCTTATTTGGTCAACCAAAGTCAAAGTACTGTTCATCTGCTTAAATTAGTGCTTATTTGTGTTTTACTGCTTATCTAGCTTACTTGTGTTGATTTATTGCCTCATTACTTGTTTTCAGCTACTAGTTCTCATTATTGCTCATTTTACCATTTTATAGTCATTTTAGCTTAATCTAGTTTCTGCTGAATTTAGTGCTTGTAAATTGCTTTTTAGTTGATATAAAAGTTAGGTAATCAGTAGTTAAATAGATTAATGGCTTAAATTGGTGTTTTCTAGTGTAAAGTTGCAAATCAGGTTCATGAAGGGGTGTTTGGCACTTAATTTGTTTGTGGTCAAAAGCTTTGGTACTGTTCATTTGCAGTTTGATTAGTTTTGATCTAGCATATTGGAGGTTAGATAAGCTGCTTTCAATAGGTTTTAAGCAGTTTTGGACTGACTTGAGGTTTTTGTATCAGTTGGGTTAAGTTTAGGCTAGGTACTGCTCATTTAAGCTCAATATAAGCTGAGCTTGTTTTAGTGAAAACTTTTGACATTTTTGTGATCATTTCAGTAGTTAAAGTGATAGAACATAAGTTGGTAGTGTTTCAGTTAGTTTTGAAAGGTTTAAGTGCATAAATCCAAGACTGCTGCATCAGAACCCATTGTGCAGAACTGCACAACAAGTTGCTGATCTCAGCTGTTTATCTGCTTATCCCCTTGTGCTTATTCCCTGGTATTTGGTTTGCTCATAGCTTGTAGTAGTGGTTTTAAGGTTCTGAGCTTGGATTCCAATTTGTAGCTTATTTCACAGCTTAATATTAGTCTGCAAATCTCCACATTAGGACTGTGTTAGCCTGCAACAGATTTTTGTCCCAAGTGCATCTGTTCTTTGGCTTAATTGAATAAGCAATTGATCATTAAAATTGGGCATTTTCAGTTTGGGAATAGTCTCTAGTACTAGCTTCTTGAATCTGCCTTTGGTTTCTCCTAAGGAGCTTTTAGTTAGCTTTTAGATCAGCTTAAAGTAGGGAGTTTTATCATTTGTTACTGCACAAGTTTTGCAACTGTTCAAGTTCTTATTGGCATAATCTGAGTGCTTATTTAGTCTTTTTAAGTTGTTTCAAGCTCATATTAGTATGTTAATCTGATTTTGAGCTTTTGGAGAATTTTGGTGCTAAAGTGCTTATTTTAAGTGCTTTTTAAAACTGTTTTTTCACACAAACAGCTTATTAAGGTTTAGATAAGTTCGAATTTCATTTTTCATAGATTTATAATTTCATTTAAGATTTTTCTGCAAAATTTCATAATTTTCCAAATCAGTTTACTATTTTTAAATCATTTAATTAGTTTCTATTAGTTTTAATTCATAATAAATAATTAAAAAGTCAAAAAAATACAATTCTTTTTTCCAAAATTTTCTTTTGTAATTTAGAACGTAGGAAAATTAATTTGATATTCCTAGGATTAATATTTTTAGATTTCACGTTTTAAGTCTCGCGTTTTCCCGTTTTTAATTTCGTTATTTGTTACGTTTTGTAGACTTGTATCTTATGCTTTTTAAGTTTCCCTTAGCCTATTTATGCTTCCCGTAGTTGTAGGGTATTTAAGCAAAATCCAAAATATCTCCGTTTTTTTATATTTCAAACACGATTCACAAACCCGATCTCACAAATTCCATTCATCCTTCATCGGGGATAACGAACCGGGTTACACATACTTCACTTGTGTTTCCTAGGAAATAATTACGTTTTGATTTTAACGAATCAACATCACTGATTACTATGTGAGATTTCACAAGCTTATGAATGACATGAGGATCATCAGGATGACCATGCCTAACATCCAACTCAACTCAAAGTTTGTGAACAACATGACACCAGAATGGGACATATTTGTTACTGCAGTGAAACTCAACAAAGGATTGAGAGATACAAATTATGAACAGCTGTATGCCTACCTACAACAACATGAAAAGCATGCTGCTTATGATCGTCTGTTGAGAGAAAAACTCAATCCAACTGCACCAAATGATCCACTTTCATTTGTTGCAAATGTTCAGCCAATCAACCAATCTTCATCTGATCAAGCTTATCATCATCCCTACTCATCACCATCTGCTATGAATCTACTACTGGATTCAAGTTACACTCACACCGACAAAATGATTGATAACCTCACCAACCAAGTTTCCTTACTTGTTCAACAATTCAAAGCAACACTCCCTCAGACTAACAATCAACTCAGAACTTCATCAAACCCACGCAATCAGGCAACTGTGGAGGATGGAAGAATTGTGATTCAGAATGTTCAAGGGAGGCAGAACTTGAATCAAAGGAACATGGGTCGAGGTAATGTGCAGATCAGAGTAGGGAATGCAAATCAAGGGAAGGGGAAGCAACCCAAGTGTTACAACTATGGTGGACTTGGACACATTGCCAGAAACTGCAATCAGCCAAAGCGTCCACAGAAATCTGACTATTTCAAGGACAAGATGTTGTTGATGCAAGCTCAAGAGAATGGAGCAGTGTTGGACGAAGAAGAGTTGTTGTTTCTTGCTGGCGATGAGGGAAATACTTTTGATGCCGATGTGGATGAGCAGCCAGTTCAGGATCTTGCACTAAATGATCCAAATATCTTCCAAGTTGATGACTGTGATGCTTTTGACTCTGATGTGGATGATGAACCCACTGCTCAAACGATTTTATGGCTAATCTGTCCTCTGTTGTCTCATCACCTCAACAAGTTGGTCCCTCCAATGCATCTGTGATTTCTGAGGTACTAAAGCTTTATGACATATATAACGTGGTAGATGAACAGAAGATTCCCAACGAAGTACAACAGACAAATGTTGTTGAATCGGATACTGTTGACTTGGGAAATAGTAATATTATTCCATATGAACAATATGTGATTCACAACAACGTGTTTGATGTACCAGGTTGTGCATCTCCTATTAAAAATATTGTTTGTGTTGTAGATAATGCTTGTGTTGTAGATAATTGTGAGTGGCATGAGAACACTGTGTTTCTCCCTGATGACACCTTGACCACTAGACTAAACATATATAAAGATCAGGTGGCCATATATGAACAACGTGCTAAATTTGAACTAACTGAACGTGAGCAGAAAATGGAAAGTCAAATGCGTACACTTATAACAGAATGTAATGTAAGGGAAGAAACATTGAAACAAGAGTTGAATTCTTTGAAAAAACAGCTAGATCAGACTGTTTAACAAAAACAGGAGACCCAAGAGCATGTAAATACACTAAAACAAGATTTCAAAGAAAAAGAAACAAAACTCTTAAATGATTTCTCCAGACTTAAAATGTTGAAGAATAAGCTTGAAAACAAGTTGCACACACAAGACCAGACAAGACAAACTGCTCAAATGATTCAAAAGCACAAAAAGTTGTGTGATAAGCATAGTGAAAGTAATGTAGGTGAACCTAAATTAGCTCTCCTTAGGAATGCTAAAGTAGCCCAACCTGCCTTATATGATGCAAATGTGATGATTATGCCTGGTCATGCCCCTCCTGATGTTTCATCATTAGAAGAGAGTAATGAGATAGAAGTGAGAAATAGAGAAAGAATGACTGAGAAAATGAAGGATCCCAAATGTATAGCCAATCGAATCATAGTCAAACCCCATGATTATTATGAGGAGAATCGATTGACTGTGTTTGCACCTCAAAGGAAGTTAACGCCAGAACAAATATTTTGGTCTTTAGACATAGAAAAGAGAAAGGCCGATGAACTTAACGACAAAACTCCATCCCTTAGGAAAATTGCGGTTGCAACAGTGTATCCTCCCAATACACCTAGACATTTAGTTCCTTTAACTCTTCCCACAGAATGTAAAACCTTAATTAGCATATATGTACTTTGTCAACTATTTGTTGATTTTGATAAAACATGTAAGAAGAGAATTTCACCAACAGGAATTACTGAGGGTGAAAGGGGTTTTGAACAAACAAAAAGGTGTTACTTAACTGAGGTCATTCCATTCTTTAAACTACTCAAAGAACATTTTGAAGGGATGCAAAAAACCCTTAAAACTGAAGTTAATGAGATGGAAGTAGTGTTTAAAGATATGGAAAATGAGGTAGCTCAAAATGCGATAGAACTTAAGAGTCGTGAGATTGAGAGAAGGAATATTCTCATCACCAATGAGAATTTGATTGCTAGATGTATTGTACAGGATATATTTTATACTGCTACTGATGCTGCATTAACTGCCTGTCAATTTCATGAGTATTCTATTGCATTGAATGTTACCCAGAATCGTGTTGTTGAGCTTGAGGGGGAGAATTTGAAATTGCAAGAAAAAATTCAAAATGATGACCATGATAACATGGTCAAGCGTTTTTCAAAACTAGAGGTTGATCATCTTAATTTGCAATTAAAATATCAACACTTAGAAGAAAGATGTAAACTATCAAATGCCAAGACATCTTTGGATGCTCCTGAATTTGATACATATTTTGAATTAAGCAAACGCGATGAAAAAATTCAAGCTCACACTAACACGATTCGACAATTGAGGGCTCAAATTGCCCAACTAAAGACAAATAAGAGTGATGCAATTGGCACCCATAAACCATTGTCCTTAGATTCTCAGAATTTTCAATATCAAGACACCGTCAATAAGTTACACTATGAAAATGAATGTTTTCGTGCTGAAAATTCAAAAATCAAACAGCATTACAAAGAGTTATATGACTTAATTAAAGTAACACGAAACAGTCAAAATGAAAAGGTAACTTCTTTGTTAAATGAAATCGAGAATCTTAAGACTCAGGTGAAAGGGAAAATGCCAATTATCACTCGTGATAATGTTGCTCCAAAGGTTTCTGCTTGTAGTAAGTATGCTGTTGATGTTGTGCCTATTCCATTTCCTCTTAGGAACAATAGGTCTGCCCATCAAGTATATCTCAATCACCTAAAGATAACCTTGATACCCTTCATGGGATCGTAGAAGAGGATAGGATAGAAAAACTACTTGGTAGTGCAGTTGTAGATGCCTGCTTCCTCGCTAAACGGTCTCAAGAACTTCTAGAATATGTCATTGGCACAGACCCTAAGATTGATAGCAAAAGAGATAGATTTGTTGCATCAACCTCTACGACTAAGAACAAGCATGTAACCTTTGATCTACCACTGAGAACATCTGAACCCAGCACATCAAAATCAGGAATACAAATGACAGTAAAACGAACTAACGTTCCCATCATTACTTCTACAGGAGTAAACTGTGACACCAAAGCTAGTGGGTCAAAGCCTAGAGGCAATGCAAGGAAAGATAGGACTGCGCCGGCTAAAAGTGGTCACGAGAAGAAAGTAGAAGTCCAACCTAGGAACAATAAGTTTGCAATGAATGGAATGAATTGTGTTGATTCTAGTATTAAAAGTACTGTAATTAATTCGAATTCTAATGCTGTCTGTAAAAAATGTAACGAATGTTTAATTTCTGGTAATCATGATGATTGTGTTGTGTCATTTTTTATGTCTCCTGTACTATCCCAAGTTAAGAATGTTAGGAAAACTGAAATAAGTAAGCAAATTTGGAATGCAACAGGAAAAACGTTTGCTAATGTCGGGTATCAATGGAGACCCACTGGAAGGAAATTCACTTTAGGAGATCAGTGCCCTTTAACTAGATTGAATAATCATAAAATAGTGAAGGTTAAGGAATGGAAGCCAACTGGTCGAATTTTACCTTTAGTGATACAATGCCCTGCAACTAGGTTAACTGCAGCTTCTAGTGTAGTTTCCACTGTAAATGCAGTAGCATCTGTGAATCTGGTAGTTCCAGAATTTGTGTGTGCTAACCAAACAGACCCCAGCTGTACGTGGGGATCCACATTTTTCAGTTATCCATCGTTGTCTGTTTTCAAATGCAGGTCGTACAAATCGTCCTTTGGTATTTGGACTCAGGCTACTCAAAACATATGACTGGGGATCGCTCACGGCTCAAGAATTTCGTGAAAAACTTTATCGGGACAGTTAGATTCGGGAACAACCATTTTGGGGCAATTATGGGTTACGGAGATTATGTGTTTGGCGATAGTGTAATTTCCCGGGTATACTATGTGGAAGGACTAGGGCATAACTTGTTTTCTGTTGGGCAATTTTGTGATTCCGATCTTGAAGTTGCTTTCAGAAAACACACTTGTTTCGTCAGAGAGTTGGATGGTGTTGATCTACTTAAAGGCAGTCGTGGCACCAATTTATACACCATGTCTATTGAAGAAATGATGAGGCCCTCTCCTATTTGCTTGCTTTCAAAGGCCTCAAAGACTAAATCTGGCTTTGGCACCGTCGTTTAAACCATTTAAACTTCGGCACCATAAATGACCTTTCCCGCAAGGATCTTGTACGAGGCATGCCCAGATTAAAGTTTGAGAAAGATCATCTGTGTTCTGCATGCCAACTGGGCAAAAGCAAGAAGCATACTCACAAACCCAAAACTGTCAATACCATCATGGAAGTTCTTCACACCCTTCACATGGATCTATGCAGACCAATGAGAGTGCAGAGTATCAATGGAAAGAAATATGTTCTTGTGGTGGTCGACGACTACTCTCGGTTTACATGGGTAAAGTTTTTGAGAACTAAGGATGAAACTCCAGAGGTTATCATAAAACTAATCAAGCATTTACAAGTAAGGCTGAACAAAACTGTCAGAATCATCCGGACGGACAATGGAACTGAGTTTGTTAACCAACAACTCAGTCAATTTTATGAAAGTATTGGCATAACTCACCAGAAAAGTGTTGCATGCACTCCTTAGTAAAACGACGTTGTTGAAAGACGAAACCGTACTCTAGTGGAAGCTGCAAGAACTATGCTAATATATTCTAAGGCTCCGATGTTTCTTTGGGCAGAAGCAATTGCTACTGCGTGTTACACCCAAAACCGTTCCTTGATACACACTCTTCACAACAAAAATCCTTACGAGCTGATACATGGCAAGAAACCAGATCTTTCCTTTCTTCGAGTGTTCGGTGCTCTGTGCTATCCGACAAATGACGATCAAGATTTGGGAAAGCTAAAGGCTAAAGCAGACGTAAGGTTCTTCGTTGGATATGCACCAGATCGCAAGGGATATAGAATCTACAACAAAAGAACCCGACAAATCATGGAAACGATTCACGTGACATTCGATGAGCTGACTGAGCAAACGGCTCCTGGACAAACCGGTTCTGGACCCGCACCTAATCTATTGACACCTGGACCAATTAGTTCAGGTCTTGTACAGAATCCCACGCCTGCAGTTCCTTACGTCCCTCCCACCAGTGAAGAGTTGAAGAAGTTATTTGATCCGATGTTTGACGAATACTTTGAGCCACCAACGGTTAATACTACAACGGAAGCTCCACCTGTACCTCCTGTTGCTGATGCTCAAATTCCACAAAACTCAGAAGGTCCATCTGTATCTGTCTCAATCAGTCAAGGTGCACCATCTGCCAGTCAATCGCCCTCATCATCAAATATTCAATCTTCTTCGGTGCAACAAGGTTCTGCAGATGACAATTCTTTTGAAGTGAATCCTTTTGCTTCTGTTGATGATGTTCCATTTGAAAATGTATTTGCTACTGAGTCTTCCACTGATACATCTTCTTCAGGAGATCTCAACACCGCAACATCTGTTCAATACCCTCAACCACATGATCATCTCAGAAAATGGACCAATGATCATTCAATTGACAACATCATTGGTAATCCTTCTCGTCCGGTATCCACGCGAAAGCAACTTGCTACTGATGCTCTGTGGTGTTTCTTCAATTCTGTACTATCCAAAGTCGAGCCAAAAGACTTCAAAGAAGCCATGTCTAAAGACTGTTGGTTTAATGCTATGCAAGATGAAATTCATGAGTTTGATCGACTTGAAGTATGGGAATTAGTGCCTCCTCCAGAGTGTGCAATGATTATTGCTCTGAAGTGGATCTTCAAAGTAAAACTCGATGAGCACGGTGATGTTCTGAAGAATAAGGCACGACTTGTAGCAAAGGGGTATAGACAAGAAGAGGGCATAGACTTTGAAGAATCGTTTGCTCCGGTTGCTCGAATTGAAGCCATCAGAATCTTCCTCGCCAATGCAGCCAGTCAGAATATGATAGTCTACCAGATGGATGTTAAGACAGCATTCTTGAATGGTGACTTGAAAGAGGAAGTCTATGTGAGTCAACCCGAAGGATTTGTGGACCCTGATCATCCTACTCATGTCTATCACTTGAAGAAGGCCCTCTATGGCTTGAAGCAGGCACCTAGGGCGTGGTATGATACGTTGTCTAAGTTTCTTCTGGCAAACGGATTCTCCAAAGGTGTTGTTGATCCTACGCTATTCACCAGGAAATCGGGCAAACATCTACTTCACGTTCAGATATATGTAGTTGACATTATCTTTGCCTCTTCGGATCCTAGTGAATGTGATCGGTTTTCAAAGGAGATGAGCTCTAAGTTCCAAATGTTGATGATGGGACAAATGTCATTTTTCTTAGGTTTGGAAATTTCTCAAAGTCCCGGAGGCATCTTCATTAATCAATCCAAATATGCAAATGAAATATTGAAGAAGTTTGGATTTGATTCAAGTGATCCTGTTGACACTCCTATGGTTGAGAGATCGAAGTTGGATGAAGACCTCTCTGGGATCCCGGTTGATCAAACTAAGTTTAGAAGCATGATTGGATCCTTAATGTACCTCACCGCTAGTAGGCCAGATCTCTTGTTCGCAGTATGTATGTGTGCTCGGTACCAGTCCAAGCCCACCAAAAAGCATCTGGAAGCGGTAAAAAGGGTCTTCAGATAACTTCAAGGCATTGTTTACATGGGTCTCTGGTATCCTAAGGACACCGCAATGGAACTCACGGCTTATGTAGATGCGGACCATGCGGGATGTCAAGATACTCGTCGAAGTACTTCGGGAGGTGCTCAGTTTTTGGGAGAAAAGTTGGTTAGCTGGTCTTCTAAAAAGCAAATGAGTACATCTATATCTTCCACAGAGGCTGAATACATTGCCATGTCTGCGTGTTGTGCTGAAATCCTATGGATGAGATCACAACTATCAGACTATGGTTTTGCATACAACAAGATTCCTCTGTATTGTGACAACAAAAGTGCTATCGCTCTTTGCTGCAACAATGTCCAACACTCCCGATCAAAGCACATCGATATCAGGCATCACTTCATAAGGGATCAGGTTGAGAAAGGGATTGTTGAACTCTACTTCGTGAGGATGGAGTTTCAGTTGGCTGATATCTTCACCAAGGCACTTCCTAGAGAACGGTTTCAATTTATTCTCCCGCGACTTGGCATGAAGAGTTTGACACCTGAAACCCTCAAGTGTCTTCAAGAAGAAAAGGAGGAGTAAAGGAATTTACTTCACATATCCTTGTATATATTTGTATATATCTTAAAACAAAAAGAAAATAGAAAAATATAAAACCTATAAAAACCCTAAAAAATCAGAAAAACAAAAAAATACCAAAAATAGTTCTTCTAGGCATGTCTTCTGTTTATCGATAACATTTACGGTCCTAGAAATGTCATTCAATAATGACACGGGTCTTTAAATGAAGCTCGAGTAGAAGTTATATTAACTGGTTAAAACATGTCTAATCGGCTTGCAGTTACTTGAGACTGCAACTCGTGCATTATTATGGGGAAAGCATGTCGCCAAAAAGATGGTTGTTCCTCCAACTGGGTGATGTTCACCTGGGCATGGATTACTTTATATCCATGTTTCTTCGATTTGATGTACGTTTCAGTGCATCATTTTTTGTATAAGAAGATAAGTCTTCTTTACATCGCAAGTACTTTCCAATCTATGATTCTTCAGGAAAGTATTTGTATGAAAACTTGGTGGTACCATGATTTTTGAATATCATTCAAAATTGAATTTTTCATAAAAATCTATCACTCAATCAATGACTACAGCTATTCCAATAGAAGACAGGTCATCGATTGAGGGGGAGAGTGATGATTTTCAAAACTCTATAACATAAATCCGGCAA
>CP139501.1:220193309-220477121 GCA_021014915.2 Artemisia tridentata subsp. tridentata | reverse complement strand
GGTATTGACCGAATCACTTCCAACCACGAAAGGTCCTCGTGTTTCTGATTTGGGTCACACACTATTTTGGATTGGTAGGCGGGTGTGGGGTCCGGGCTTGCTAAATGGAGGCTGAACAATTGTATTGACCCATCTTTAGCATGCTTATGTACCAACCTATCCACCTTTTCCATCGAACAGACTGTTACTTTATTATTTTAGAGCCCTTTCAATTCATAATGTTTACCATCCACTAAAAACTGCATGGTCATTTTCTGAAAATTCCAAAGGATATCGTGTAGTGGTAAGAGCCATTGCACACCTAATATCATGTCATAATTATCCAAGCCAATGAGTAATACTTTGGTCGTGAACCAGTCACCTTGCATGTTTCATTGGAAGTCAGGACATAATTGGGTAGAACTAAGTTTCTTCACATCTGCTACACTAACATTAATGGGTGGAATGTCCCTTACCTTTAATTGCAACTTTTTAGCCAACTTGCGATCAATGAAATTATGGGTTGACCCCGAGTCAATAAGGATGTGAAGTTGGCGTGTACCCATCGATCCTTGAACCCGCATGGTCGAATATGAAGGAATACCCGTTGACGCATGAATCAAAATCTGGTGCTCCTTCTCTTCGTCTTCGGGAACCGTTTCTTCCACAACTGGTTCATCCTCATCCTCCACCTCAATAATATAAACTTGATTCCTATTCCAAGTGCATTTATATCTGGGAACGAATTTTTCCGTGCACCAAAAACACTCCCCTTTTGCTCATTTTTGTTCCAACTCTCTACTTGTGAGGCGTTGTGCACCCCTCATGGGTTTAGTAGCCGTAGCGGTTGTTCGGTTGGGTGATGGTAAGATTGGTAGTTTGGTAGCATTTGTGGGTGGTGTAATCTTTGAACTGGTGCTGCTCCTTGTGTTCCCCACATCCCACATCCCTTTGTTAAGCTTATCTTTCAAGTTCTCATTGTTTAGTGCTTGAGTTTTAGCCAACCCATATGCCTCATGCAAGGTGCGTGGCTTAAACATCTTAACCGGCCCCCTAATATCTATCTTAAGAGCCTTAAGATAGAGGCTCACAGCTTGTGTCTCACTTAATGTTACCTTATTCAATAATGAATCAAAAGCAGTGTTAAGATCATGAAGCGAACCCGTTTGATTGAGGGAAGATATCTCTTCCAAGGGATCCTCAAACATAGCATTAGAAAATCGAGTCAAATAGCTCGCACATAATCTTCCCACGAGATTTCAGCTACAGTTGCACCATGCGTGCGCATGAAAGCCCTCTGCCATTGGAGTGCATCCCCTTCTAAGTGAACAACAGCGCACCTTAGTTTCACCGCCTCGGGTGTCTCATCCATCGCGAAAAAGTGTTCGCAACGGTAGACCCAACCCACCACGGCTTCACCCGAAAACGGTGGAAATTCGACCTTCCTAATCCGCAGGGCCCGGGTACCCCTCGAGTCTGCACCGACAGAAGAAGATGACGAACCTAAGCCAAACCCGACGCCGCTTTCTTGTCCCGATTTATCCTGAACCGCCTTCAGGATTTCTTCTTGTTGTTTGGCTGATTGCTCCTGTTGTTTCATTAGCGCCGATAGCACTGCTTGGATCTCTGTGATTGCCTTGTCATGATTCTTGAGGGTGTTATCAACATCCTGGTTGCGAGTGTTCGTCATGATAACGAGAGTAATTCCGACCGGAGATCGGAACGTCTCTGATACCCTTGATAGGGTTAGAAACAAGAAGCTAAGAGATAGGAGGAGAAACCGATTTCTGGATGTCCAGAAAACAATCGGCTGCTAGGTTATATCAATCACTAAAACATTCAAAGTTACGCAAACACCCCAACAATAAAAAGAAAAGCCATAATGGTCCTTGACTCATGCAACTAAAACAAAACTAACAAAAGACACCAAAATAAACCCACTGTTCGTATCATTCGGGTTGGGATTGAAGAAACACGAAAGGAGTATGGTTCATAGCATATGGGTTATGGTTTGTGGGTATATTGTGATATGGAGATGGTTGATGCAAGGATGAATAGTCCGTTTTTTGTTGTTGGGAGGGATGATGGTGATGGCGGTTTGATGAAGATGAGAGAATACATCTTTGCTGCTTAGCGAAGAATGAATGGTTTTTGGAATACGAGAAAAAGTTAGGAAGATATTTTTTATAAAAAATAGAAAAAATTACACGTTTGGTCCCTGTGGTTTGCTCAGATTTCATGTTTAGTATCTAAGTTATTTTAATTACACTAGAGATACCAATTTTTGAAACCTTGCACACATTTAGTCCCTATTTTGGATGGGCCGTTAGTTTGACCGTTAAGTGTTTAAATAATATTTGCCCATTAGTCCCACCGTTAATATTTTTTGCACCGTTAGTCCTCATTTTATAAAATGAATTAAAAAGAGCAGCATAGGCTCGAACTCGGGTCTTGTTGCCCAAAAACCAACGCCCCAACCACTGGATTAAGCGTCCAGTGGTGTAATTATATCAAAATAAATTATATTTAACGTTTTTGTCCGTTTTTTACGTTTTTGTCCTTTTTTCCCGTTTTCGTCCATTTTTTTACGTTTTTGTCCGTCTTTTTTACGTTTTTGTCATTCTTTTACGTTTTCGTCTGTTTTTAAACGTTTTCATCTGTTTTTTTACGTTTTCGTTCGTTTTTTATACGGTTTTGTCTATATTAATCCATTTTAGTTCGTTTTTATGTGTTTTCGTCCGTTTTTTATGTTTTCATCGGTTTTTATACGTTTTCGTCTATTTTTTATGTTTTCGTCCGTTTTTTACGTTTTCGTCCATTTTAATCTGTTTTCGTCATTTTTTTACGTTTTCATCCGTTTTCATGCGTTTTCATCAATTTTTTTAACGTTTTCGTCTGTTTTTTACGTTTTTGTTTGTTTTTTACGTTTTCGTTCGTTTTTATATGTTCTTGTTCCTTTTTTTATGTTTTTGTCTGTTTTTATACATTTTTGTCTGTTTTAAACATTTTCGTCCAATTTTTTTTACGTTTTCATTAATTTTTATATGTGTTTGTCCATTTTGATACGTTTTCATTCGTTTTTATACGGAAAAAAATGAACGAAAACGTATAATCTAAGCGTATAAAAACGAAAACGTAAAAAAACAGACAAAACGTATACAAAATGAACGAAAATGTATAAAAACGAAAAAAAAGGAAAAAAATATACGAAAACATTTAAAAACAGATGAAAGAGTATAAAAACGGACGAAAACGTAAAAAACGGACGATAATGTGTATAAACGGGCGAAAATGTAAAAAAACGGATGAAAGTGGACGAAAATGTAAAAAACAAAAGACAAAAACGTATAAAAACGGACGAAAATGTAAAAAAAAAACATACGAAACGTTTAAAAACAGACAAAACCTATAAAACTGAAGAAAACATAAAAAAAGATAAAAACGCATAAAACATACGAAAATGTAAAAAAAAAGATGACGAAAACGTATAAAAACGTACGAAAACATAAAAAAACGGACGAAAACATATAATAACAGATGAAAACGGATAAAAATGAGTTTAAGCAAAAAAAAGGTTAAATGTAATTTATTTTGATATAATTACACCACTGGACACTTAGTCCAGTGGTTGGGGCGTTGGTTTTTGGGCAACAAGACCCGAGTTCGAGCCTATGCTGCCATTTTTAATTCATTTTAAACAATGAGGACTAACAGTGCAAAAATATTAACGGAGGGACTAACGGGAAAATATTAATTAAACACTTAACGGTCAAACTAACGGTCCATCCAAAATAGGGACTAAATGAATGCAAGGTTTCAAAAATAGGTATCCCTGGTGTAATTAAAACGACTTAGGGACTAAACATGAAATCTGAGCAAACCACAGGGACCAAACGTGTATTTTTTTTCTAAAAAATATGAATGGGTGACCGGTTGAGAGTAATTAAGGGATTTAAATTAGAGAAAATTCTCAAAAAAGGGAGAAAAATTTGACTTTTTTTCAAAAAAAATGTACAAAAATAACACTCATTCCCTAAATGGTTATTTGCGAATGTGCGACTCCATTATTTTTTTGACACGTGTCCAGACAAAAAGTACAATCCCAATCATTTGCAAGTACAATCACTATCAATTGTACCCCACGTGTTGTTTGACTTTTATAAACAAATGTGCGAACGACGGATGTGCGAATGTGCGAATGGTGGCTACCCATGTGCTACTTTATTGGGAAAGAACAAAGATCTTACTTTACAGGAAAATCTTACTTTACCAAAAGTGACACTTTAATTTAAATATTATTTTACTAATTTTTTCATTTATCAAAAAGACCAAAAAAAAAGAGACCAAAAGTCTACCTAATCTCTCATAACCGATAAAAAAACACCCCGTAAAGAACGCACACATATGAAATCTCTCTGGAAATCAAACGATCTTGCCCCCATATCTTAAGGTGTTAGTGGCATGGCTCCTAGAATTCACGTAAGTTATATTTTGATTTTTAATTAGGGTTTACTGCTAATAGTTATTGCTATCTGATTGTACAAATAGATGCACTACCAGGCCTTCGATGATGATCAAAGGATTTATGGGGTGTTGAGGTTGCGCCAAGCTTGTCTTTAACCTGAAATAAGAAATACTAAAACACTACGTTAAGTGATTGCGCAGGGGATGGACCCTGCGAACCACCTCCGGCGTGCGAGTAAGTATGTGTAATGGTAAGTTTGTAGTAAGTTAAGAGAGTTAAGTTGGTGAGCAGTTAACATTACCATGGTTATGGCCCATCTAAGCTATTTATAGGGGAGAAATAGGCCTTAGAGGGCGGTTGCACTTGATTCGGAGATCATGGGGGCGTCCCATGAAATGTGGTAACCGCTAGGGCTTTGTAGCCCACGTTCTTCCTTTTGGCGGGAAAGCCTAAGGTAAGAAGGGACGTGGGTATGACCAGGTCAAAATGGTTCTCCTTTATTGCTCCTTCGTAGAAGATACCCCGAAGGGCTTAAGGCTTCGATTGATGGATTCCCACATGGTAACCACTTCATTGATGAATGGTTTTACGCCAATGAAACGTTTTAGGAGATTAACCTGGGCCTCCGAAGAGAGGGCTTCGCACAGGCTCGAAGGGGAGTCCTTCGACCCGTTCGGAGGGTACATCATCAAGCCCCCCAGTCGAAAGTGATATATACGTACGAGTTTATATTGCATTCAACTCAAAAAACATGCTACACTCTATCCCTCTTGCCACAAAAACATAAGACAAAAAAGATAAGCATTTAACTGAATTCCACATTAAATGTGAATGATTATCCGCCCACTTGTGTCACAGCCATAAAGGCTTAGTTTTCGGTAATTGCAAAACGTCTTTTCGAAATTTTACAATCCATTTGAAATCCGCTTGATGCAAGGGTAAATAAACACGTGTATGGCCAGGATCAAAGAGATGATAGGTATTTAAACCCTTAGGACGGTAAACCCTAGCTTATTTTCACCTTCCGCCCAAAATACACATACACCATATTGTGCTCTTGTGCTTCCGTTGAAACGAAAGGTAAAAATTCTGTCCTTTCTCTTTGATTTTTTACTCTTTTAATAGCGACATGAGCATGGCTGCTAAAAGAATAATTAAGCAACAAACTTGTACTTTGTCGAAAGAAGCATTATCCAACTTCCTTTGTGATTACCCCATACCAACAGAGTTTAAGATTATGCTTCCGAGCAAAAAGCAAAATATTTTTGATGCTCCCTCTGGATATGTAGGCTTATATGTGCATTCATTCACTCAATCAAACTTTAGGATTCCCATACATCCTTTGATTTTGGAGTTTCTGCAATATTATAAAGTTCACATCTCTAGGCTTAATCCATTTGGTCTAGCAAAGTTGACTACTTATATCGTAATGTGCAAAGCATACGGTTTTGAGCCTACACTGACTGTGCTTAGAGGCTTTGTCAACTTATATCCTAGTGGGGATTGGATAACTATTGCTAAGAGAGGTGAGCATAATGTGCCACACTTATTGACTAAACCCTTCTCGAACATTCAAAATTAGAAAGGTCAATTCTTTTATGTTGAGAGCACGATCATACCTTCTGAGTACCCAGCTTTGTTAGATGAAGCGTACATGTTTAACGAGAAAAGATACAATGACCCCTTACCTTATGAGATAAGAAGTGGTCCTATGTACCAACGTCTTGCACGCCATCCAGTAGACGTACAAACGTTTCCTGAGCCTATCTTATTTATGGCTGGCCTTGTGGACCGTTGGGAAGGGTCTCCATCAAAGCCTGAAATTATTTTGAAGGAAAAAGTATGTACATTTCCTATTTATATAAAATAAATAACTTACCTGCTGATATTCATCTCTTTTTCTTTTGTTGGTGCAGAAATGGCTTTCAGAAACTTTGTGGTGTCTGGAGGTGCTAGAGAAGTGAGCTTTATTCCCAAAGATCCCAAAGATGTTAGTTATGGAGTTGGTTCCCCCTCTGTGTCCGTGAACAACAATGATGTTGATGCTTCCCCCATTGAGCCTCTGGCCATGCTTCCTCCTGTCAATCCTGTGAATACTGAGGAAGCCCCCCAGTTTGTTGAGAATATTGCTGACTCAGATGATCCTCCCTCTGAGAGTGATCAGTTGAAGATCATATGTAATACCCAAAAATCTAAAGCATGTAAAAAGACCAAATTGCCCCTACAATCTTGAAATTTGATTATTAAGCACATAAAGTACCAAATGAACCCCAAACTTCTGGAAATGATTAAGGCATGAAGTAAATAAATTTCTACTACTACTTTTAGCATTTGTAAAGTACACAAAAATTATAAGAACACATGAAAGGGTCTAGTGAGCTGAGAATTGTAAGATTACATATTATTATTATTTTGTTTAAATAACTTTAAAACAAATAAAACTATGATAAGTGCAAAATAAAAAGGGAAATTATTCAAATCTTCAACTAATTGATTTGGTCCTTGTGAATGCCGGTTCTCAAGCCCATAACCTCCCCAAAATACTCGGCCATTTACCCTACATAGCATAACAACCCAATTATACCCATTTAAAGAATACCGAGACAATAGAAAACACACACAATAATTCCTATCATCTTCATACGATTTTCTGGAGGTCTTGGAGTATTTTTCTGGTGTTTTTCTTCATCCAAAGGAGTGGGGAAAAATAGCTTTGTGTTGAATCTAACACTCCTGCTAGATCTTTGAGCCTATGTGGATCGGTAGGATGCCTATGTAATCACAAGCACACTACAAGAGAACCTCTGATTATGAACAAGAAAAGAAAAGAACTAATGCTATGATCCTCTATGGATCGAATAATGAACTAAAAGATGATTTTATTGAAGATTGTTAAGTTAAAAAGATGTCAAAACTCATAGACGGGGTGTTCCTTTTATAATCACAAGGAACCCTAACCCTAACCCGTCCTACAAGAATACGTGTAAAGAGATAAACATGATCTCTTCTATAAATAAACTTACTAAACTTACGGATAACTAACAATAATATCCGCAGCAACAAACACTATCAGCAGAAACAAAATATAACTATCAGCAGCAATGAGCTTCGGCAGGAACCAACACTATCAGCAGGAACCAACTTTCACTATCGGCAGCAACAAGAAATATCTTATTTCCAGAATTCCCAACAATCCTCCCCTAATCTTGAGGAAATAGTGTATTTCCGAAAAGATTCCCTAAGCAGTTACTCTATTCTGAAAGTACTTTGAAGTCCATAGGGAGAGGATGAAACCAGCAGCAGCATCAGTAAGTAACCAGCAGCAACACTTGAAACTTCCAGCAGCAACTTCGATAGTTCAGCAGCAATAGGAAATCATCCTCAAAAGAAGATCTAAGCTGGTCACCATATCATCCTTGATCTTGACTGCTACTATGACAATATGTACAGCAAATCACTTAAGTTTCATACTATTCTCATCACATCCAGGTGTGTTAACCCCTGTGAGAGGTGAATCATTGAAAATTAATGGATTTGATGTCTCTTTACCAATAGCCATCACTACTGGAGTAGCCAATGTTTAGGTGTGTAAGACCATGGTACATTGATAACCATCTGATTTATTTGCAAATCAGCAACTATAAACGGATTTGACTTGTCTTTACCTGTAGCCGTTTGCTCAGGACTAGTCAATTCTTTGGTTTCAACAGAACCTTGGTGAATTGAATACCAAATATGGATACCAAATGTCTTTACCACAAACCATACTTTTGTGGACTAGCCAATTCTTTGGATCCCATAAAGGGTTACATCCATGGTGAATTGAGAACCATTTCAACTCTCAGGAATGAACCATGGGTGAGTTGAAGTACCCTATAGCTTTAAGCAAGCTATTACAGCTATCAACGGATTTGATTATCACACCAGAGCCGTACCCTCATGGTGAGTCAACTCTTTCTTGTTTGCAAGACATGATGAGTTGAATACCATTTGTTGTGTAGGTGTAAACACCAACACTGTACCTGCAAGGTGTTGCTCAAAACCAACTTATTAGCACACAAAATATACAAGATTTTTTTTTTTTTTTTTTTTTTTTTTTTTTGGAACTAAAAGAAATCAGAAACACACCAAAAGAAAAAGAAAGAAAAGATAGAAAGATGTACAACAACAACAAGAATAATCCTCCCCTTAAGCTTCAACCTCCCCTGAAGCTGCAATCCTCCCCTTAAGCTGATGAACCTTTAGCTACAAGTTGATCTTTGATGAATTTGACCAACTGTTCAGCTGTAGTTAAATCATTTCCAATTGTATGCTTGGGAACTCTGACCTTCTGGGTGAGCATTCTCTTCAAAACTCCCTCAGATATAGGATAAGTGACATCCACAAACATAGTCAAGAACTTGCCAGAGATGAGCTCCACTACATGAACATTGGAAGAAGGATATAACCTCCAAGAAAAAACTCTCCAGGTAGATTGATTTCCCCACACCAATTTAGCCTTGTCTCCATCCAATGCATTCATCAAGACTTGTAAATCTCCCCAAAGCAATAGGCCAATCCCAATAGGAGTATGAGACTGATAGTGATTATCCACTATCTTATAAAGATTCTCCAAATCTTTTCTTTCAACCTTATTCAAGATCTCCCTCAGAAATGTAAAGAATTTGACTGTCCCATCAAGAGAAAACCAAACATTGACATCACCTTCAGAAGTAGACCTAATCTCCCAATGAGCAATATGACCCCAAGAATGAATGGAATCACCCTCTGAATCACTTTCAGAATCAACCCTAATCAAATCATGATCATCCACTTCAGAAATATCTACAGAAGAAGAGTGGAAGGAGTGACTCTTCTCGCCTTGTTCTTAGACCATATTGCAGGATAGGAACAGATAAAGATGGCTCAGCAGAAACAGAGACATGAGCAGCAGGAATATCATTTGAAACAAGACCTTCTTGTGATGCCTCAGATGCATCTACATTAGGACTTGGTGAAATGAATGTGGCACCCTGAGAACCTTCAGCAGGAATAAAAGAAGATGCACCTGAAAATGTCTCTCCACACTTCATTTTCTTTGCAACATCAGACTCTAAAGACGAAGCCTCTCTTTTCTTGCTTTGTGGCATATCTGTCTGAACTGAGGAATTTATCCTTGCATAAGTATCAAGGAACAACTTTTGGATTGCAGCATCAGTCCAACCTTTGAAGTCACTTAGCTTGTAGTTAGCTTCATTCTTCAGATACACCTTCATAAAATTGACATTATCTCTGTTTGTAGGCATCTTAAATCCTGACTTTTGTCTTGCACTGATCCTTTGCATCAAGTCATTCCAAGTGGATGCACAATGTTTCTTTAAGATGAATGCCTTGAGCAGATCTGACCTTTCATCCGAATCCAACTCTGACTTTTGAAGAACCATAAACCCATGAGCTCTAATAATCATGTCAGTAGCCAATAAGTATTCAACTTGCTCACTGAACTCTTCTGAAGTGGGATCTTCTGAACTTGTGTTATTCATAATCCCAGCTATATTCCTCTCATCAACAGACAATTTCCTTGCAAGCTCCTCGTCTTGAGCAACCTGAGCTAGTCTAGCTTGTTCAGCAGCAATGTCCTGTGCTTGGATCTGTCTAGCTATCTCATCATCATTTTGAGTAACTTCAGAAGGAATGGTCTCACTACCAGCAGCAATGGATGGACTACCAGTAATATTACCAGGAACCTTAGACTCAGAAGAAACACCACCAACTTCAGCAGTAACATCAGAGACATCAGCAGCAATGGTCCTTGTTCCAGTGAAGGCCTGAGGTTGAGTAGTGATAGTGTGATCAGAAGAGGTAGGCACTGCAGTATGTGCATTATCAAGAGAAACAGAAGCCAGCACATTAAGCCCATCAAATGACATATCATCCTGATCTTCCTCAGACTCAGAAAGTACAACCCTTCTTTTCTTCTGAGGTTGTTGAGCTTCCAAAGAACTGATCCTTTCATTAAGCTTTTAAACAATCTCACCAAAAGTTTCTTTAGTGGCCTTGAGCTCCTTTTCCAAATTTTCCACCTTCTCACTAAAAACTCTCTTTGTCTCTTTAAGTTCTGACTCCAATGCCTCAATTTTCTTCACAGACCTGTCAAGTAACTGGGACATAGAGGTGAAATCAACAGCAGCCTCAACTCCACTACCAGGAATACCTGAGGTGTTAGGAGCTTCATTGGACCTAGGTGGAGATACATGAAATTCTCCCCCTGCATTGGTGTCATCATTAAAAGACTGCCTAGTAGGACTAGGAGATGAAAGCCTTGAAGAAGAAGGTAAGTCCACAAAAGGTGTTGGCTGGACAACAGGTGTTTCAACTGTGATGGTTTGGTCATTGGTCTCAGCAGGGTCATCAGTCTCAGGTGTAGGGGTGACATGTCTTGGAGATGGTGGTAATGGGTCATCAGCAGCAACAGATGCAGATGCATCAGCAGCAACTGAAGTCCCTTCACCAGCAGCATTGGATGCACTTGCATCAGCTGCATTGGGTGATGGTGGGATACTGACATTATCAGCAGAATCAAGGTTGTCAGCAGGATTGGCATCTTGTAGCATGGCAGGTAATAAAGGTAAATGTTGGCCTGCAAAATTCATTTTCATCAAAGCAAACATTTTGGGAGTCAACCGATTCACTATCTTAGGGGATGTGTTAATTGTCTGTACACCTAAGATAATCTGAAGAAACCTAGGGTACATCAAAAATCTGTTTTTACCATTAGTGATATTCTCAATCATTCCCTCAAAAATATATTTTGCCCAATTAAATATCCTACCCTGAGATAGACAAACAAGACCAGACGCAATAGGACTTGGACATTGATCTCAACCACCTGTCTTAACACTCATGCACTGTAGTAAAGTATGAATCAAAAATCTCCATTGAGGAGACAACTTATTTTTCAAGAAAGTACAACTACCAGTGACAGGATAACCTATAGCAGCCATACCATCAGTAATATCTTGCCTTGAAAAATCATATTCCCCATGCTCCTCAGGAAATAAAAGCTGTACCCGAATCAACTCCTCAGTAATACTCACTTCTTGCTTATCAATGGTAGCAACAATCTCATCCTCCCTTCCCACAATGTGTTTAACCTTAGCTGTTGCCCAGAACTGCTTAATCAGTGAATCATACACAGTAACTGGACAATAGGTGAGCGCATAGCAAATGGAAGACCCACGAAGAAACGCTAGCACTTGATCATAATCAACGCTTTTTGAAGATGACTCTAAATATGCAACCTTGTTATGATCATCCTTGTAGCGAAGAGTTGACATTGTGTAGATAAATGATCTAGGGTTCAAAAAGAGAAATTTAGGGTTTGATAGGTTTTTGAGAAATTGAGATGAGAGAAGTGCAATTTTAGGTTGGGGTTGCCAAATATATCACTTTAAATTACTGCAATTCTCCGCACGTAACATTGACCAATCGACTTAAGGAGGTTTAACCAATCGACAGCAACACTTGGTCACTCGGCAGTAATAAGAGGTTTGACTAATCGGCAGCAATGAGTTGGTTTGACCAAAGTCAATCTTCCGAATTTAGTCATTAAGAATAACTTACCCGAATTAAATCTCAATACCAACCACCAATAAATTCGCACTAATCTCCATATCAATATATAACCCTCAAATCACATAACTTTATTATCACAAACCAAACCAAAACTCTTCAAAATCAAGAAAAAATATGAGTTCATCCAAACATCCAATCATCGAAATCTCATCAGATTCTTCCTCCTCCAGTGACTCAGGATGGAAAAACTACTTTCCCAAAACAGCATCATCCTCACAAAACAAAGGTAAGGCCAAGGTTGAGGAGGATTCATATTCATCTGATCCTCTTCCATCTACTCCTTCGTCATTTGAGTACTTTAGCTCTGATGATGAAGATTCATCAGAGTTGAAGTCCTTAACTTATTGTCAGGGTGAATGGGAGACATTCCCTCCCAATTTTCCCATTACAGATGAGCTAAGGGAACAGATGAAGGCAACTGTGGCTCTGCTAACTGAAGAGATGGAAAGGACAACTGCAACCTTCTATCAAGTACCGGTACCAAAAGGTAATGCTCATCTTCGAGAAGGATCTAGCCGAGAAAAACCTAACCCTCAAAGTCGAGACAATCGACAACGTGAAAGCCAAGATCCAAGACAAAGAAAGAATTCCATCAGACCAACTCCTAAGACAAGCCACCCAATTCCACCAACAAGTCACTCTACTCCACAGCCAAGACAAACAAGTGCAAGGTTACGTCCTAGAACACATCAGAGGCAAGCTACCTCTAGCTCTTCAACTCAAGCCCCTGAACCAAAACAGCCACTCCCAGTGGTGTTGGCACTTCCAGTCCCCCATGTGTATGAAGAAATCAGTTGCCAGAGAGGAAGAAGGTTCATGCCTGATTATATGGGTAAGGGTAAAGGGAAGATGGAATAGGTGGTAGGGTTTAGGTAGATTGATGTTTGAAGATTGGTATGATGTTTTGAATGATGTTGATAAGTAGCTTTTGAAACTTGTAACTGAATGTTCTTATCTTTCTCATGATGAATGAAAATCACTGTTTTTAGTTTAAATTCCAAGCAATGAGATATGAAGATCTGCAAAACAAAGTTAACTAACAAAAGATACTGAAAAACCTGCAAAACAAAATTAGAGAAACACAAAACATAGACATAAAGGAATGAAAACAAGACAAAAATACAAGCATTAGACACCCCTTAGGCTAAATCCACCCTTCAAACCAGCAAACATAATTACAACAACATGATTAGCCAAACTTGACAATTACCAGGGATACCATGGAGAATAAGCCATTCCCCCTCCAAAGATTGGATTATAATAGGCGGGCCTGAAATCCTTCTGAAAATATGAAGAGGTATCAGCAGAAATGGTTCCTTGAATATCAGCAGAATCAGATGTACCAGCAGGAACAGGTCTATCAGCAGGAAAGGGACCCCTATAAAAGTTCATTCCTGCTGCTTGTGGAACATATGGTGGAATTTGTTTAACATTTTTCCACAATGATCTGGTCTGTTGTTGCCCACCATTCATTCTTTTCTCATGATAATCACAATCTTTAATGAGATGATATTGACTACCACACACAAAACATGACTTCTTCCTAACAGCCTTGTTCTTACTACACCTTTTCTTAATATAGATACCATTATCACTAGTGGAACTAGAGACACATTTGTTATTACCAGTGTAAAGAGAGCTATTGTCAGTGGAAGCTATTTTAGAAATAGATTCATCATTAGTTGCTTCAGAAGTGAAGTCATGAGACTTGTGTGAAGTTGTCTTGTCGTTTGAATCACATGAGGTATTTCCTGGGGACTTAGATTCACAGGACTTGTTGCTATTGGAACAAGAGACGAAGTCATCAGACTCACACTCAGAATCAGTTAAGTTATTTGCCTTTTTCCCATAAGTCATGTGTGATTCATCCATGTATAATTCAAGGGCTGTGTGCATAGGAACAGGCTTAAACACTCCTCTTATAGGTGGAGGAACTGCATTCATCCCTCCTTCCTTAACAAACTTAACAGGAATTTTATAATCAACTTCCTTAGGGGTAGGATTAAATATTCTAGGATGATAATCCCCAACATCAAATCCCAACCCTTTCTTGCGCCAACCTGATTGATTACCATAATTTACAAGATATTTTTCAGATTGTTGCCATGAGTTTATCCTTGCCACTTCACTATCAAGTTTAGCCTGTAATTCCTTATTTTCTAATTTCATCCTAACATTTTCTTTCTCAGAATGTTTCAGACAGTTAATGGAGTTCTCTAAGTCTCTTTCCAAAACCTTTATCTTTTGTTCATATGCTATCTGATTAGCTTCATGCCAAGCCTTTTGTTTTTCCACAGTTTTAAGAGCCTTTTTATATGCTTGAATATCTACAAACAATTTATTATATTCAGGCTCCATTTCATCAAACTCTCTCCTAAGGTTCAAGTACAATTCATGACAACCAAACTGACAATGTTGTACCTGATGAGAGGCTCCCACAAAAGCAAATACTTCCACTTTATCCTTTGCATTATGAACCATGTTTTGAGTTTGATTGAGACTATCAGCTTCAGCAGGTTCAGTCCATTTTCTCCTCGAGTTGAATGATAGCAGGTTTCTGACTTTAATGGTCCACCTTTCGAATTTATCTGCTGATCCAGACATGGTGTTAAGGTTTAGAGAGATTAATTTAGAGAACTTTTGCTTCTTGATCAGAGATCCTCACGAGGCTTTGATACCACTTGTTGAATCTAACACTCCTGCTAGATCTTTGAGCCTATGTGGATCGGTAGGATGCCTATGTAATCACAAGCACACTACAAGAAACCTCTGATTATGAACAAGAAAAGAAAAGAACTAATGCTATGATCCTCTATGGATCGAATAATGAACTAAAAGATGATTTTATTGAAGATTGTTAAGTTACAAAGATGTCAAAACTCATAGACGGGGTGTTCCTTTTATAATCACAAGGAACCCTAACCCTAACCCGTCCTACAAGAATACGTGTAAAGAGATAAACATGATCTCTTCTATAAATAAACTTACTAAACTTACGGATAACTAACAATAATATCCGCAGCAACAAACACTATCAGCAGAAACAAAATATAACTATCAGCAGCAATGAGCTTCGGCAGGAACCAACACTATCGGCAGGAACCAACTTTCACTATCAGCAGCAACAAGAAATATCTTATTTCCAGAATTCCCAACACTTTGGGGTTGTGGAGTCGCTCGTTGGGTCGCTAGGGTTTTACTTGTTCGCTAAGTCATCCGAGAGGTATCTGGTTCAAATCGTTCATCCGATCAATCTAAGCTCCATCTGGTATTTTCCCTACGTCAATTACATCATATATGATCCATAAAAATTGGTCTAATCATATCATGCACGTTGGTTTAGTCGTTTGAATTATTAATGGCTAAAACACGTATAAAATATAAAATACGTAAAAAGATTTTTTTGGGCTATGTATATAATTTTTCTGGGTTCCATGGTCATCATATAAGTCTGGAAAAATGTTGGTTTGATTTTTTATAGCTTGGATCGATCGTGATAATTATTGATGATTAAAACGCGTATAAAATCTAAAATACTCTATACCTATTTTCTGGGTTCAACACTTATTTTATTTGAGCTCTATATGATCTATATAACTCTGTAAAAATGCTAGATCGATTGGTTATAGTCTAAATTGGCCTGGTCGAATTATTGTTTCATATCGGGTTTTTAATATAAGCGAGAAAGAAATATAAAAACCCTAACGTGTGCATTAGGGTTTGTGTTCTTGGGTTAGATCTGGTAATTAATAATGATAAAAATGATGAATATAAAAACCCTATCGTTTGGCTCTACCTCCTCAGTTATCGCATGTTCATAACGTCTTCCATGTATCTCTTCTAAGGGGATACAATTATCATCCTTTGCATGTGGTATCCTATCCATTTGATCAGATTCAGCCTGATATGTCTCTTCCGGAGGAGCCGGAAGCTATTTTGGATCGGCAAGATCGTGTTATGAGAAATAAAGTTATTCTTTTCGTAAAGATCCTTTGGAAGAATCACCCAGAGCGTGAGGCTACCTGGGAAACCGAGGAATCAATACGAGCTAGTTTTCCTCATTTCGTATTTTGATCTGGTATGTCTTTGATTTGTTTCTGTTCGATTTCCATTCTACTTCTTTGCAAATTTCGGGGATGAAATTTTTCTTTTAGAGGGGAAGAAGTTGTAATACCCAAAAATCTAAAGCATGTAAAAAGACCAAATTGCCCCTACAATCTTGAAATTTGATTATTAAGCACATAAAGTACCAAATGAACCCCAAACTTCTGGAAATGATTAAGGCATGAAGTAAATAAATTTCTACTAATACTTTTAGCATTTGTAAAGTACACAAAAATTATAAGAACACATGAAAGGGTCTAGTGAGCTGAGAATTGTAAGATTACATATTATTATTATTTTGTTTAAATAACTTTAAAACAAATAAAACTATGATAAGTGCAAAATAAAAAGGGAAATTATTCAAATCTTCAACTAATTGATTTGGTCCTTGTGAATGCCAATTCACAAGCCCATAACCTCCCCAAAATACTCGGCCATTTACCCTACATAGCATAACAACCCAATTATACCCATTTAAAGAATACCGAGACAATAGAAAACACACACAATAATTCCTATCATCTTCATACGATTTTCTGGAGGTCTTGGAGTATTTTTTTGGTGTTGTTCTTCATCCAAAGGAGCGGGGAAAAATAGCTTTGGGGTTGTGGAGTCGCTCGTTGGGTCGCTAGGGTTTTACTTGTTCGCTAAGTCATCCGAGAGGTATCTGGTTCAAATCGTTCATCCGATCAATCTAAGCTCCATCTGGTATTTTCCCTACGTCAATTACATCATATATGATCCATAAAAATTGGTCTAATCATATCATGCACGCTGGTTTAGTCGCTTGAATTATTAATGGCTAAAACACGTATAAAATATAAAATATGTAAAACGATTTTTCTTTGCTATGTATATAATTTTTCTGGGTTCCATGGTCATCATATAAGTCTGGAAAAATGTTGGTTTGATTTGTTATAGCTTGGATCGATCGTGATAATTATTGATGATTAAAACGCGTATAAAATCTAAAATACTCTATACCTATTTTTTGGGTTCAACACTTATTTTATTTGAGCTCTATATGATCTATATAACTCTGGAAAAATGCTAGATCGATTGGTTATACTCTAAATTGGCCTGGTCGAATTATTGTTTCATATCGGGTTTTTAATATAAGCGAGAAAGAAATATAAAAACCCTAACGTGTGCATTAGGGTTTGTGTTCTTGGGTTAGATCTGGTAATTAATAATGATAAAAATGATGAATAAATGATTGATTAATGATTTGGTAAATTTAGGATTAGGGTTTAAAAATTAAAAGGGTTATACGGTTTGGTTTTAAATCAAAAGGGGATGTTTTGTAATTAATGAAACGTGTGGGCTATTTTTGTAAGATAATATGGACCAGGGGTATTTCATATAAAATATAACTTGGGGGTGTTAGACGTGAAATATGGAACTTATGGATTAAACTTGTAAATCGTTATATTTAGTAAATCGATTTGAAATTAAATAAAAATAGAGGGGTTTGTTTGTAAATTCTGGAAGCTTAAGGGGCATTCGTATAATATATGAATTAAGGGTTTAACGTGTAAAATATGATACTTAGAGGTGTAATGTGTAAATATTGCTAATGAAGTAAATCGAATGGTACTTTTATAATTAAAAGGACTAAAGTTGTAAATTATGAAACATGGGAATATAATTCGTACCATATTTAAACTATAAGGTATATTTTGTAATTTCATTAAAATGAGGGCTCGTTGCGTTAATGTTAGGAGCAATTACATATATGTCCCTGCTAAGCTAGTTTATTACATATATACCCAAGCTTAATATTTAATTACATATATCCCCTTCTTAAACACTCTTAATTACATATATACCCAATTCATTTAAAATAGATTATTAAATGACTATTATACCCTTATTAACATTAATATATTTCCCCCTTCTAGATGCATGTCATCTAAAAGGGAAGTTTAATGGAGTCCTAGTCGCTGCTACAAGTGTCGACGGTAACAATTCTATTTTTCCTGTCGCTTATGGTGTACTTGAGTCAGAAAATAAAAATTCTTGGATATGGTTTCTTGAATTACTTAAGAAAGCAATTGATACACCTAATGGACTAGTTATATCATCCGACATGCAAGAAGGCCTAGATGTTGCAATTACAGATGGTATAATAGTCATTTAATAAGCTATTTTAAATGAATTGGGTATATATGTAATTAAGAGTGTTTCGGAAGGGGATATATGTAATTAAATTTTAAGCTTGGGTATATATGTAATAAACTAGCTTAGCAGGGACATATATGTAATTGCCCCTTAATGTTAATATGTTAAAGGTTGAAATGTGATTTATTTAATTATGGGGTTTAAATGGTAAATTAATAAACTAAAGGGTATAAAATGTAAAATGGTCAAACTTGGAGTATTGAAATCGTAATATTGTTTAATTATGGATTTAAATGGATAATTTGTAATACTTTCATTTTAGACCTTTAACTTTGGGATAATTACGATTAAAACCCTAGATTATGAAAAGTTGTTATATTTAACCCTAAACTTCTATAACTTACTAAATAAGGAAACTTTCTAAAAATGGAAACTTACTAAATTTGGAAACCTACTAAAAATAGAAAGTTACTTAAAATGGAAAGGAAAGCTAAAATAAGTAATTAAGAACCTATTGTAATTCTCTTCTACTCCTTTAGGTGTGAAGAAGGAGAGGTCTTGATCCTTAACAGTGCTTTCTATTTCTTGTTCTTATTTGCATTCGTAATAAGGTACAGATATTCTGCCCTTTTCAATAAGGTGCCTTCGTTTACTTTTGATTTGATTCGTATTAGGGTTTCCTATGCCATTGCTATGTTTCCTACACTTTGGTTCGTTTGTTTGATTCATTTTGACTTTGATGTTCGATATGACCCTTTTGCTTTGAACCTTTGATATGAACCCTTTGCCATGAACCTTTGATATTTGGACTTTGACTGTTGTTCGATGACTTAGACTATTTGAACCTTTGCTATAGTTCGGACCTTTGAACCTTTTACCTTTGACCCTACAGTTTGATACCCGAGCCAAGTTCGTTTCCTAGCCATGAAGGTAACATGGCCGTGTCATTGATGCACCAATGGCATGACTCCAGTGTGTTCGAATGATGTTACACACCGTCCCCATATTGTTCGTTGCATGCAAATTATATTATTATGGCCTATATTATTGTTCGGGGGGCGTATGGATGCATCCTAGGTTCGTGTTCGTATAGATTTGACATGATTATATTATATTGTTCGGTGACTGATGCATGGGTGCAATCCACGTCTTTCACATACATGTTCGGGAGCTGATCACTCCAATTTGATACATGAGGACACCCCTCATATTATCTGGTTACTAAAGAGGTATCCCCTCTAGATTGTTCGCAGGATTATTATATTTGGTTCGTGTTCGGGCTCGTGGTGGATTACTGACTCTTTTCTCTTATTACCTTATACCTTTGCTTATATGTTTGTTTATACCTTATGCTATTCCATTGTTCTAATCTATATCATGTTCGTTTCGTTGCCTTGCTTTCGTTTCCGTTTATATATATCTGTTCACTGGGCTTTTTAAGCTTAGCCGCATTTCTTTTCCTGCGGCAGGTATCTAAGCTAGGAGCTGGGATTTTTGCTATAGGATGAGAGTAGAGATTAGATGGAGCTTTTACCTTAGATTACCACCTTTATTTATGACATTTGTTTAGACTGGATTTCATTCTATTGTTCGTTTCCTTTGGATTGTTCGTTATCATTTGAACTTATGTATTTGGCTTAAGCCGTGTTGGCTTGACTTTCTTTAATGATTTTGTTTAAGACTTCCGCTGTGTATTATGTATGCTTTGATTTGTCACCATAATGTGATACTTCTACCCTTTCATGGGTTGGGGTGTTACAATTATGGTATCAGAGCCAGGCTGCGACCTGTAGTACATAAGCCATGGCCTGTGAGTCTTATGGACCCTAGGATTTGACCCTTAAGACTTAAGTTTTGACTGGTCAGGATTTGGGTAGACATAGGTTTCTGTTTCGTCTTTCCTTTCGTGCCTATTCTTCCCTATTTTGCTAATCGTTTTAATGATCGTTCAGATGGTGAATACGCGTTTTACCCAGTACACTGATGGACAAGATGCCCCTGATTTCGATGCCATGATAGCCGCTGCTTTGGCTAATGCTCTTCCTCAGTTGGTGACCCAAATCACCAATGACATCAGAAATGGTGCGGGTTCATCAGGAGGTAATGGTGCGGGTTCATCAGGTGGTGGTGGCGGCGATGCTCCACCTACTGGTATTCATGTTTGGATCGAAAGGTTCAATAAGCTCAAACCTTTTTCTTTTCGGTCTGCTGCCGCTCCCACAGAGGCAGAGAACTGGATCACTCATATTGAGAAACTATTCAGGGTCTTGGGTTGTGCCGATGAATTCAAGACACGTTTGGCCACATTCAAATTGGAGGGTGATGCGCTGAATTGGTGGATAGCGTATGTTCAGTCACAGGAAGAGGATTTCGCTGATACTTGTTCATGGGAGGATTTTTGTGTCATATTTTATAAGCAGTATATTCCGTTGTCTGAGCAGCAGAAGTACGAACGTGAGTATGTGACTATTCGTTAGTTGGATCGAGAGTCGTCTGGGGAATTCATGCAGAGGTTCATGAGGTTGGCTAGTTTTGTTGGACTAGAGGTTACGGGTAATGCTCATCGTCAGGCTAGACACTTTAAATGGGCATTGAGGAAGTAGGTATTGGATCGTATTGTGAACACTGAGTATGAGGATGTTGCTTCAGTTGCGGACGCGGCCCGTAACATTGAGTTGTTGCATGCTGATGGGGGTTCGAATAAGAGAGACAGGGATGGAAATCATGTGGACTTCAGGGGACAGGGTCGTCAGGACCAGAGGCAGGATCATAGGGGTCGTCAGGACCAGGGATATGAGCAGAGAGGTCGTCAGGACCGGGGATATGATCAGAGGAGCCAGGATTTCAGGAGGCAGGATCAGCGGGTTTCTGGAAGGAATGACCGGCAGGGTCATGGTGGTAACAACCCGCGTCAGTACAGAGATCAGTCGACTCGGGGTTCTCAGCCGAGTCATCATTCGGGTTCTTCAGGCCAGAAGAGGCCTATTGAGGCGTTGCCTCCTCCTCCTCTTTGTGCTACATGTGGGAAGCCTCATCCAGGGGTTTGTCATAAGGCTACTGGGGGATGTTTCACTTGCGGTTCTACTACTCACAAGGTGAGGGATTGTCCACAGGAGAAGCGACTTGCTATAGAGAGCTCATCTAGGCCAGCTCCCACTATGGGTCGGGTTTATGCTACGACTCGCGACCAGGCGGCGAACTCGTCAGGTACCATTACTGGTTTTCTTTACATTGGTGATCGTATTGTCTTTGCATTATTTGATACCGGTGCCACCCATTCCATAATATCTAATTCGCTTGCCAAGAAACTTAATATAACCCCAACACCATTAACTAATCGTATATCTCTCTCTACTCCAATGAAAAACCAAGTAATCATTGATCGTGAATATGTAAATTGTCCTTTACGTTTTGATGATCGTGTTCGTCCAGCAAATTTGCTCCCCATCGATATGATTGATTTTGATGTGATTTTGGGCATGGATTGGTTGGTTGCTCATAAGGCTACCATTGATTGCCATGCCAGAGATGTGATTTTTGGCAATATTCATCATCCCGACTTTGTTTATCATGGTTCGCAACCTCTTAAGTCTGTTAAGATCATCTCGGCTATGAAAGCCAGAACTTTGATTTCCCATGGTTGCCTTGGTTTTCTGGCATCCATAAAAGATACCTCTTTGGAAGGTCCGAGCATCGATAGTCTTCCTGTTGTTCATGATTTTGCTGACGTGTTTCCCGATGAACTTCCTGGTATTCCTCCTGCTAGGGAAGTTAAGTTTAGCATCGATCTGATTCCGGGTGCCGAACCTATTTCCAAAGCTCCTTATCGTATGGCGCCTATCGAGTTGAAAGAGTTGAAGGAACAGTTACAGGAACTCTTAGAGAATGGTTTCATTCGACCTAGTGTCTCTCCTTGGGGTGCACCTGTTTTGTTTGTTAAGAAGAAGGATGGAAGCATGCGTCTCTGTATCGACTACCGCGAGCTCAATCATATCACGATCCGTAATCGCTATCCCCTTCCGCGTATTGATGATTTGTTTGACCAGCTGCAAGGGGCGAAGCACTTTTCAAAAATTGATTTGAGGTCCGGTTATCACCAGCTTCGAGTGAAGGAGCAAGATGTTCCCAAAACTGCTTTTCGTACTCGATATGGTCATTATGAATTTTTGGTTATGCCCTTTGGTTTGACCAACGCCCCTGCTGTATTTATGGACCTTATGAATCGAGTATTCCACGAGTATCTCGACAAGTTCGTTATTGTCTTCATCGACGACATTCTTGTTTATTCGAAATCTGAAGAAGAACATGAGCATCATCTTCGAATCGTTTTGGAGATTCTCAGGCAGCAGAAGTTGTATGCAAAATTTTCTAAGTGTGAGTTCTGGTTGAGTCAAGTTGCTTTCCTTGGTCACATTGTATCGGCTGATGGTATAACCATGGATCCAGCTAAGGTTGAGGCTATCACCAAGTGGCCAAGACCTACCACTGTGACTGAAGTTAGGAGCTTTCTGGGGCTTGCTGGTTACTACAGACGTTTTGTTGAGGGTTTCTCGCGTTTGGCTTTGCCATTAACGCAATTGATGAGGAAAGGTGAGAAGTTTGTTTGGACGGAGGAACGGGAAAGTAGTTTTGAAGAGCTGAAACAGAGATTGGTGTCCGCTCCTATTTTGACTCTTCCATCTGGTTCCGGTGGTTTTCAGATTTATAGTGACGCGTCGAAGAAGGGTTTGGGCTGTGTTCTTATGCAGCATGGAAAGGTTATTGCTTATGCTTCGAGGCAATTGAAACCTTATGAGGAAAATTATCCGACGCATGATTTAGAGTTGGCTGCTGTTGTTTTCGCATTAAAAATCTGGCGGCATTATTTGTATGGCGAGTCATGTGATATCTTCACTGACCACAAGAGTCTCAAGTATATCTTCACCCAGAAGGAACTTAACATGAGACAGAGACGGTGGTTAGAACTTTTGAAGGATTATGACACGAACATTCAGTATCATTCGGGTAAAGCTAATGTGGTTGCTGATGCTCTTAGTCGGAAATCTGGTATGATAGCGAGTCTTGAGATTGAGCCTCGTATTCTTAATGATTTGGAGACTCTTGATGTTGAGCTTTGTATTCGGGGTTATGACGGGTATTGGGCTAGTCTGAAGGTTGAGTCCAACCTTATCCTACGGATTAAGGAAGCTCAGAAGGATGATGGTGAGCTTTGGTCTGTGGTTCAGAATGTTGAAGAGGGTAAACAGACGGAGTTCAGTGTGGATGATTTTGGCGTGGTATGGTTTGAGGATCATCTTTGTGTTCCTAATGATCCTGAGTTGCAAGAGGTTATTCTATCTGAGGCTCATAGTTCCCCATTCACTATTCATCCTAGTTCCACCAAGATGTACAGGGATCTTAAGCAGCATTTCTGGTGGAGTGGTATAAAGCATGATGTGGCTTCTTTTGTAGCTAAGTGTATGACTTGTCAGCAAGTCAAGATCAAGCATCAGAGGGCTAGTGGTTTGCTGCAGCCTTTAGACATTCTGACCTGGAAGTGGGAGGAGATTTCTATGGATTTTGTATCGGGGTTACCTCTTACCAGAAGGAAACATGATGCGATTTGGGTGGTTGTTGATCGACTAACCAAGTCTGCTCATTTCCTACCTATTCGTATGGATTACCGTGTCAGTAAGTTGGCAGAGATTTTTCGACAGGAGATTGTTAGACTTCATGGTATGCCGACGGCTATTATTTCAGACAGAGATCCGCAGTTCACTTCTCGTTTTTGGAAAGGGTTGCAAAATGCTTGGGGTGCACGTCTTAAGTTTAGTATGGCTTTTCATCCGCAGACAGATGGTCAGTCAGAAAGGACCATTCAGACTTTAGAAGACATGTTGAGGGCGTGTGCTTTAGAGTGGACTGGAAGTTGGGATGAGTATTTGTGCTTGGTGGAGTTTGCCTACAACAACAGTTGGCATGCGAGTATCCGAATGGCTCCATTTGAGATGTTGTATGGGCGTAAGTGTAGAGCGCCGGTTTGTTGGAATGAAGTGGGTGAACGTCTTATTGAGGGCCCAGAAATTATTGAGATCACTAACGAAAAGGTGGATGTTGCTAGAGAGAAATTGAAGGAGGCTCGTGCTCGTCAGAAGAGTTATGCTGATAAGCATCGTCGCGACTTGGAGTTTCAGGTTGGAGATCGTGTATTTCTTAAAGTATCGCCGTTTCGTGGGGTTAAACGTTTTGGAATCAAGGGCAAGCTTAGTCCTCGATTTATTGGTCCGTGTGAGATTCTCGATCGTATTGGAGAGGTTTCTTATCGTTTGGCTCTACCTCCTCAGTTATCGCATGTTCATAACGTCTTCCATGTATCTCTTCTAAGGGGATACAATTATCATCCTTTGCATGTGGTATCCTATCCATTTGATCAGATTCAGCCTGATATGTCTCTTCCGGAGGAGCCGGAAGCTATTTTGGATCGGCAAGATCGTGTTATGAGAAATAAAGTTATTCCGTTCGTAAAGATCCTTTGGAAGAATCACCCAGAGCGTGAGGCTACCTGGGAAACCGAGGAATCAATACGAGCTAGTTTTCCTCATTTCGTATTTTGATCTGGTATGTCTTTGATTTGTTTCTGTTCGATTTCCATTCTACTTCTTTGCAAATTTCGGGGATAAAATTTTTCTTTTAGAGGGAAGAAGAAGTTGTAATACCCAAAAATCTAAAGCATGTAAAAAGACCAAATTGCCCCTACAATCTTGAAATTTGATTATTAAGCACATAAAGTACCAAATGAACCCCAAACTTCTGGAAATGATTAAGGCATGAAGTAAATAAATTTCTACTACTACTTTTAGCATTTGTAAAGTACACAAAAATTATAAGAACACATGAAAGGGTCTAGTGAGCCGAGAATTGTAAGATTACATATTATTATTATTTTGTTTAAATAACTTTAAAACAAATAAAACTATGATAAGTGCAAAATAAAAAGGGAAATTATTCAAATCTTCAACTAATTGATTTGGTCCTTGTGAATGCCAGTTCACAAGCCCATAACCTCCCCAAAATACTCGACCATTTACCCTACATAGCATAACAACCCAATTATACCCATTTAAAGAATACCGAGACAATAGAAAACACACACAATAATTCCTATCATCTTCATACGATTTTCTGGAGGTCTTGGAGTATTTTTCTGGTGTTGTTCTTCATCCAAAGGAGCGGGGAAAAATAGCTTTGGGGTTGTGGAGTCGCTCGTTGGGTCGCTAGGGTTTTACTTGTTCGCTAAGTCATCCGAGAGGTATCTGGTTCAAATCGTTCATCCGATCAATCTAAGCTCCATCTGGTATTTTCCCTATGTTAATTACATCATATATGATCCATAAAAATTTGTCTAATCATATCATGCACGCTGGTTTAGTCGCTTGAATTATTAATGGCTAAAACACGTATAAAATATAAAATATGTAAAATGATTTTTCTGTGCTATGTATATAATTTTTCTGGGTTCCATGGTCATCATATAAGTCTGGAAAAATGTTGGTTTGATTTGTTATAGCTTGGATCGATCGTGATAATTATTGATGATTAAAACGCGTATAAAATCTAAAATACTCTATACCTATTTTTTGGGTTCAACACTTATTTTATTTGAGCTCTATATGGTCTATATAACTCTGGAAAAATGCTAGATCGATTTGTTATAGTCTAAATTGGCCTGGTCGAATTATTGTTTCATATCGGGTTTTTAATATAAGCGAGAAAGAAATATAAAAACCCTAACGTGTGCATTAGGGTTTGTGTTCTTGGGTTAGATCTGGTAATTAATAATGATAAAAATGATGAATAAATGATTGATTGATGATTTGGTAAATTTAGGATTAGGGTTTGAAAATTAAAAGGGTTATACGGTTTGGTTTTAAATCAAAAGGGGATGTTTTGTAATTAATGAAACGTGTGGGCTATTTTTGTAAGATAATATGGACCAGGGGTATTTCATATAAAATATAACTTGGGGGTGTTAGACGTGAAATATGGAACTTATGGATTAAACTTGTAAATCGTTATATTTAGTAAATCGATTTGAAATTAAATAAAAATAGAGGGGTTTGTTTGTAAATTCTGGAAGCTTAAGGGGCATTCGTATAATATATGAATTAAGGGTTTAACGTGTAAAATATGATACTTAGAGGTGTAATGTGTAAATATTGCTAATGAAGTAAATCGAATGGTACTTTTATAATTAAAAGGACTAAAGTTGTAAATTATGAAACATGGGAATATAATTTGTACCATATTTAAACTATAAGGTATATTTTGTAATTTCGTTAAAATGAGGGCTCGTTGTGTTAATGTTAATATGTTAAAGGTTGAAATGTGATTTATTTAATTATGGGGTTTAAATGGTAAATTAATAAACTAAAGGGTATAAAATGTAAAATGGTCAAACTTGGAGTATTGAAATCGTAATATTGTTTAATTACGGATTTAAATGGATAATTTGTAATACTTTCATTTTAGACCTTTAACTTTGGGATAATTACGATTAAAACCCTAGATTATGAAAAGTTGTTATATTTAACCCTAAACTTCTATAACTTACTAAATAAGGAAACTTTCTAAAAGTGGAAACTTACTAAATTTGGAAACCTGCTAAAAATAGAAAGTTACTTAAAATGGAAAGGCAAGCTAAAATAAGTAATTAAGAACCTATTGTAATTCTCTTCTACTCCTTTAGGTGTGAAGAAGGAGAGGTCTTGATCCTTGACAGTGCTTTCTATTTCTTGTTCTTATTTGCATTCGTAATAAGGTACAGATATTCTGCCCTTTTCAATAAGGTGCCTTCGTTTACTTTTGATTTGATTCGTATTAGGGTTTCCTATGCCATTGCTATGTTCCCTACACTTTGGTTCGTTTGTTTGATTCATTTTACTTTGATGTTCGATATGACCCTTTTGCTTTGAACCTTTGATATGAACCCTTTGCCATGAACCTTTGATATTTGGACTTTGACTGTTGTTCGATGACTTAGACTATTTGAACCTTTGCTATAGTTCGGACCTTTGAACCTTTGACCTTTGACCCTACAGTTTGATACCCGAGCCAAGTTCGTTTCCTAGCCATGAAGGTAACATGGCCGTGTCATTGATGCACCAATGGCATGACTCCAGTGTGTTCGAGTTATGTTACACACCGTCCCCATATTGTTCGTTGCATGCAAATTATATTATTATGGCCTATATTATTGTTCGGGGGGCGTATGGATGCATCCTAGGTTCGTGTTCGTATAGATTAGACATGATTATATTATATTGTTCGGTGACTGATGCATGGGTGCAATCCACGTCTTTCACATACATGTTCGCGAGCTGATCACTCCAATTTGATACATGAGGACACCCCTCATATTATCTGGTTACTAAAGAGGTATCCCCTCTAGATTGTTCGCAGGATTATTATATTTGGTTCGTGTTCGGGCTCGTGGTGGATTACTGACTCTTTTCTCTTATTACCTTATACCTTTGCTTGTATGTTTGTTTATACCTTATGCTATTCCATTGTTATAATCTATATCATGTTCGTTTCGTTGCCTTGCTTTCGTTTCCGTTTATATATATCTGTTCACTGGGCTTTTTAAGCTCAGCCGCATTTCTTTTCCTGCGGCAGGTATCTAAGCTAGGAGCTGGGATTTTTGCAATGGGATGAGAGTAGAGATTAGATGGAGCTTTTACCTTAGATTACCACCTTTATTTATGACATTTGTTTAGACTGGATTTCATTCTATTGTTCGTTTCCTTTGGATTGTTCGTTATCATTTGAACTTATGTATTTGGCTTAAGCCGTGTTGGCTTGACTTTCTTTAATGATTTTGTTTAAGACTTCCGTTGTGTATTATGTATCCTTTGATTTGTCACCATAATGTGATACTTCTACCCTTTCATGGGTTGGGGTGTTACATTGTAGGATCCTCCGGCATTGCTGATAGGGTGCGAACCAGAAAAGGAACAAGTGCAAAGGCTGCAAAAACTGCCCCCAAGAGGAAATTGAACATCCCCACTCCTACATCCAGAACCACCAAACAGAAGACAGAGAAGTCTCGTGGTAAAGCAATTATGTATTCACCAGAAGAGATGGCTGATGATAAGGACATCCATGGTAAGCAAAAGTTTCTTCAATTCCCCCTTTTCCCAATGTTCTTCGTATCTGATTGATGTTTTTTGTGTAGGGCTGCCCAACACTAAGGAACTACCAAATGCCATCACTTGCCACCTACTGTTGAGAATGTCACTCCTGCTTCCAGGCAAGCCATGCTGGACAACCACTTGAACTCCCGCACAAGGGAGTTGATTAATATGGTGAAGGATGCAAATGAGGATGTAGCCGTTATCTTTGCCAGGGAGAAAGACAGGGAGAAGAAATATGCTGAGCTAGAGTCCAGGTGTGATGAGGCTATGGCAGACTTTGAGAAGCATCCCAGGTATGAGGCTCTTCGTGCCAAGATGGACAGTCTCGAAGGACAGCTCAAGGAGTCGCAGGGTAAGCTAATGTTGGAGGAGGCCAAGACTATGGGATACAAGACACAGGTTACATCCCTTGAGTCTAAATGCACTGGTCTTGAAGCTGAGAGAGCTAGGCTAGTGTAAAAGGAGGTTAAGCTTTGCCAGGAGATGGATGGATTGAAACTCGAGTGCAAGAGTTTGAGAAGTGATATGGCTGAGGTGGTCTCGAAGGTTGTCCCTTACATTGCCATGGAGTTGTACCATAGCGATGAGGTGGGAGCTATTGTGGGAAAGCTTGTGAATGCAACCATATTCTACGGTAAATGCACAACTCTGGAGGAGGTTGCCGAAACCAAGAAACCAGTGGTGTTGTCGGAGGTGCCTTATTACCGTCCGAATTCTGAGCATGAATATAATGAAGCTGGTAATGCATACACAACAGCGGAGTACCCGTTCCTTGCCGAAGCAACCAAAGACCCCTCAGCCTCAATTGAAGATCTCCTATCCAAGAAGCCAAAGAAAATACAGCCTCCCTCTCCTACCAAAAGAACTCCATCTGTGAAGCTCCCGTCTCCATCTCAACAAGAGGATCCGAATTCCTCAAAGAATGTTTGAAGGTTGCCATGTTGGCAATAATTTGGTCTTTAAGGGTGGCATGTACCCTGTTGAACAATTTCTTATGATGGTTTGCTATGCCTGTGCCTAGCTATTCGAACAATTTATCTTTTGTGTTTCTGGGCTTCGACCCAGATTTTAGACAATTTGTTTTAATGCGTTAATGTTGGCTTATGACTATATACAGCCTTGTGAATGCCAATTTAGGGGACTATGTCCCGCTTTCGATATCATGCTTGTCTTCTCTTACGCTTTTATATAAACGTAAATATACAACCTAAGGTTATGACCTTATTGTGTGTATTTTGGACCAAGATTTTCTGCAATCGTATAGTTTGACTGCGACAGAGGGTCGCGACCCACTCCGTCTTTTATCCTTAAGTTGCGAAGGGCTTAGAATACCCTAAGACTTTATAGGAAAGTTAATGTGAATTGTAATAGATGTTGTTTGCATACAAGACATGTGTCTTGCTTCATCCTTCGACATTGAAACTTGTAAAGTACTTGGCTGAACAAATCTTTGTTGTATAAAACGACACAAGAGATTTTGAGGGAAATACGTTATATCATTAAGTGGGTAGGGAGGATTACATCATTTTAAGAAATGAACACTAAGACACCTACCATTAATGCTTCTTTCCCAAGTGAGAAGAATGCGTTACATGAAATTGAAAAACAAGCTAAGTGCTTTAAAAAGAGTAAGTCTTGTTTGTAAAACTTACGAAGGTTAGTATCATCTCCAGTCTTGTCCATGACGTTTTTTGTCCTTTGTTGCCGTGGCCTTCCGACCTGACGTTGGGTCCCTCAAATGTTGGCCTTGGCTTTGCTTGTGCTGTTTTATTCGGGAGACATATTCCTATATGCCCGCAGGACTTGGGGTAGTTCGTCTACCCACTCATGCTGGTGTTGTCCTAACCTTACTTCGATTTCCATGACAATGGCCTTGTCAACACAAGTGAACATTTGCTTTATGTTTAGGTCTTCGCAGAAAGTTGGGAATACCCCTTCGGCAAATTGCTTCCCTTTGTAGGAGGTGATGGTTTGTGGGATTCCAAATCGGCAAATTATGTGTTCCCACGCAAACTTTTCCACATGCTTTCCGGTTATTGATGCCAAAGGTTTGGCTTCGACCCATTTGGTGAAGTAGTCTATGGCTATTACCAAGAATTGTACCCCTGCGAAAGATACTGCTAGAGGTCCGATTATGTCAAAACCTCATTGGCCGAAAGGCCTTGCTGATGTGATAGATGTTTCATCATGCTCTGGTGATCTTGGAACTTTTGAGGGTGTCGAACATGCATCACACATTTGTGGTATTTTTGTTGCATCCTCCAAAATTGATGGCCAGTAATACCCCAACTTCGTTATTTTCAAGGCAATGATCTGAGGATCTACGTGTCTTCCGCAAAATTCTTTATAAGCCTCATAGATGATGCTCGCAGCCTGCTTTAGTTCCACACAACGAAGCCATGGAGATAAGAAAGATCTCCTGTAGAGATTGTCCCCAATAAGTCTATACTGGGGAGCTTTGGCCCTGACCTTTCGAGCAAGTTTTGGGTCTTCAGGAAGGATACCACTGATCAAGTATTCCCTTATTGGGGTCATCCAATTAGTTCCTTCTTCAGGTATGACATCAGATACTTCGCTTCTTTTTATTGACCTGTCAGCCAATACTTCTACCAAAACTTCCTTCGTTAGATGAGTAAATGCCATCGAAGCTGCATGCTCAAGGCATCTGCTTTCTTGTTTTGATTTCTGCGAACATGTGCTATCTCATAGGAGTCGAACCCTTGAAGAAGTTCCTTAGCTTTATCCAAATATTGTTTGATGGTGGGCTGCCTTGCTTCGTAAGAGCCCTTGATTTGGTTGGCGACTAGCTGCGAATCCACAAAAATGGAGAGGTTTCCAACCTCCATTTCCTTTGCAAGTCGAAGGCCGGCTAACAAAGCTTCGTACTCAGCTTCATTGTTGGTAGCTTCGAACTCAAAACGTAGAGCATAAGTATACTCCTTTCCTTCCGGACTGACCAGCATTAGACCTGCTCCTGAACCATCGGAACTTGAGGCTCCGTCTGTGTATAGTTTCCACCCCTCCTTCATCTTTGGGGGTTTCTCTTTTGGGATTTCCTTTTCTTGGCTAGGTCCGGAAGGTGTTTCAGCAAGAAAGTCTGCAAGTATCTGCCCTTTGACGGAGTTTCGACCCCTGTACTCTATATCGTGCTCCCCCAGTTCGATGGCCCATTTAGCCACTCTACCTGATTTCTCAGGCTTCGACAATATCTGCTTAATTGGCTTGTCGGTCAATACTGTGATGGGATGAGCTTGGAAATACCTTCGAAGACGCCTTGCGGCATAAACTAAAGCAAATATCAACTTTTCCAACTCTGGATAGTTCAATTCGGCCCCTTGCAGGACCCTGCTAACAAAGTAAATCAAAATTTGTTTCTTATCCTTTTCTGCCAAAAGAACAGCACTAATGCTTTCGGAAGATGCCGCAATATACATGAACAACACTTCGCCTTTGATTGGGGCTGTAAGTGTTGGTAAAACTCCCATGAACTCCTTTAGCTTTTGGAAAGCGGCTTCTGCATCACAACTCCATTGAAAAGTATTTTTATCTGTACACCCCTTGAGTGTTTTGAAAAATCGTAAAGAACGATCTGCCCCTTTCGATAGTGTGGAAAGGTTTGTGTTTGTTAAAGATATTTATGTATTGAATGTGTTTAGCATGCGGAATCTACTACAACACACTTAAAAGAACACAAGGTGATGAGTTTAAGTAAACGTGAGTATGCAATGAACAAAGAACACAACTTTGGTTTATACAAAACGATTCAATATTATTGATGAAATAATACGGATGATCTAAATATCACCGGGATTACAAAGTAATCTTGAATCTAAGATTGTAAAAAGATTTGTGAATTGAGTAACTAAGTTACTTGAGAGTTTGTTCTGGTTTTGGTTAATGGTTGAAGAGATGCATGCATGAAGTGTGACTAAGGTATCCTTTTATAAGATAAGGACACCTTATTACAAGTTGTCAAGTGGTTGGAATATAATACTATACTTTGACTATTCTAGCGCCTACAATTAAATACAACTACCAATGTACAACTCTGTAATATTCTTCTGTACACCACAGAAGACTACCTTCTACATAACGTATAACAATGTACAAAGACTAATAATTCAACTAAATATCTATTACAAAATATCTAATCGACTTGACATAAGCTTGGCAGGCTCTTCATCAACTAGCAGTACCTTCTACCCAGAAGGTACTGGTAGAACATCTTCATACACTTCAAAATCAACTAGCAGGCTCTTTAACATCTTTGGCAGGCTCTTTGACTTGAACATTTTATTCCCAACAATCCTCCCCTAAACTTGTTATTTCCATTAAAATACACAAGTTTCTGATGAATAAAATACATACCTTGAGGATTTGAGGGAACTCTTCCAAAAACCTTCACTCTCTGTTCTTCCTTTTTCTTTCATATTGCTCAGATATGCTCCTCAGCAAACTCTGAACAATTTCTGAGTTCTCATCATCTTTGTCACATCTTAATCTCTTGGAGATCATAGTTTTAAGCACTTCATAACTAAGTGGATACTCTTTCTCAGCCAACATAAAGAGTTCTATCCCACTCTGTGTGTAAAGATGATGAATATTGCTATGGCTTAGAAATTCCCAAGTTGTTGAAGGATCATAATAGGGAAATTTCCAATGAACATCTTTGGGTTCAGGATCAAACATCCTATTGAATTCTACCCATAGTTCATGTTCCTTAGCATCTGAACTAGTATTTGTGTCTAGCCTAATCTGCACTAGATTCCACAATTCTTCCAAGTCTGCTCTGTCACATGCTCTAACTAAATTTTCAAAATTCTTAAAGATAGCAAACTGTCCCCCAACCCTTGTTATTTTCCATGATTTTCCTAATCTATCATGGTTGATCTCCCAATCAATAATAGGTCATCTACAGCTAATTGGATCAGCATGTATAATAGTTGGCAAAGTAATCAACATCTTACTTACTTGCTCTGTGTCCAATTTTGCTACTTCTTTCTTCTGAGCATCCTTCTTCTTCATTGAGGGGTGTACATCAGATGGAACATTGTAGTAAAGACTTTTGTAGGCTTGAAGATACAGGAAGAAGATTTCAACAGCAGATTTCTTCTTTAGTTGATAATCAGTCCAATTTGCCTGATTTTTCAGAAATCTCTTCATAAAAATTACTTGATCTTTCTTAGCTTAGCCCACCTTAAAACCTCTTTTCTGACTTTCCTTCATCTTTTCAAAAATGTTAGCCAAAGCTGCTTCTTTATACTTCTTGTTGATGAAAGATTCAAGTGCTTCTGTTTTCTCATCAGAATTGAGATTCTTGTCATTTACTATAATTGATGCTTGACCTCTCACAATTGGATCATTATTGATAATCCATAGCATCTGAGCATCAAAGGTTTCTTGAGCAATTTGAGTATCAAGAAGAGTCTGAGCAGCATCTTCAGCATCTTTCTGCTCTTTCATTACTGCAAGCATTCTTGAAGCTTCAAGTGCTTTTAGCTCTTCTTCATGAACCCTTTTGGCCTCTTCTTCTCCTAAAGCCATCTGAATTTGCTGAGTTCTTTTCAACTTCTTGGACTTTGGCTCATCTTCAATCATAATGCTTTTGCCCTTATCCTTTGGAGTTGGTACTTGTGATGGAGCAGAAGATTGCTCATCAGCAGCAAAAATCCTCCCCTGAACAAACAAATTCCCTTGAGGCTCTAAATCCCTCTTTCTCTTGTACACTTTCTCAGCAGACCCTTTGTACCCCATAGCCAATAGCCTCTCTATCCTAGCAGGCTCTTGCCCTGCACCAGCAGGCTCTTCATCATAAACTTGAGTTCCTTCATGGAATTCAAATTGAGCCTCCTCTTCATCTTCAGAAGTATCCATCCTCCCCTTTTTGGAAGAGTGACCTATCCTATCAGCATCTGACTTTGAAGAACTAGATAAAACAACCTTTGCAGACTTTTTACCTTTTAGCTTCTTCACTTCACCCTCCAATTTCTTTACCCTCTTGACTAATTTGATGTTGATCTCAGAAAACTTCTTGCTTTGACTTTTAAGAGCATCTTCTAAGAACTTCACCTTGTCTTTTAGTTCTTGCATTGTCTGAGGTGATTGGGTTTGTGATACATGATGTGATGATTGTGGTGGTGTTGCTGATGGTACTGGAGATGGTATTGGTGATGTTTGATGTGTTGGTGAAATGTAACCATGTGAAGAACTAGATGATGGTGTCTCAGCTGATGGTGTTGGTTCTTCTTGATGTTGTGGTAACATTTCATCAAATAGTGGTATATCTTCCCCTCTAAAACCAATTCTCATATTTGAAAATACTTTGTGAGAAAGTTTTGGTGTGTCATAAATTGAGTCTGTGGGAAGTAACAAATGTTTTAATTTGGCAATGATGCACCCAATAAATCTTGGATACATCAAAAACTTTGTTTCACTTTTCACATTTTTAATCAATCCTTCAAAAATATGTTTAGAAAAATTGTATTTTCTGTTTGTAGCTAAGCAAATGAGAGCAGAAGCCATGTTTCCACTAAATTGCTCCCAAGAGGTTTTCTTCTGGCTCAAGCAGTGAAGGATTGTGTGAATCAAAAATCTCCATTGTGGAGTAAGATGCTTTTTCAAAAAAGTGAGTTTGTTAGACTCAGCATGATACCCCATTCTTGTTAAATTTTCAAAAATTTCAGTATCTGGCAACTGACTAATACCATCAGAATCATCCAAATGAAGATGTCTTCTTATGGATGACTCAGTAAGAGTCAAATGTTTACCATCCACTTTGGCCTTAATTCTTTGTTCCCCATTTTCAAAGTTTTAATTTTAGCAGATTGCCAAAATTGTAAAATGTGAGTTTCATAAATAGTGGGATTGACTAGTAAAGCAAACCTGATATAGGAGTTATTTAAAAAGTCCACTACTTGATGAAAAGAGGCATTATCCTCTGACTTCTCCAAAAATGCTAACTGATTGTGACGTTGGACAAAGTTTAGAACAACTGTGGAAGCCATAATGAAAATTTTGAATATGATGGTGGGATTTGTTGATAGTACTGGTAGAAGATGAAAGGTGTATGTGAATTATGATAATGACTGATGAAAGAAGATATGAGAGAATTACTTTTAACCGACAATAAGAAAGATTATAATAAGTAATTGAAAAGACGGTTAAAAAGATCTTTTATTTGTGAAATATAATATAATATTATCATCAGTAATTTACATAACTACCCTAACGGCTAATTTTAACTACCAGGCCCAACGGCTAAAACTTTTTCTGACAGGCTCAACGGCTATCTAGCAGTACCTTTTTACTCTAGCAGTACCAATTTTTGAACTACCAGTACCTTTGAAAGTTTTATAAAAATCCCTTATAGTTTTTAGCAAACTACCAGCTATCAACGGATTTGATTTGTCTTTACCAAAAGCCGTTTGCTTAAGGACTAGCTAACTATTTACAATTGAGTATGGTTAGTTAACAACCATATAGTTTTTGGTAAACTATCAACCATCAACGGATTTGATTTGTCTTTACCAAAAGCCGTTTGCTTATGGACTAGCCAACTCTTAAGTTTGTAAAAACTTGGTGAGCTGAATACCAAAAGCCATGATGGCCCAAAGATGGTGCAATTTCCTTGGATGGAGGAAATTAAAAAGGCAATGATGCTGTGTATCTTGGATGATTGGTTCAACAAGTGAAATCATCTAATAGCATGCCTTTGAGTTGAAACTTTTCTTAGTTTGATCTAGATAGAACTTTCTCCTTGAGAAATGCTTCATCCCATCTAGATATGTGATCTAACTCTCTCTTTTTCAACTTTGCATCATCTTGTATGCTCTTGTCTTTCCTTTCATAAATTGGTTTCTCTTCCATTCTGAGCTATCATATCCTCCCCTGAGATGGATATTTCCCCTGAGATAAATGTAACTTTGTTGCCCCTTTTTGTTTGGAAGAACTCTTGTTTTGTTATCAACCTGAAATGTGTTAGTTGCAAACCAAAAGAACAAAGTGCAAAGCACTTGATCTATAGTATTTTAAACATTCAAGCATCAATATGAACAAAACATAGCAAATTTTATACTAGCAGGACCAATTATGAACTAACAGGACCTTTGACTAACTAGTAGTACCATGTTTAAAAGTCAATACCAGTTAATTTTATGAACAAAAACACATGTTTTTCAAAGATTTATCATTCCAATACCTCCTACAAGATATTTGAATCTACCTAAATCAAAAGCTTTGGTAAGAAGGTCTGCATAATTCTTTTCAGAATCAATTTTAACTACTTGAATTAACCTTTTCTCATTGCAATCCCTTATGAAATGGTGTCTGATTTCAATATGTTTTGTTTTTGAGTGTTGAACTGGGTTTTTAATGATACAAATAGTACTACTATTGTCAATATAAATAATGGTGTTAAGAAAATTGTACCCATAGTCAAGCATTTGATTTTGGATCCAAAGAACTTGCCCACAACAACTTGCACCAGCAACATATTCTGCTTCAGTTGTAGAGTTGGCCACCATTGTTTGTTTCTTGCATTGCCAAGAGATTAGTCTGCAACCAAGAAATTGACATCCACCAGTTGTGGATTTTCTGTCTAGAGTTGCACCAGCATAGTCACTATCCGAATAAGCCACCAATTCAAAAGATGATTCCCTTGGATACCAAAGACCCAACCTAGGTTGACCCTTAAGATATCTAAAGATTCTTTTGACTGCTGTGAGATGAGAGATTTTGGGATGTATTTGAAACCTTGCACACACACATACTGAGAACATGATATCTGGTCTTGATGCTGTAAGATACATCAAAGACCCAATCATAGATCTATAATTGTGCAAATCCATATCTTCTCCTTCAGCATCCTTGAGTAGCCCTTTGTCTGGATCCATTAGTGTACTTGCAACCTTAGAATCAGCAAAATTAAATTTCCTTAGGATCTCTGCTACATACTTATCTTGGCTGATAAATATGCCTTCTTTGGATTGTTTCACTTGGAGACCCAAAAAGAAAGTAAGTTCCCCCATGGAACTCATTTTAAACTTACTATGCATAAGTTTTTCAAATTCTACACACAAGTCTTGGTTTGTTGATCCAAAGATTATGTCATCAACATAAATCTGCATTAGCAAGATGTCTTTCTTTGTTCTTGTGATGAACAAAGTTGGATCAATCCTGCCTCTTTGGAATCCACTTTCTAGTAGAAAACAAGCCAATGTTTCATACCATGCCCTAGGAGCTTGGTGTAGGCCATACAAAGCCTTGGTAACTTTATAAACCTTGTCTGGATACTCTGCATCAATGAAGCCTGGAGGTTGAGATACATATACTGGTTCTTCAATTTCACCATATAAAAATGCACTCTTAACATCCATTTGATAGACAGTGAAGCCTATGAATGAAGCATAGGCCAAGAAAAGCCTAATTGCTTCAAGTCTTGCAACTGGAGCAAACACTTCTTCATAATCTACCCCTTCTTCTTGAGTATATCCTTGTGCTACCAATCTAGCTTTGTTTCTGATCACTATACCCCTTTCATCTTTCTTGTTTCTGAACACCCATTTCGTTCCAATTGCCCTATGACCTTTGGGCAAATCAACCAATATCCAAACCTTCTGAATCTTGAATTGGAGAAGCTCTTCTTGCATTGCTTCCACCCAACTTGCATCATCTAAAGCTTTGTTTATGTTTTTGGGTTCAGCCTGAGATAGAAAACATGAAAACAGACATATATTGGAAGTATCATTATTCTTTTCTTCATAAATAGAGGAGATAAACCCTTCTTCATCTGAAGACAAGACTTGAGATAAACCAACTTGAGATCTTTTTCTAACACCAGAATTTATGCTTCCAATCACATCATCAGTTGTGTGATCTTTGAGAATTCTAGTGTTGGGTGTTTTAGGAACTTCATAAGTAGATGGAAGATTGCTAATCCCCCTTTCTTCTGGTAAAGAATCATCTATTTGAACATTCAATGGCTCAGCAGTATCAATACTTGAACTAGCAGGACCATCTGGTGAACTAGCAGTACCATTGTCATTAGCACCACTTTCTTGATTCTCTTGATTCTGAGTTCCTTGATCATCTTCATTGCCTTCATTTGTTGTGTTTGAAGGTCCTTCTTGACTTGAAGATAGATCCATACTTTTCCAAATTGGCATCCAGATGTAATCTTGATCTTTAGGAGTTTCAACATTATCTTCAAAACCTGCATCATCATTAGTATTTGTACCTGAAACAGGCACATAATTCATAGATTCTGAAAGCCTATCAATATCAAACATCCAATCTGGTCCAATTCCTTTCACATTAGTTAGTTTCTCTTGAAACTCTATGTGAAGATTCTCTTCCACTAGCCTAGTGCAAGTGTTAAACACTCTATAGGCCTTACTCTGCAAGGAATACCCTATCAAATAGCCAACATCTGCTTTTCCATCAAATTTGCCTAAATGATCTTTGGTATTGAGAATAGTGACATGACAACCAAAAGGTCTCATAAAACTTAAAGATGGTGTTCTACCAAAGAAAAGTTCATAAAGTGTCTTTCTATGTGGCTTTGTCACAAGAACCCTGTTTTGTACATAACAAGCAGTACCTACTGCTTCAGCCCAAAATGAAATAGGCAACTTAGAGTCTACTAACATAGTTCTAGCAACCTCTATAAGTGTTCTATTCTTCCTTTCTGCTACTCCATTTTGCTGTGGGGTTCTAGCTACACTAAATTCCCTTTTTATGCCTTTTTCCTTGCAAAAGTCATCCATAACCCTATTCTTGAACTTTGTCCCATTGTCACATCTGATGACTTTGACCTTCTTATCAGATTGGTTTTCTACCTCAGTGATATAAGATTTAAGAATCTCACTAGTTTCATGTTTAGATCTTAAAAAGAAAACCCATGAAAATCTGCTATAGTCATCAGTAACAACCAGACAATATCTTTTACCATTCAAGCTGCACACATTAGTAGGACCAAAGAGATCCATATGAAGCATATGTAAAGCCTGAGAAATAGAGTTTTGGGTCTTGGGCTTACAAGAAGCTCTATGTTGTTTGCCTTTTTGACAATCAACACAGGATTGGTCGTTTTGGAAAATCTTTTTGGGTAAACCTCTTACTAAATCATATTTTGCAATAGTGTTGATTGTTTTAAAGTTTACATGACCAAGCCTTCTATGCCAAAGCATAGATTCATCCAATGAGGCTTTTGCTACCAAACAAGTTAGACTCTCCTTAGGATCAATGTTCTTTAAATTGACACTGTACATATTGTTCCTTTTTGGAATTTTAAGAAGGATCTGACTCTCATCAGGCATCTTAAAATCAGAAGAAAGAACCATACATTCATTGTCAGTAAATAGAACATTGTTCTTTTTGTCACACATTTGTGAGACACTAAGAAGATTAAACTGAAGTTCTTTCACAAAATACACATTTTCAAAATCTAGTTTACTGGTTTTGATAGTACCTTTACCAGTGATTTTTCCTTTTATTCCTCCCCCAAAGGTAACATATCCTCCATCAAATGTTTTGAAGTCTGAGAGGAATGACATGTTGCCTGTCATGTGCCTTGAACATCCACTATCTACATATCCTTGATCTTCAATATCAGATGAATGTTGTTGGACATGAATTAAATATTCTGAAGTTAGAGTATTAGAAATTACTCTAAGTCAAAGGTACTGGTAGTACATCAAGGTACTGCTAGTACATCAAGGTACTGCTAGTTCATCATCAAAGTACTGCTACTACATCAAAGTACTGCTGATCAGTGACTCATAGGATAAGATCGAAAAGATATTTATTGTATTTTGGTCAAACATATACGGTAGATAATATCTTACTCCATGTGCTTAGTTAACAAGTTGTATACATAGATACATGTTGTATCTTATGTACTGACACCAATATGCATAAGTTAAACAAGTAAGTCGGTCAAGACTTTTAGCAAATTTGTAAAGATCTCTTGCAACTATAAAAGAGATCTCAGACTAGTGATTATGTACACATGCATAACATAGACTCATAACTGTTAAAGACATAGAACAAACACAAATCACAAGTTGTAACATAAGATTCAAGGTTTTTTGTAACCCTAGTGAGAAACTCAAGATCACTCGTATTATTTGGAATAATATTGAATCGTTTAGTGAAATACTCTCTTTGTTCATTGTTAAGTAACAAACATAATTCTTCCATTTCCATAACATACATAACCTTCTAAGTGTGGTTAAGTAAATTCCGCGTGCTTAATCATATTAAGTCAATATATCTCATACACAAAGATACAAGGTTTAACCACCTTAACCGTGTATACACAAGGTCCTCACAGTTGGTATCAGAGCTAGAGGTTGATATATTTGAATTAGAAGAAACAGAAATGGATCCACATGATGTTCAAACAAATGTTGCTGCAAAGTTGCCCATAATCAAACCCAATGAGTTTGAGTTATGGAGGATGAGAATTGAGCAATATTTCATGGTCCAAGATTATACTCTTTGGGATATAATTATATATGGTGATTCCTTTTCACCAAGCTACTCAGAGGTTGTCCTAGAAGGTAAAACAAGTAGAAAAAGAAATACTGGACCAGTGTCAAATGAAGAGAAGATACTGAAGAGAAATGATCAGAAAGCAAGAAATTTGCTGCTTATGACCATTCCTAGTGAGCAGATGCTATCATTCAAGAGATTTGTGCATATTTTGGTGGTAATGAAACTACCAAAAAGACACAGAAGACACTACTAAAGCAACAATTTGAAAACTTTACTGCTTTTAGTAATGAGTCTCTTGATAAGCTATTCTCAAGATTACATAAGCTTGTCAGTCAGTTAGCTGTGTTGGGTGTTGAGACAGAGAAGGAAGATCTCAACATGAAGTTTTTAAGAAGTCTACCTGATGAGTTCCATACTCATGTTATTGTCTGGATGAACAAACCAGACATTGAAACCATGAAGCTCAATGATTTGTACAACAACTTCAAAATTGTTGAACAAAGTCTTAGAAAGTCTGGAACTTATGGTACTAGTTCTGGAAACGTGGCACTCTTGTCAGTTCCTAGTATTAGTAAGAATGAAGAGGTAGATGAAGGTGAAAGTGCTCCTTCTACAAGTTCTCACAAGGATGTTGCTGGTCTTGGAGATTCAACATTCTATGCTTTTATTACCAGTCAATTTAATGGCTCTCCTCTCAACCATGAAGACCTTGAACAGGTAGATGGTGATGATTTGGAAGCTATGGATATTAAATGGCAGGTTGCTTTGCTTAGCATGAGGGCTAAGAAGTATTGGCAAAGAACTGGGAAGCAGATTACCATAAATGGTAATGATACTGCTGGGTTTGATAAGAAGAAAGTAGAGTGCTTCAACTGTCATAGGTTAGGACACTTTGCTAAGGAGTGTAGAAGCCCAAGAAAGCAGGAGAATAGAAACACATGGTATAAGCAAGATAGGAGAAAGGAAGTTACTGTTGAAGAGCCAAAGGCTATGTTGGCTATTGATGGTATTGGTTATGATTGGAGCTCTATGGCTATTGAAGAGGATGCACCACCAAATGCTGCTCTTTTGGCCAATGAATTTGCTCTAATGGCTCATTCTGATTCAGAGGTAAACAATATTACATCTTGTACTGAATCATGTCCTAATCTTAAAGCTTATGAAGACCTTAATAAGAGATTTGAAGATCATAAACAAGAGCTGCTTGATTCTTTGTTTAATTTGGCTAATCACAAAAGAGGTCTAGGTGTTTTAGAAAAACAAGTTTTACATTTTAAAAATAATGAAATTCATTTTGCTGATGACATCAATATACTAAAAAATGACATTAAGATCAGAGATGAGTGTATTGTTGAGTTGAATGAATCATTAGCTAAACATAAGAATGAAAGAGAAAATGTAAAGGTTTCTGTGGATGTATTAGCACATTCCTCAGAAGGATTCAATAGACTTTGGGAAGCCCAAGTTATTGATAAAGTTAATTCTGGTGTTGGATTTAAGTCTGTACCCCCACCATACAGAGGTGTTCATTCACCTCCAGGTATTGATTTAGCACACACAGGGTTACCTGAGTTTCAAGAACCAATCATGGAATATGGTTCTAATGTCACTAAATCTCCTAAGATAGAAAAGGTAAGTAAAAGTTTAGATAAAACTTTATCTTATCAGGACAAGGTGTCCTTTGTTAAGAAAGGAGATGCTATAGTTGTTGAAGATTGCACAACTGATAGTGATAGTGAAGAAGAACAGGTTATGTCTAAACCTGTATTGGTTAAGAAAGTAGGAACAAGTCTTCCTAAGATAGTCAATCACAACACTAACAGGCCTAAGTCAAATGTTAAGACAGTTAGGAAACCAGTTAGATATTGTGAACAATATAGAACTACAAACAAGCCCAGAGGTAACCAAAGGAATTGGAACAACCTCAAGTCTAACCAATTAGGTGATGACTTTGCATTTTATAATAAAGCTTGTTATACATGTGGTAGTTTTGACCATCTTGCAGCTTTCTGCAACCAAAGGGTAACTGGGTATGAAAACAATAGGGTGAACTACAAAAGGCAAACTCCTCAAACTCATTTTCACTCTAATACTCATAGAACTAAACCCAGAACAGTCTCAAACAAGTTTGGACTCAAAGGTCATGATAGACAACAAGGTCCTGTTAACAAAGTACTGCCAGTTCAAAATAAAGGTACTGGTAAATCTAAAGGTACTGTTAGACCTTTGATGACTGTTAACCCAAAATCAACAGCTAAGGATGCCAAAACAACTTTCAAACATGCATCTAAAACTGTTCTAAGACCCATTCAAACAAAAGCAGTGGTCCACAAACAAATTTGGAGACCAAAGGGTGTGACTTCAAAGTTAGCAGACTCTGCTGAACATGTTATTCACTCTGCTGCTAAGGGTAATAGGGCAAATGCTGTTAAGGCCTCAGCATGTTGGATTCAAAAATCCAATGTTGCATCAACAGTCCTTAAAAGATTAAATTACATTGATGCAAGAGGCAGATCCAAGTCAGTAATGGCTTGGATCCCCAAAGAAAACTAACACTCTTATTTGTGTGCAGGAACATTCTATTGATCATCAAGATCAAGGATACTCAGATAGTGGATGTTCCAATCACATGACAGGCAACATGTCTTATCTTTCAGACTTTCAAGAATTCAATGAAGGATATGTTACCTTTGGAGGTGGTTTTCGTGGCAAAATTTCTGGTAAAGGTACTATTAAAACCGGAAATTTAGATTTTGAAAATGTGTACTATGTACAAGAGTTAAAGTATAATCTTTTTAGTATTTCACAAATGTGTGACAAAAAGAATAATGTACTTTTTACTGACACTGAATGTCTTGTTCTATCTAAGGATTTTAAGATGCCTGATGAAAATCAAGTACTTCTTAGAATTCCTAGAAAGGCCAACATGTATAGTGTTGATATGAAGAACATCATTCCTAAAAAGGATTTAACTTGTCTTGTATCAAAGGCCACATTGGATGAATCAATGTTATGGCATAGAAGGCTTGGTCATATTAATTTCAAAACCATAAATAAAATTGTTAAGAATGGTTTGGTAAGAGGTTTACCTCACAAAAGATTTGAAAATGATCAAACATGCATTGCTTGTCTAAAAGGCAAACAACACAAAGCCACTTGTAAGCCCAAAATTTTTAACTCTATCAATCAGTCATTGTTTATGCTGCATATGGACTTATTTGGACCAGTTTCAGTAAGAAGTATACAACATAAAAAATATTGTCTTGTTATAACTGATGACTATAGCAGATTTACATGGGTTTTCTTTTTAGCTACTAAGGATGAGACATCAAGCATTCTTAAGGAATTCATTACACTGATAGAAAACCAAGTAAGCAAGAAAGTAAAAGTCATTAGGAGTGATAATGGGACAGAGTTTAGAAATAGAGTTATGGATGATTTCTGCAAAGAAAAAGGTATTAGGAGAGAATATAGTGTTGCTAGAACACCACAACAGAATGGAGTGGTTGAAAGAAAGAATAGAACACTAATTGAAGCTGCTAGAACAATGTTAGCTGATTCCAAGCTACCTATAATCTTTTGGGCAGAGGCAATTAACACTGCTTGCTATGTTCAAAATAGAGTTTTAGTTGTGCAGCCTCACAATAAGACATCATATGAACTCTTTAATGGTAGAACTCCTGCAATAGGATTTCTTAGACCTTTTGGATGTCATGTGACAATTCTCAATACCTTAGACCATTTAGGAAAATTTGATGGTAAAGCAGATGAAGGTTTCTTAGTTGGATACTCTCTTGTTAGCAAAGCTTTTAGAGTTTACAACTTAAGAACTGAGAAAGTTCAAGAAGAACTACATGTGGAGTTTCAGGAAAACAAATCCAATGTAGTAGGTCAAGGACCAAAATGGATATTTGATCTTGATTATCTAACAAACTCTATGAATTATTTACCTGTTGTTGCAGAAACTAATAATTTTTCAGGTTCACAAGCAACAAATGAGGTGGAGTTAGATAAAGATCAAATTGATGTCATTATGCCATTGTGGTCCAGTACCAGTGTGGATTTAGCTTCAAACAATGATGAATCTTCTTCTGGTAAAGCCAAAGAAGATGTTGAGGCTCAAAGAAAAGATGTTGGAACAGAGGAACAACTCAATATGTTGAATATTGAAAGTACTGCTGAGACAGAGCAAGGTACTGTTAGTACTTCTCAAGGTACTGGTAGTTCATTTGAAGGAACTGTTAGTTCAGTTGAAGGTACTGCTGGTCCTTCACACTCAAAAGATGCAGAGTTCCAAGAAGATGAAGTGGATTTGACTAATCTTTCATCATCTTATCATGTTCCCACTACACCACACACAAAAATTCACAAAGTTCATTCCCTTGATAATGTGATAGGAGATATACAATCTGGTGTGAAGACAAGAAGACAATTGGTCTCTTCAGACCAAAAAGGGGTTCTTGATGCCCTTTATGCTTCAAAACAACATGAACTTTCAAACTCATGTTTATTTGTATGTTTTCTCTCTCAAAAGGAACCAAAGAATATTCTTACAGCCCTAGATGATTCAAGCTGGGTAGAGGCTATGCAAGAAGAGCTTCTTCAGTTCAAGATTCAAAAGGTTTGGGTGCTAGCTGATTTACCTACAGGTGAGAAGCTAATTGGCACTAGATGGGTTTTTAAGAACAAAAGGGATGACAGAGGAATTGTGATCAAGAATAAGGCTAGACTAGTAGCACAAGGGTACACACAAGAAGAAGGAATAGATTATGATGAAGTTTATGCTCCAGTAGCAAGGATTGAGGCAATTAGGCTGTTTCTAGCTTATGCTTCATTTTTAGGCTTCACAGTCTACCAAATGGATGTCAAAAGCGCATTTTTATATGGTGAAATTGAAAGAGAGGTGTATGTTTCACAACCTCCTGGCTTCATTGATCCATTACATCCAAACAAAGTGTACAGAGTAGTGAAAGCTCTCTATGGCCTTCATCAGGCACCAAGAGCTTGGTATGCAACACTTGCTTCCTATTTATTAGAAAATGGATTTCAAAGAGGAAAGATTGATCAGACACTTTTCATCAAACAGCACAAGAAGGATCTTCTGTTAGTGCAGGTGTATGTGGATGACATTATCTTTGGATCTACAAGGAAGGAAATGTGTTTAGAATTTGAGAAGCTTATGAAAGATAAGTTTCAGATGAGTTCTATGGGAGAACTTACATTCTTTTTGGGTTTGCAAGTTAAGCAATCATCTGAAGGCATATTTATTAGTCAAGACAAATATGTTGCAGAGATACTTAGAAAATTTCAATTTGCTGATTCAAAAATAGCAAGCACACCAATGGACTCAGAGAAGCACCTTCTGAAAGATGAAGATGGAGAAAATGTAGATGTACACAATTACAGATCTATGATAGGCTCTTTGATGTATCTTACATCATCTAGACCTGATATCATGTTTCCTGTTTGTGTCTGTGCAAGATTTCAAGTTACTCCAAAGGTTTCTCATTTAACTGCAGTCAAGAAAATTTTTAGATATCTCAAAGGTCAACCAAGGTTGGGTATATGGTATTCTAGAGAATCTCCTTTTGATTTGGTAGCATATTCGGATAGTGATTATGCTGGTGCTAGCTTGGACAGAAAGTCAACAACTGGAGGATGTCAATTCCTTGGGTGTAGACTTGTCTCATGGCAGTGTAAGAAGCAAACAAGTGTAGCAAATTCAACAACTGAAGCTGAATATATAGCTGCTGCAAGTTGCTCTAGTCAAGTTCTATGGCTTCAAAACCAACTCCTTGATTATGGGTACAATTTCTTAAACACTGTTATTTATATTGATAATAGTAGTACAATTTGTATTATTAAAAATCCTGTACAACACTCTAAAACAAAACACATTGAAATTAGACATCACTTTATAAGAGACTGCAATGAGAAAAGATTAATTCAGGTTCTTAAAATTGCTTCAGAGCATAATTTTGCAGATCTGCTAACAAAAGATTTTGATGTTTCAAGGTTTCAGTACTTGGTAGCAAGTATTGGAATGCTTAATCTTTAAATTTTCAATATGATGTGTTTTTGTACATAAAATTTTGAAAGTACTGCTGGATTTATAAGGTACTGCTATATCAAAATTTGAATTGTGTTATTCATACTTTTGATTTTTTGACTATTCTAATGCAAGACAAGTACTTTGTACATTGTTCTTTTGGTTTTAGACTAACTATTTCAGGTATGAATATGTAAACACAAAGGATATTTCAAGTGAAATGGGAACAGCAGAATGCTTATCAAATTGCTGACCATAGTAGATTTATGATGGACTGAGTTTAGGAATTAAACCTCCTTAAAACTTCTTTCTTGAAATCTAGTTATGATATTTCACATTGAATTGATGACTTAGTTGATCAGATAGTAACTGATACAACTCACTTTCTATCATTTTATACTTTCAAGTATAATGAGTTAGTCTAAGGACATCTGATAGAAATAACAGCTAGTAAAAGTGAATCTAACACTTGTGTTGGAGGTAACAATTGCTATGAGCTGGAAACCCTGTCAAAAAAATCTTTTGAATAGATTTATCTTTTCACAGGCAGTTAGTGATAACTGAAATACATTGGTTCTCACACAACCAGAGGTTATTTTTAAACCGAAATTTTGATTAGGTGTCTGTTACACACTTGATTCTTTCAAAATGGTTGAATGTAGTATGATTTTTCAATTCTAAAAATCATAAACATACTACTAAGCTAAATGATTTCTTAAAAGGATTTTCAAGGATTCAGAAAAACCATTCATTTATGGATTATGAATCAAAATGTCCGCTGATTCACCTCTCATAGGAGTTAACACACCTAGAAGTGATGAGGACAGTAACTTAAACTCTTAAGGAATTGATGGCTTCATGTACAATATTGTCTGAAAATAAGTTCAAACTGATAGATCAGGTGATATGAAGAGAAGTTCTTTAGTACATAGTGAGATCTTCCAAACAAGGGGAGGAAACAAAAGTTATTTACTTCAGGGGAGGTTATAATCTCAGAGAAGGAAATAATTGCCCAGAAAAGGAAGAATAATCCAATATATGGAAGGAGAAGACAAGAGCATACAAGATAATGATGTAGAGGTTGAAAATGATTAGAACAGATCAAATATCTAGAAGGGATGAAGCATTCCTAAAGGAGAAAGTTCTATCTAGATCAAACAAAGGAAAGATTCAATTTCAGTTCATTATGTTTGTTTATCACTTGCAAAGGCATGCTGATAGATGATTTCACTTGTTGAAATCATTGCCTCGTACAATTCCTCCATCCAAGGAAATTGCACCATCTTTTGGTACAATGTTTTGATATTGCTGAAGTCAAAGAAGAACAAAGCAGATGAGTTCAGAATAGAAGAATAGTTCAGATTCATGAAGTGTTTGAAAGATCTTCACAAATCCTCATTTAATTCAGAAAACATGTTTGAATTAATTCACATGTTTAGGGGAGGATTGTTGGGAATTAAATATTCTGAAGTTAGAGTATTAGAAATTACTCTAAGTCAAAGGTACTGCTAGTACATCAAGGTACTGCTAGTACATCAAGGTACTGCTAGTTCATCATCAAAGTACTGCTACTACATCAAAGTACTGCTGATCAGTGACTCATAGGATAAGATCGAAAAGATATTTATTGTATTTTGGTCAAACATATACGGTAGATAATATCTTACTCCATGTGCTTAGTTAACAAGTTGTATACATAGATACATGTTGTATCTTATGTACTGACACCAATATGCATAAGTTAAACAAGTAAGTCGGTCAAGACTTTTAGCAAATTTGTAAAGATCTCTTGCAACTATAAAAGAGATCTCAGACTAGTGATTATGTACACATGCATAACATAGACTCATAACTGTTAAAGACATAGAACAAACACAAATCACAAGTTGTAACATAAGATTCAAGGTTTTTTGTAACCCTAGTGAGAAACTCAAGATCACTCGTATTATTTGGAATAATATTGAATCGTTTAGTGAAATACTCTCTTTGTTCATTGTTAAGTAACAAACATAATTCTTCCATTTCCATAACATACATAACCTTCTAAGTGTGGTTAAGTAAATTCCGCGTGCTTAATCATATTAAGTCAATATATCTCATACACAAAGATACAAGGTTTAACCACCTTAACCGTGTATACACAAGGTCCTCTTAAGTAAATTCCGCGTGCTTAATCATATTAAGTCAATATATCTCATACACAAAGATACAAGGTTTAACCACCTTAACCGTGTATACACAAGGTCCTCACAAATGTTCCTGCACATGAATAAACATATTAGTTTCCTTGGGGTACCCAAGCCATGACAGACTTGGGTTTGCCTCTTGCATCAATGAAATCAAACCTTTTCAGGATTGTTGATGCACCTTTTGATTGGATTGGTTTCCAAATCCAACATGCTGAGGACTTAACAGCACTTTCCCTTTTAATCCATTGTGTGGTTTTTGGTCTATCAGTACCAATTTTGGCAATACCAATTTTGGCAGTACCATTTGGTCTAGCAGGACCTTTTGGTCTAGCAGGACCTTTGGTTTTTGGTTTCCAAATTTGTGTTTTGACCATAGATTTCTTTTGAATAGGACTATTTACAACTTTTGGTACACATTTGAAAGTGTTTCTTGTACCCTTATCAGTTGGTTTTGCAATAACAGGCTTATTTTGTCTAACAGTATGTTTAATATTTGAGGTGTTAGACTTAACAAAACTTTTTCTGGGGTGAGTAACATTTGTTTTAGTCTTTGATTTACTCCCAGAAATCCATTTATTACAATAAGCATGAAGATGATTAAAGCTACCACAATAATAACAAGCCTTATTGAACATAACAAAGTCATCACCTAGTTGTTGTGACTTAAGGTTGTTCCAATTTCTTTGGCTTCCCCTAGGTTTGTTATTACATTTTTCACAACTTTCAATTGTTTTCAAAACAGCTTTAGCCTTAGCTTTAACTTCTACTTTCTTAGGACTGATTGGTCCTACTTTGTTTCCTTTAATAGGAATAGTCTCATCTTCATCATCATCAGATACCCAATCTTCAATAATTAGGACATCTGGTCTCTTATTAGTGAGCACCTTGGAGAGTGAGGCATTCTTAGCACTCTCAGAAGATTCACTTATCTCTACAGGTTTAGCTAATGGTTTGCTAATGATTTCATGTAAACCTGATGCTGCAAGATCACTACCTTGGGGACAAGGAATTCCTCTATAAGGAGGTGGACATTCATTGTATCCTATCCCTGATTTTATTCTTTTGTTCAACTGATTTTCAACTATGCTTCTTGTGCATTCAGAAGCAATTTCCAATTTAGTAACAGTCAGTTGAATATTATCTCTAGCCAATGTCACTTTAGTACACTCAGTCCTTAACATTTCTATTTCTGAATCTTTCAAAAATATTTGTCTATTAAGAGCAGTTTTTGCATCAGAAAAGGTGAGTTCATTTTCTCTATAGTGAATGATTTGTTTTTCTAGTTTGGCCATTCCACACTTATGATCAAATAATGTTTGATGGGTTTTTCTGAGTTCTAATGTTTGTTCATTAAAAGATTTTCTTATAAATTCTAATTCCTTAAGAAATTCACAATTATTGGAACATTTGATAGTTTGTACCTCAGGAGTGGAGAATGCCATTAAAGCCAATTCATCAGAAGTTGACTCATCTTCACCCATGAAACTCCAATCAAAACCCATGCCATCAATAGCAACCATTGCTTTTGGCTCAGCAACTTCAACAACCTTACTCTTGCTTTCAAAGCTTCCTTTCTTCTCAAAGCTTCCTTTATTCCTGTTGTCAAACCCTCTACCCTTGTCATCCTGCTTCTTAGGTCTTCTACACTCTCTAGAGTAGTGACCTTTCATGTGGCAGTTGTAACACTCCACCTTTGACTTATCATAGCCAGCAGGCTCATTTCCATTTATCATTATCTTCTTGCCAGTCCTCATCAACAACTTCTTGGCTCTAATGCTTAAAAGTGAAAGTTGCCACTTTATGTCCATCTCTTCAAGATCATCAGGATGAATCTCTTGAAGATCTTCAAATGATAAAACAGACCCATTGTGTTGAGATGTAAGAAAAGCACACCTAATTGTTTCATCTAAAATGGATTTGGTATTACTCGAAGTACTAGCAGTACCAAAGGTTGTGTTGGCAGTACCTTCTTCTCTGCCACCTTTTTCTTCATTATCAACCTTTGAGATGCTTGGTGATGAAACAAATGCCATATTTCCTGAGCTTGACCCAATAGTCTTCTTTACTTCATGTTCTACAATTTTGAAATTGTTGTAGAGATCATTAAGACTCATCTGGTCAATATCTGGCTTGTTCTTCCAGACAATGACATGCATAGACCATTCTGAAGGTAAACTCCTAAGAAATTTAGAGTTTAGGTCTTCTTGAGTTATCATCACTTCATGGATGGCTAACTGGCTTGAAAGCTTCTGAAGTCTATTGAACATACTGTCCAAAGACTCATTGGTTGTGGCTGTGAAGTTCTCAAATTGTTGTTTGAGAAGGGTTTTCTGTGTTTTCTTGGTAGCATCATTACCACCAAATCTAGCCACAATAGCTTCAAAAAGGGTTTTGGCATCTTTGTATTTGTTAAAGATCAAAAGCTGATCATTTGGAATAGTCATCAGTAACATACTCCTTGCTTTTAGATCATTTCTCTTCTGAACTTTTTCATCTGCATTTGATGGTTGTTCTTGTATGTGTGTTACAAGAGCATCATTTACTGTTGTAGTGGTGATTGAGGGTTTAAATGAGTTGCCTTGTTCAATGATCTCCCAAAGTGCATAGTCCTGCACTTGAAAGTATTGTTCTACCCTTAGTCGCCACATTTCAAACTCATTTTGCTTAAGTAATGGAAGTTTAGCTGCAACATTTGTTTGAATATGTTCAACATCCATTGTTCTTTTAAATTAGTAAATATCAAGCCTAGCTCTGATACCACTTGTGGAAAGGTGTTTGTTTGTTAAAGATATTTATGTATTGAATGTGTTTAGCATGCGGAATCTACTACAACACACTTAAAAGAACACAAGGTGGTGAGTTTAAGTAAACGTGAGTATGCAATGAACAAAGAACACAACTTTGGTTTACACAAAACGATTCAATATTATTGATGAAATAATACGGATGATCTAAATATCACCGGGATTACAAAGTAATCTTGAATCTAAGATTGTAAAAAGGATTTGTGAATCGAGTAACTAAGTTACTTGAGAGATAGTTTGGTTTTGGTTAATGGTTGAAGAGATGCATGCATGAAGTGTGACTAAGGTATCCTTTTATAAGATAAGGACACCTTATTACAAGTTGTCAAGTGGTTCGAATATAATACTTTACTTTGACTATATTAGCGCCTACAATTAAATACAACTACCAATGTACAACTCTGTAATATTCTTCTGTACACCACTGAAGACTAAACTACTTCTACATAACATATAACAATGTACAAAGACTAATAATTCAACTAAATATCTATTACAAAATATCTAATCGACTTGACATAAGCTTGGCAGGCTCTTCATCAACTAGCAGTACCTTCTACCCAGAAGGTACTGGTAGAACATCTTCATACACTTCAAAATCAACTAGCAGGCTCTTTAACATCTTTGGCAGGCTCTTTGACTTGAACATTTTATTCCCAACAGATAGGAATCTGCTGAGTGCTGCGAGCTTCCCATTCAGGCTTTGTACTTCTTTCAATGACTTTGGAGCTTGTAGATCAGTGATGGCTTTGACTTTCTAAGGGTTAGCTTTGATTCCTTGCTTTGTAATCAAATGCCCCAAGAATTGTCCTTCTTCCATGCCGAAGGAACACTTCTTTGGGTTAAGCTTCATGTTGATTGCCCTTAATTGGTCGAAGGTTTCTTGGATGTCGGAGAGTAGGTCTTCCTCAGTCCTACTTTTTATGTAACATCCCGCCTACTCAGACCATAATATTGTCCGCTTTGCCCGCAGGCTCACGGCTTTGTTTTTGTGGCCTCATTTGAAGACTTCCCAGCAGGTCACCCAAGCCAGTACTACTCTCTCATGAGCACGCTTAACTGCCAGTTCCTAAGAACTCCACACGCAGTAGACCACAAAACGCGTTGTGTCATTGTAAGGCGAATGTTATCTTATGAACCCAACATCTCTCCAGGCCACAGCCGATGTGGGATTTGCCTAGGGTGTTACAATCACCCCCCCTTAGGGACTCATCGTCCACGATGAGGTTTGCCCCACCATCCCGAACGGCTCAGGAGTGGCTCTGATACCACTTGTAACATCCCGCCTACTCAGACCACAATATTGTCCGCTTTGCCCGCAGGCTCACGGCTTTGTTTTTGTGGCCTCATTTGAAGACTTCCCAGCAGGTCACCCAAGCCAGTACTACTCTCTCATGAGCACGCTTAACTGCCAGTTCCTAAGAACTCCACACGCAGTAGACCACAAAACGCGTTGTGTCATTGTAAGGCGAATGTTATCTTATGAACCCAACATCTCTCCAGGCCACAGCCGATGTGGGATTTGCCTAGGGTGTTACATTTTATTACCATGTCATCAACGTAGGCTTCTAAATTCCTTCCTATTTGCTTGTGGAAGGCTTTATCCGCCAATTGTTGATAAGTTGCCCCTGCGTTCTTTAGACCGAAGGGCATTTTCTTGTAGCAATAGACACCCTTTCCTGTGTAGAAGGCTGTCTTCTCCTCATCTTCCTTCACCATTTGTATTTGGTGATACCCTTTGTAGGCATCAAGAAAACATTTCAAACGGAACCCCGAGAGGGATTCGACCGTCCAATCAATTTTTGGCAGAGGGTAGCAGTCCTTCGGGCAAGCTTTGTTGATGTTGGTGAAGTCAACACACATTCGCCACCCTCCGTCACTTTTCTTTACCATAACTGGATTGGCTACCCAGGTTTGGTATTTCACTTCCCTGAGAATTCCTGCTCGTACAAGTTAATCCACCTCTTTGCAAGCGGCTGCGTTCCTTCAGGTGCCAGGCTTCGCCGCTTCTGCTTAATTGGTTCAATGTGCTTGAACTCATTAAGCTTGTGCTCTGTGCCGAAGGGCTTACCATCGATCATAAGAGTCCGAGGAACCCCTGTCATATCTGAATACGTCCATGCGAAGATATCTTTGTTAGCTTTGAGTAGCTTTTCCAAGTCTGTTTTGAAGTTAACAGGGAGTTGCTTTCCGATTACCACCGTTTGCTTTGGATAGAGCTCATTTACCACAATACGTTCTTCGGCATCTGTACAACTTAGAATGGCCTTCGGAGGCTCTTCGGGACTTTCCTTGATCTTTTTGCCAGCATCTCTGGTCTTCCCCTGATTGTAACTGGAGAATACGGTTCCTATCCCATAAGGTGTATGGAATTTGACCGTTGCATGTATGGTGGAGACTACGATTCCCATCTTTTGCATAGTGGTCCTTCCTATCAGCAAATTGTAAGGAGAATCAGACCTTACGATAGCAAATGTGAGGGTTTCTGTCCTTACAAGCTTGCCTTCTCCTATTGTAATGTCCAATGGCACTTCTCCCACCGGCCAAGAATGCTCACCGGAAAACCCTACCAAAGGTATCTTCGAATCAACCCGCTATGATCTGATCGAAGGCTTGAGCTTAAGAAAACAATGCTCGTATATGATTTCGCAGGAGCTTTCGCAGTCCATGTAGGCTCTGTTCACTTCTCGATTGAAGACTAGAACTTTGATGACCACCGGATCATTCTAAGGGATTTGGCCTGTAATAGGAGGTAATGTTACCTCCCCCACTTCGTCTACTTCCTGCTCCGTTACCTTTCTTTTTAAGCCGGCTTCGCCCCAACGAACCATGAGTATTGGGGCTTCGAGAGGAGTAGTGTCTTTAGCCAATTGAGTATCGGACATTTTTTCCTTTCCCTTCTTTATACCTTTCACCAAATGTGCCAATTGTCCGGACTTTACATCTTCTTCAATTTGTTTCTTTATCTCTCTGCAATTGTTCATATCATGGCCATAATCTTCATGAAAATGACAATACTTGCTTGCATCCCTGTTCTTACCCTTGCTTGTCATGCGAGGGGGTGCTTCGAAGGCCTTAGCAGCCCTCTCCGTAGCAAGTATTTCTTTCGGAGACTTAGTTAAACTTCCCAGCAAATCGTGGTTAGGACCTTTGTATGGGGAAAACGTGTCTCTGCCTTTGTTCTTGTTCTTTGACCCTTCCTACACAGAATGCTTTAAGAACTTGTTGTTGTTGTCTTTGTCGACCGGAGCACCATTAGTGGATACTTCTTTTGCCTCAATCCGAGTATACGTCTTTTCCATTAACCCTTTGTAAGTTGTCGGTAGGTCAGTGGATAAGAATTCCACCAAACTCTGATTTTGAAGAGCATGTACGAAACCTGAAATGCGCTGATCTTCATGAAGACCCAAGATCTGTAAAGTTTCATCGGTTTACCTAGTAACGAAGGCCCTTGTACTTTCGTTTTCTTTTTGTTTGATGTTGTGCACCGTTAGATGGGTCCTAGTAAACTTCTTTTGCTGACTGAAGTGTGACCGGAACATAGCCTTGAGATCATCAAGATTGACAATGCTGCCAGGCTTTTGCCCATTCCACCAAATACGGGCAGAATCCCGCAGGGTATAAGTAAACATGTGACAGGCCACAGGCATAACCCACTTTTGCATCTTAATAGCCCCTTCGAACAAATGTAAGAAATTGTTCGGATCCCCCTTCCCATCATAAGTCCCAATATGCGAAGGCATTTTCAACCCGTCAGGAAATGGGTAATCTTCTATCCACCTAACGAAGGGTGTAGCTGAACCCATAGGGTCCGAGTATAGACAATTATAAGGTGGTGCATACATAGGGACAATATTGTAAGGATTGTTGTTTGGGGGCATTCCCATAGGAGTTTGGCTTGGGTAGGACTGATAAGGTGTGTTCATGGCGAATGGATAACCGTTTCCCATGGCATACGGAGGGTACGCCATAGGGTGCCCGAAGGGTATGCTCCCATAAGGTTGAGGGAGACTTAAGTTATTAGGCTGTCCAGTAACTGGAGGATATAAACTTTGAGGATAAGACTGAGTTTGGAACGGAGGGTACATACCATTGGGAGGAAGATTTCCTCCCATATTAATTATAGATGGATTGCCTTCTAAACCTGATGCGTGAGAAGGCTGCAACGGAACCCCAGCTTCAGTCCTTCCAAGATGAGCTGCTAACAACGGAGGTAGATTAACCCCCACTTCTTCCCTTCGCTGACTCCTACCATTGGAGCCTTCCGTAACCACCCCTTCTCTTCTTATCGGATCCCTCTCCGGGACTCCTTCGAAACCAACGGACCTTCGGCTTAGCCTTCGACCAACTGGTGACCCAATCCTCAGGGCTGAGAGTGTTGGCCCATGAGCCGGAGGCCTAGGCTCCGCTTCCATTTCTTCACCATACTCTTCACTTGAGTATTCCAACTCCCTTCGCATCTCAGCATTCCTAACTTGCCTTCTGCGAGCCCTTAAGAGAGATTCCAACGCTTCGTGGTTGGCTTCGACAAAGGTCGGGCTAATAATAGGCTCCGGATTGGCTGATGTCGAAGCATGATGGTTGGGTGTTGTTTCTGGGTGAGAACGTGTTGTAAACGTGGAGGTGGTTATTGGGGGAAGGTTGTTAGAGTCATTGATTGGTATTGGTGCCAAGGTCGAGAAACCCGGTGGGGGAGTATCTTCTCTCCCTTGATCCATGCCGGAATAATAGTGAAAGTAGTTGGTTGGTTATAAGCTTGGAAATAACGAGACCAATTGTAGCGGTCCCACGGATGGCGCCACTGATTGTACAAATAGATACACTACCAGGCCTTCGATGATGATCAAAGGATTTATGGGGTGTTGAGGTTGCGCCAAGCTTGTCTTTAACTGAAATAAAAAATACTAAAACACTACGTTAAGTGATTGCGCAGGGGATGGACCCTGCGAACCACCTCCGGCGTGCGAGTAAGTATGTGTAATGGTAAGTTTGTAGTAAGTTGAGAGAGTTAAGTTGGTGAGTAGTTAACATTACCATGGTTATGGCCCGTCTAAGCTATTTATAGAGGAGAAATAGGCCTTAGAGGGCGGTTGCACTTGATTCGGAGATCATGGGGGCGTCCCATGAAATGTGGTAACCGCTAGGGCTTTGTAGCCCACTTCTCCCTTTTGGCTTGAAAGCCTAAGGGAAGAAGGGACGTGGGTATGACCAGGTCAAAATGGTTCTCCTTTATTGCTCCTTCGTAGGAGATACCCCGAAGGGCTTAAGGCTTCGATTGGCAGATTCACACATGGTAACCACTTCATAGATGAATGGTTTTACGCCAATGAAACGTTTTAGGAGATTAACCAAGGCCTCCGAAGAGTGAGCTTCGCACAGGCTCGAAGGGGAGTCCTTCGAACCGTTCGGAGGGTACATCATCACTATCTTTAACAATGGATATCTTTGATTAGGGTTTAATTCATAATCTTAATTTTTTTATTATTTTTTTGTTTATTTAGGTTGTTAATGCCAGAGTAACCATCCGAAGTAGGTTATACCTACTGAAAAAGATACGCAATCGTTTGTTGTCTAGGGGGGAGAAGTGTTATGATATTATTAGTAGTAGTGTTTTCGGTCCATGGTTAAACATTAGAACCGATGACCATGATAACCATGTTCTGAATTTCCTCCTTCAATGCCAAAGGAATGTTAGTAACCTAAGTTATGATACTCCCTTTTATTTTGATGTTAGCCCACACATGTTAGAGCTGGGTAGGAAAGAATTTTGTGTTATTAGAGGTTTATAAATGACAAACGTGTATTCATCCTTCCATATTACAAACTAGCTTCAAGGCCCGCTAGTTTTAAGAGTTTTTTTTTTTTTTTTTTTTTTTTTTTTTTTTTAGTAATATATGATGGAAATGATAGCATACTCTACTCTACTAAAATCAACTCTACTAAAATCAAATACTCTACACTACTCAAATCAAAGACTTATCCACAATCGCTTCAACACACATTGAAATTCTTTTTGTTTGTTGACCGGGCTAGCTCTATGAACTCTTGTAAGATATAGCTAATAAAAAAATTTGATACAATCGCGTTAAAAAAGATAAACAAACAATAAATCAATGTTTTTAAGACTAAAAGAATTCATTTAAGATAGGATGGAAAAAATTGAAAATGAAACTTAAAAAACATTATAGATGTCGATAAAAAGTAAGTCATACCATTGATTTATGGATTTTTCTAACATGTGCCCTAAGGGCACATGATAAGGACACAAAAAGACAAAAAAAAAGTACAAAAAATACAAAAAGTACTTAGGCCCACATGTACTTTTTGTACCTTTTTTTTTGTCCTTTTGTGTCCTTATCATGTGCCCTTATGGCACATGTTAGAAAGCCCCTTGATTTATATAGAGTAAAGATAATACTTTTTGCATAACTCTTTCCTTTTGAAACTCCAGCTCAGTAATGCATGGGAAAATACAACAAAAATTACTTTGAATCATAGTTGACTTGTGCAGAATGTAGCTTAAGGATCTCATCTCATAACATGCTCTATAATAAACTTTTATAGAGTACTTTGTTCATACTTGAGCTTCTTCATGCAGTAGTTTTCTGAAGCTATAGATGCCCTCAAAAACAGACTTCTGATTCACGATTCAGAGGGGCTTAAAGAGTAGTGATCATAAAGGATAGCGAGATATAGCCTCAACATGAAAAGAAATATGCATTTTTCCAATACTTTGGGCTGGTTTTCATAAGCTCAAGATTGTAATTAATTGTTTTAATATAATGTTGTCATTAAAACAAAAAAAAAAAAAGTACTTAAATAGAAATTGACTTCTCAATGGAGCTTCATTCATAACACTTCCAATTTTGCATTAAGTTTAGAGAATACAATATTGTGATACCTTTTTGGCCTTTGAGTTAATGTCATCTAACTGAAGGCATGTTTAATCATATATTTCCTTTTTCTCCAAAACGCTTATTGTAGTACTGATGTAAAGCACATATTCGGTTTCCAAGTCCGAGACATTCCAATGTCCTGCACAACTAACAAACCTAATTAGGAAATCAATGCAAGTCCTTTTGGATACAAGTTGAGTTTAATTACACTATTTCATAGAACTGTTTCTTTCATAAATTGATTGAGGGGGCTATGCATTAGGATAAGAACAATTTAAGTGACTGTCTACATGTTCAAACCATTTGACTTAAAGGTTGTTTTTTTACCCGTTTGACTTGAGTAAACCAACATTTTATAAGCAAATGGATGGAAAATGCCCCACATGTACCACTCACACAATAAAACTAAAATTGTTTTCAGTTACCTTGTGCCACCTCAGAGTGGGTTTTTGGCCAGAATCATACTAATTCTCCATGTCACCTTGTTCTTGCTACTTAGACATGTAGTTCTATTTTCTATACATAACATTAAATGGCACCTGATACAAAAATAAAAAACAAATTTCAATACATAGAAACTAACATGATACGCAAGCGAAAAAACAGAATACTTACTACTAACTTACTTGTAGACATGCACAAGCTCCAAAAACCTTTTACCATATACCTTAGGTATCGAAAATTCATTTTAATTTCCTTTTTCGCTTGCACATACCTATTGCCTATTTATTGCATTCAATAATTAACATTACATAATCAATGTTGGTAAGTAAAGCTAACTAACAGTTGTAAATTATTGACAATCGAAAGACCAGACATAAGACTAAGCGTAATGGGGCGTGGTTTGCCCGGTTGTTGCACCAACAGCGCCCATTTGACCAAAACGCAGGGGCGTTGTTGCCCAAAAAAACTGACCACCGGTTGTTCTGACAGCGCCCCACCCACGCAAGCCCCAAGAAAACTAGATGTTGTAAACTGAATATAAGACTATGTATAGTGGTGCGTAAGAGAGGGTGGGGGGTTGTTTGACATGTGGCATGTGTGGCTTTGTGGGGCTTTGTTGAAAAAGTGATGTAGTGGTGAGTGGGGCTTTGTGGGACTAAATTTCTTGGTTGATGTGTGATGCTTAGGCGCTGTCAGAACCACGAGTGCTCGGTTTTTTTAGGCAACAGCGCCCACACGTAATGGTGGTTGGGGCGCTGTTGGGGCGTTGTTCAGGCAAAAGGAGGCGCTATTGGTGCCACTACGCATAGTCTAAGCCATGCATGTAGTAGTGGGGACACTATTTCGTTATTAAATCAAAGGGATCTTTAATTCGAAAATCTGTTTTACGGTTGTTTGTTTGGTCGGAATGTATGGAAGAAAGAAGATATACCTTTGTTTTTGAACAAGAAGAAACAAGATAATTGGGATATGCGAAAATGAAAAAATAATGAATAATAAAATATGAATGGTGGAGTGTCTAAAGTAACAAAAGTACTGCTTTATTTAACAATTATTTAATAAAATAAAAAATGCCTGATGATGTACCCTCCGAACGGGTCGAAGGATTTCCCTTCGAGCTTGTAGAAAGCCCTCCCTTAGGAGGCCCAGGTTAATCTCCTAACACGTTTCATTGGCGTAAAACCATTTGTCTACGAAATGGTTACCATGTGGGAACCCGCCAATCGAAGCCTTAAGCCCTTCGGGGTATCCCTCTCGAAGGGACTACAACGGAGAACCCTCTTGACCTGGTCATACCCACGTCTCCTCTTCCTTTAGGCCTTCCCTCCAAAATAGAGATCGTTGGCTACAAAGCCCTAGCGGTTACCACAAAATCATGGGACGCCCCCATGATCTCCGAACAAAGTGCAACCGCCCACTAAGTCCTATTTCTCCCCTATAAATAGCTTAGTCGGGCCAAGACGATGTAAGTTAACTTCACTCTCTCAATTTACGACCTACTTATCATCACACATACTTACTCGCACGCCGGAGGTGGTTCGCAGGGTCCAACCCCTGCGCAATCACTTAACGTAGTGTCTTGGTATTTCTTATTTTTAGGTTAAGAACAAGCTTGGCGCAATCCCAACACCCCATAAATCCTTTGATCCTCATCGAAGGCCTGGTCGTGCAATTATTTGTACGATCAGTGGCGCCATCCGTGGGACTGCTACAATTGGTCTCGTTATTTTCAAGCTTATAACCAACCAACTACTTTCACTATTATTCCGGCATGCATCAAGGGAGAGAAGATACTCCCCCACCGGGTTTCTCGACCTTGGTGCCAATACCAGTCAATGACTCTAACAACCTTCCCCCAATAACCGCCTCCACGTTCACAACACGTTCTCACCCAGAAACAACACCCAACCCTCATGCTTCGACATCAGTCAATCCGGATCCCATTATTAGCCCAGCCTTTGTCGAAGCCAACCACGAAGTGTTGGAATCCCTCCTATGGGCTCGTAAGAGGCAAGTCCGGAATGCTGAGATGCGAAGGGAGTTGGAATACTCAAGTGATGAGTATGATGAAGAAATGGAGATGGAACCTAGGCCTTCGATCCAAGGAGCAACTCTATCGGCCTTAAGGATTGGGTCTTCAGTCAGTCGAAGGCTAAGCAGAAGGTCCGTTGGTTTCGAAGGATCCCCGAGAGGGCTCCGACAAGGAGAGAAGGGGAGGTTACCGAAGGCTCTAACGGTAGGAGCCAACGAAGGGAAGAAGTGGGGGTGACTTTGCCTCCATTGCTAGCAGCTCATCTTGGAAGGACTGAAGATGGGGTTCCGTTGCAGCCTTCTCACGCATCAGGCGTAGAAGGCAATCCGCCTACAATTAATATGGGAGGAAATATTCCTCCTAATGGTATGTACCCCTCGTTCCAAACTCAGTCTTATCCTCAAAATTTATATCCTCCAGTAAATGGACAGCCTAATAACCCAAGCCTCCCTCAAACTTTTGGGAGCATACCCTTCGGACATCCCATGGCGTACCCTCCGTATGCCATGGGAAACGGTTACCCGTTTGCTATGAATGCACCTTATCAGTCCTACCCAGGTCAAACTCCTATGGGAATGCCCCAAAGCAACAATCCCTATAATCCTGTTCCCATGTATGCACCACCTTACAATTGTCTATACTCAGACCCTATGGGTTCAGCTACACCCTTCGTTAGGTGGATAGAAGATTACCCATTGCCTGATGGGTTGAAAATGCCTTCGCACATTGGGACTTATGATGGGAAGGGGGATCCGGACAATTTCTTACACTTGTTCGAAGGGGCTATCAAAATGCAAAAATGGGTTATGCCGGTGGCCTGTCATATGTTTACATACACCCTACGGGATTCTGCTCGTATTTGGTGGAATGGGCAAAAGCCCGGTAGCATCGTCAATCTTGATGATCTTAAGGCTAAGTTCCGGTCACACTTCAGTCAGCAAAAGAAGTTCACAAGGACAAAGGAAAACGAAAGCACAAGGGCCTTTGTTACTAGGTACACCGATGAGACTTTGCAGATTTTGGGTCTTCATGAAGATCAGCGTATTTCGGGTTTCGTACATGGTCTTCGAAATCGGAGTTTGGTGGAATTCTTGTCCACTGACCTTCCGACAACTTACAAAGGGTTAATGGAAAAGACGTATACTTGGATCGAAGCGAAAGAGGTATCCACTAATGGGGCTCCGATAGACAGAGACAGCAACAACAAGTTTTCGAAGCATTCTTCGTGGGAAGGGTCAAAGAACAAGAACAAGAACAGAGACAGGTTTTCTCCGTACAACAAAGGCCCCAACCACGGTTTGTTAAGCAGTCTAACCAAGTCTCCAAAGGAAATACTTGCTACGGAGAGGGCTGCTAAGGCCTTCGAAGCACCCCCTCGTATGACAAGTAAGGGCAAAAACAGGGATACCAGCAAGTATTGTCACTTTCATGAAGATTATGGTCATGATACGAACAGTTGTAGAGAGTTAAAGAAACAGATAGAAGAAGCTATGAAGTCCGGGCAATTGGCACACTTGGTGAAGGGTATAAAGAAGGGAAAGGAAAAGATGACCGACACTCAATTGGCTAAAGATACTACTCCTCTCGAAGCCCCAATACTCATGGTTCATTGGGGCGAAGCCAGCTTGAAAAGAAAGGTAACGGAGCAGGAGGGTAATGCAATAGGGGAAGTAACTTTTCCTCCTCTTACGGGCCAAGTCCCCTCAAATGATCCGGTAGTCATCAAAGTCCTCATTTCCAACCGAGAAGTGAATAGAGCCTATATGGACTGTGGAAGCTCCTGCGAAATCATTTATGAGCATTGTTTTCTTAAGCTCAAGCCTTCGATCAGGTCGCAGCGGGTTGATTCGAAGATACCTTTGGTGGGATTTTCTGGTGAACATTCGTGGCCTCTGGGGGAAGTTCCATTAGAAATAACAATTGGAGAAGGCAAGCTCGCAAGGACAGAAACCCTCATGTTCGCTATCGTAAGGTCCAACTCTCCTTACAACTTGCTGATAGGAAGGACCGCCATGCAAAAGATGGGTATCGTAGTCTCCACTATACATGCAGCGGTAAAGTTCCATACACCTTATGGGATAGGAACAGTGTTCTCCAGTTACAGTCAAGGACAAGTGGGAGATAGTGGCAAAAAGATTAGGGAAAGTCCGGAGGAGCCTCCGAAGGCTATTCTAAGTTGTACGGATGCCGAAGAGCGTATTGTGATAAATGAGCTCTATCCAGAGCAAACGGTGGTAATCGGAAAGCAACTCCCTGCTAACTTCAAAGCAGACCTGGAGAAGCTACTCAAAGCTAACAAAGATGTGTTCGCATGGACATATTCAGACATGACAGGAGTTCCAAGGACTCTTATGATCGATGGCAAGCCCTTCGGCATAGAACATAAGCTTAACGAGTTCAAGCACATTGAACCAATTAAGCAGAAGCGACGAAGCCTGGCACCAGAAAGAAATGCAGCTGCTTGTAAAGAGGTGGATGAGCTTGTGCGAGCAGGAATTCTCAGGGAAGTGAAATACCAAACTTGGGTTGCCAACCCAGTCATGGTAAAGAAAAGTGACGGAGGGTGGCGTATGTGCGTTGACTTCACCGACATCAATAAAGCTTGCCCGAAGGACTGCTACCCTCTACCAGAAATCGATTGGAAGGTCGAATCTCTCTCAGGGTTCCGTCTGAAATGTTTTCTGGATGCCTACAAAGGGTATCACCAAATACAAATGGCGAAGGAAGACGAAGAAAAGACAGCCTTCTACACAGGAAAGGGTGTCTATTGCTACAAGAAAATGCCCTTCGGTCTGAAGAACGCAGGGGCAACTTACCAACGACTAGTAGATAAAGCCTTCCACAAGCAAATTGGGAGGAACTTGGAAGCCTACGTTGATGACATGGTAATAAAAAGCAGAACTGAAGAGGACCTTCTCTCCGACATCCAGGAGACTTTCGATCAATTGCGGGCAATCAATATGAAGCTTAACCCTAAGAAGTGTTCCTTTGGCATGGAGGGAGGACAATTCTTGGGGCATTTGATCACTAAACAAGGGATTAAAGCTAACCCCTCGAAGGTAAAAGCCATCACTGACCTTCAAGCTCCGAAGTCACTAAAAGAAGTTCAAAGCCTCAATGGGAAGCTTGCGGCACTAAGCAGGTTCTTGTCGAAAGGGGCAGATCGGTCTCTACCATTCTTCAAAACACTCAAGGGGTGTACAGATAAAAAGACTTTCCAATGGAGTTGTGAGGCGGAAGCAGCCTTCGAAAAGCTAAAGGAATTCATGGAAATCTTACCAACACTTACAGCCCCAATCAAAGGCGAAGTGTTATTCATGTATATTGCGGCATCATTCGAAAGCATCAGTGCGGTGCTCTTAGCCGAAAGGGAGAAGAAACAAGTCCCTATATACTTCGTTAGCAGGGTTCTGCAAGGAGCTGAATTAAACTATCCAGAGTTGGAAAAGCTAATCCTAGCCCTGGTTTATGCTGCAAGGCACCTTCGAAGGTACTTTCAAGCTCATCCCATCACGGTATTGACTGACAAGCCTATCAGGCAGATACTGTCGAAGCCTGAGAAATCAGGAAGGGTAGCTAAGTGGGCTATCGAATTGGGAGAACATGAGATAGAGTACAAGGGTCGAAACTCCGTCAAAGGCCAGGTACTTGCAGATTTTCTCGCTGAAACACCTTCCGGACCTAGCCAAGATAAAGAAATTCCTAAGGAGAAGCCCCCAAAGATGAAGGAGGGGTGGAAATTGTACACAGACGGAGCCTCAAGTTCTGATGGTTCAGGAGCAGGTTTAATGCTAGTTAGTCCGGAAGGAAAGGAATACACTTACGCATTGCGTTTCGAATTCGAAGCCACCAACAATGAAGCTGAGTACGAAGCCCTGTTAGCTGGTCTTCGACTAGCAAAGGAAATGGAAGTTCGTAATCTGTCCATTTTCGTAGACTCCCAGTTAGTTGCTAATCAAATCAAGGGCTCCTATGAAGCAAGGCAGCCCACTATCAAACAATATTTGGATAAAGCCAAAGAACTCCTTCAAGGCTTCGAAACCTATGATATAGCACATGTTCGTAGAAATCAAAACAAGAAAGCAGATGCCTTAAGTAAATTGGCTTCAATGGCATTTGCTCATTTAACGAAGGAAGTTTTGGTAGAAGTATTGGCTGATAGGTCAATTAAACGGGGCGAAGTTTCTGACATCATACCCGAGGAAGGCACCAACTGGATGACTCCAATTAGGGAGTATTTGATCAGCGGTATTCTGCCAGAAGACCCTAGGCTCGCTCGAAAGATCCGGGTCAAAGCTCCCCAATACAGAATTATTGGGGACAACCAATACAGGAGATCCTTTTTATCCCCATGGCTTCGTTGTGTGGGACCAAAACAGGCTTCGAACATCATCTATGAGGTTCACGAAGGATCTTGCGGGTTGCATGCAGGCCCTCGCTCCGTTGTTTCAAAAGTAATGAAGCTTGGGTATTATTGGCCATCCATGCATAGGGATGCGATAGAGATAATACAAAAGTGCGAAGCATGTCAGATCCACTCCAAAGTTCCAAGAATGCCTAAGCAAGACATGACCTCCGTTACGTCAGCATGGCCTTTCTGCCAATGGGGAATTGACATAGTCGAACCCCTACCAGTTGCTCCAGGAGGGGTAAAGTTCTTGGTCGTAGCCATAGACTACTTTACCAAATGGGTTGAAGCAAAGCCATTGGCATCAGTAACAGGAAGGCATATGGAGAAATTTGTGTGGGAACATATAATCTGTCGCTTTGGTGTCCCTCACATTATCATATCAGACAATGGGAAGCAGTTTGCCAAAGGAGTGTTCCCAACATTTTGCGAAGGTCTAAAGATCAAGCAGTCATTCACTTCCGTTTATCATCCCCAGGGCAATGGACAAGTAGAAGTCACAAACAGGGATATTATTAATGGAATTGAGAAGAGGTTAGGACGAAGCCATCATGGGTGGGTAGACGAACTACCCCAAGTTCTGTGGGCACATAGGACGCACCCCAAGTCAAGCCATGGGGAGACTCCTTTTAGCCTTACTTATAGAACGGAGGCTGTTATACCCTCCGAAATAAGCATCGAAACGGAACGTATTGTGAACTTTGAAGAAAAGGAAAATGAAGAGAGGCTTCGGGAAAATCTTGATCTTCTCGAAGAGAGAAGAGAAGTAGCTTCAATTAGAGAGGCTATCTATAAACAGAAGTTTGAAAAGTACTATAACAACCGAGTTCGACCCTCCACGTTCAAGCCAGGTGAATATGTCCTTCGTTTAAACAGCGCAAGCAAGGCTGAATACGAAGGAAAACTAGGGCCAACATGGGAAGGACCCTACGTTATACTGGAAGCCTACGGCAACGGTGCATACAAGCTCGCAACGCTTAAAGAGGAGGCCATGGATAGAACTTGGAATGGTACCAATCTTCGTAAGTTTTACATATAAAACTTACTACCTTTAAAACAATCAGTTTGTTTTTCAATTTCATGTAACGCATTCTTCTCATTTGGGAAAAAAGCATTAATGGTAGGCGTCTTAGTGTTCATTTCCTAAAATGATGTAATCCTCCCTACCCACTTAATGATACAAAGTATTTCCCTCAAAATCTCTTGTTTCGTTTTATACAACAAAGATTTGCTCAGCCAAGTACTTTACAAGTTTCAATGTCGAAGGACGAAGCAAGACACATGTCTTGTATACATATAACATCCATTGCAATTCACATTAACTTTTCCTATAAAGTCTTAGGGTATTCTAAGCCCTTCGTATCTTAAGGATAAAGACGGAGTGGGTCGCGACCCTCTGTCGCAGTCAAATTATACGATTGCGGAAAATCTTGGTTCAAAATACACACAATAAGGTTATAACCTTAGGTTGTATATGTATGCTTATAATAAGCGTACGAGAAGAAAAACATGAAATTCATAGCGGATTATTATCCCTACTTAACATTGATAAGGCCACAAATGGTCAAAGCAAAAAGAGTTTAAACAATTGTCTAACGCATGGGTCGAAGCCCATACAGCAACAAAGATGAATTGTCTTAAACAAATGAACATTAAACACATTGGGGCATTATGCATAGAGATCCTTTCAAGGCAGAACAGAAACAGATTTCTTTGTTGAAGACGAAGGCTGGACCTTCATCGGCTTCTTTGCCAAAAGTTCATCTATTGGAGTTAACGGATCTTTGGTTACCTCGGCTAGGAAAGGGTACTCTGTTGACGTAAACGCATCGCCAGCCTCATTAAACTCTTGCTCGGAATCGGAGCGATAGTATGGTACCTCCGACAAAACCACAGGTTTCTTTGTCTGGGAAATTTCTTCCAAAGCGGTACAGGTACCATAAAAGATGGCTGCGTTCACTAGTTTCCCAATAACTTCCCCCACCTCATCGCTACGATACAATTCCATTGCCACATGAGGAACAACCTTCGAAACTACCTCAGCTCGGTCTTTCTTCAAATTTCGACATTGGAATTTCAGACTATCGATTTCCTCGCAAAGCTTGACCTCCTGCTCAATCAGCCTAGACCTTTCGGCTTCCAGACTTGTACATTTGGATTCGAGCATTTCAATTTGGGCTCTATAAATGGACACCTTAGACTCCTCAACCTTCAACCTATCACACCTTGCTTGGGATTCCTTCAATTGCCCCTCGAGTCTGTCAATCTTGGCTCGCATATCTTGTACAAAAGGATTCTTCTCAAAGTTCTCCAATACTTCTTTGCACTTAGCCTCCAATTTATCATATTCATGATCCCTAGCTTTTTCTTTGGCTAGGATATCATCCATTTTCACTCTCATATTCAACACTGTTTGCACCAATTCCCTTGTCCTAGAATTAAGATGATTATCCAAAACAGTCTGCCTAGCATAACTTTTGGAATGAAAGTTGCAAAGCTCTTCCATATACATGTTATCCAAGATTCCCCTCCATTTAGCAGGTGTCATTTTTTCAACCAAGTGGCGACACGCAGTCGAATTGGGTAGTTCATTAACATCGGGAAGACCTGCGAAAGACAGAAGCACAAGTTATATGAGGAAGGACATTTATTACGTATGCAATACAACTTACTAGGAGTATCATCTTCAGGAATTGTCAGAGGAGTAGGTATAAAGGTTTTAGAATGAGAGCCTTTGGGCTTCACCATTCTTGTCGGAGGAGTAGGAAGGGATAATTTCCTCTTCGGAGGAGTCTTTACAGACATAGCAACTTTTGCTTTCTTACTTTTCTTCTTATCTGAAAGACCGGAGGACCTTATGAGCCTTGTTTGAAATTCCTTGATAAGGGGATCATCGGAATCTGCTACAGTCTCCACAAAATGCGGAGTCTCATCATTATTAATTGATGTTGATGGAGAGCCTACTTCATGGTTCACATTATTTGGCTCTTTGGGGACAAAACTAAGCTCTCTAGTACCACGGGCTACAACGAAATTCCTGAATGCCATCCCTACAGAAAAAATAAATGCGATAAATACCATCAGATAAGTCATTTACTTTATTTGAATAGGTACATACATACTTTTCCCATTACAGATTATCTCAGGTTCCAAGGGAGAGCCTTCCCAATGATCTATAATGCCCGCCAGAAACAATATTGGCTCAGAAAACGTTTGCACATCAAATGAGTGACGTTCAAGACGTTGGTAGAGGGGATATCTTCTTACGAAGTGTAGCAAAGGATCATCAAAGCGTTTCTCATCAAAACGATTGTCTTTATCTAGCAACGCTGGATAATTGGGAGGTATGATCGTATCTTGCACATAGAAAAACAGACATTTCCATTTTCTTATGTTGGCAAAAGGTTTAGTTATTAAGCAAGGGACATCGGGCTCACTTCTTTTTGCCAATGTTAACCAATCACCACCAGGACAAAGGTTTACAAAGCCTCTAAGCACATTCAATGTTGGCTCATACCTATAAGCTTTACATACAACAATGTAAGTAGTCAACTTGGCTAAGCCAAACGGGTTCAGCCTGGATATATGTACTTGATAATATTGTAGAAACTCCAGGATTAAGGGGTGGATCAGAATCCTAAAGTTAGATTCTGTAAATGCATGCACGTAAAGCCCCACATAACCCATTGGAGCATCAAAAACATTTTGGTTTTGATTGGGAAGCATAACTTTAAACTCTTTCGGTATGGGATATATTTTAAGAAATTCTATTAGAGCCTGCTCCGATAGAGTACATTTTTGCTCCATAATAGTTCTTTTCGCCGCCATACTCATCTTGAACTAGAGACTATGAGCGCAAAAGGACAAAGATCGGAGAAGAAAACTTACCTTTAAGCTCAACTGAAGCACAAAGCACAGGGTCGTGTACGTGTATTTTGGGCGCAAAAGAAAATATGATCTAGGGTTGGAAGTATGAAGGGTTTATGAATATCCTTTGTAGTTTCATCCTAGCCATCCACGTGCAGTTATAATCCGAGATATACATGGAGCCTAATTTTTTAATTTTTGAAAAGATGTTTACCGATATCTTCGCTGCTGTAGTATAGAGTGGTAGTTGAGGATTTATTAGCCGCATTTATTGCGCAAAGTTTGTTTAAGGACTTATCTTGATTACGTTCAAATTTGTGACGAACGGGATAGAGTGTAGCAGGTTTTTTGAGTCGAATGCAATTTATACTTGTACGTATATATCACTTTCGACTGGGGGGCTTGATGATGTACCCTCCGAACGGGTCGAAGGACTCCCCTTCGAGCTTGTAGAAAGCCCCCCCCCCCTTAGGAGGCCCAGGTTAATCTTCTAACACGTTTCATTGGAGTAAAACCATTCATTTACGAAATGGTTACCATGTGGTAACCCGCCAATCGAAGCCTTAAGCCCTTCGGGGTATCCCTCTCGAAGGGACTACAACGGAGAACCCTCTTGACATGGTCATACCCACGTCTCCTCTTCCTTTAGGCCTTCCCGCCAAAATAGAGATCGTGGGCTACAAAGCCTTAGCGGTTACCACAAAATCATGGGACGCCCCCATGATCTCCGAACAAAGTGCAACCGCCCACTAAGTCCTATTTCTCCCCTATAATTAGCTTAGTCGGGCCAAGACGATGTAAGTTAACTTCACTCTCTCAATTTACGACCTACTTATCATCACACATACTTACTCGCACGCCGGAGGTGGTTCGCAGTGTCCAACCCCTGCGCAATCACTTAACATAGTATCTTGGTATTTCTTATTTTCAGGTTAAGAACAAGCTTGGCACAATCCCAACACCCCATAAATCCTTTGATCCTCATCGAAGGGCTGGTCGTGCAATTATTTGTACGATCAATGCCCAAGGTGGTATTTTAACAAAAGTACTGCTTTATTTAACAAGGTGGTATTTTAGAAATGTAATATTTAGTGATTAAAAAAAATAAAAAAAAAAAAAAAAAAAGAAAAAAAAAAGGAATGTCACGTGTCAAACAACGCCCCACCTACCATTACATCACTTTTTCAACAAAGCCTCACATGCCACATATCAAACAACTCGCCACCCTCTCTTACGCACCACTACACATAGTCCAGATAGCCACTGTCTACAAATTGGATGTGGGAATCAGATCCGCAAGTTCTCTCTGGCCTCTCATGTCAGATTGTGACAGAATGCAAGTGGCTAAATTGTCAAAGTGAGCAGATTGCGTAACACGTAAAAATCCATAATCGATGGACAAGTAGTATTTTATCATGTGTCAAATTTGAACGGGCCACGTAGATGCGGAAAAACAAATTTGTCCATTTTCTAATAGGTAATGAATGTGTGGATTATAATTTTAGAACTATACTTCATTAGTAATAATTACTCCTTTCGTCCCATATTAAGTGTCCACTTTCCAAATGCACAAAGTTTTAAGAAATTCCACTAACTACACTCTCCACCAATCAAATATCACTATTACCCACTAAAGTCTCTTCTCATTGGTTGAAATATTCCCTGGACACTTAATTTGGAACATCCCAAAATTCCATTATGGACACTTAATATGAGACGGAGAGAGTAATAAAATTCGGTAACTTTTAGCCAGCCTATCCCGCCCAAACATATCCTACAGTTGTCAGCCTACTAAAACCATCCACAAAGGATTCACAACTAATATGATGCCCTACAATTGTCGGTCTATTTTAGGTTGTTTAAACCTTATAACTTTGTCTATTACTTTCCAAACTACTATCAAGGTTATACTACAATACCAATATACGACGTGGGAAAATGTGGGGGATAGGTGAATCGGGTAAAATCTCAATTGAGTTTGGGTTTGGGTTTTTTAATCAATTTAACAAACAAAGTATTTTACAATTTTCAAATATTTTTTGACAATAAATGTTACTTCTAACCTGGCCCATTTTGATCGACAAACAAAATGACTAATTTTGACCTGTCCAATTCCTTGCCTATACTAATCATTTTTAGAGGTGGTAAAACGGGTGGGCCGGGCAGGCATGGACTACGGTTCAAACGGGCTACGGGCTAAACAGGTATGGGCCAAACGGGCACATATTATACAAATCGCTTTAGAAAAGACCTAAAACGACGAAATAAATTCCTCAAACGTAACACCTCATTTATATTTAAAAAATTAAATATATTATATCTATAATTTTTTCTTTAAAAACAATTGTAATGTTCTCCAATTGAGAGAAAATATCTGCCCGTTTGTGCCCATTTAACTTTTAAATGGGCAATATATGCCCATTTCAAAAAAAGGAGGGGACCAAATGTGTCTAAATCTTTTAAAATTTTGCCCAATTAACATATTTTTTCGAGTTTGGTCATAAATTGACACCTCTAATCATTTAGTTTATTTATCAAAATGCGAACGAAGTGAGCCACAACACAAACCGATACAGAAAAATGGACAGGTCCAAATGTTCCATTCTGACCCACTCATATTATTTACCCAAATGACAGTTTTGACCCACTCATTATGAGCTTTCTTAACTGTTATCTTTTCCATAAATTACCATTTTAATAAGACAGGAACTTAATTGCACAACGAAACTTTAGAAATCACAAAAATACATTTTGAGCGAAAAAGTCACTGATTCTATTTTGCCCGACGGCATTCAGAAAGTACAAGTATAACGGTACTTGATCGGCACAACCTAATAAGTAACATGTTTCAGAAATAATCCTCAAGTAATTTATAAGGTAGTGTTCTTTGAATACTCGTGTTAATATAAAAGGGTTTAGTTTTCAATAGCGATAAAAGAAGTAAACATTTATATCTCGTGTGGACGTTAGAGAAATATTGAGACGATAAAAGTCGGAGAATAACAATTAAACAACAAGGAAAGAATGAAGAAAAGAGTAAAATGTTCTTGTGTAGAAGTCGTAAAATGTACAATCAAACGGTAACTCACGCCAAAACAAATAGACTCAAGAATGAACGAACAAACAATATCGAATGAATACAAGACTAAAGATAAGTCGATGAATGAGGTGGATGTTTACCCCGTATCCCAAAATGTAAATTTGTATATGTTTGAATAAAGTTGAGCTATATAAGTTTCATAAGAATTTGATATTGTTTATAAGTTTATAAAGTTGAAAGGTTTTATAAGCCTTGGCGTAACACTTTCTTTTATATTATGTTTACGAGTTATCGTGATTAATTGTAATCAAGTTTTATTATTAGGTTTTTATAAGTTTTATTCAAGTTTTAATTAAGTTCTTATACCGTTATCATTCGTGTAATGTATTAGATTCGGTTTATCGGATAATTTGTGTCCGTTCGGGTCCAAATATATTAAGCTCAACGAGTCTAACATATTCTTCCGTCCCTTGTATCAAATCATACAATAATCCTACACTAATATCGTAAATCCAATAACGGTTACAAACAATATTTAAATGAGTAAACTATTACAACATTTTACAATATAATGAATTGGTGTCAAAATTCCCATATACTCCAATAGAATCCAACGTCATCATCGGTCACGAAAACAAAACAAAGATAAAGATTAAGTTAGTCATGAGTTCGATAAATATATACCTCACACAAAGATAATACATGACAAAACGGTTAGACTTATACTTATACAACACAACTCCACTGGACCTTGGCGTAAAACTAACTAATGTTAGTCCTTATAAGCTTTCGGGCTTATAAGTCCAACGGACCAAACTAGACTCACCATAATGAATTGTTGGGCTTAAGCCCAACTTAGAAGACAACATCTCACTCACACATGTAAACCAACTCAAGTCTTTCACCTTTGCAAACACACTGATTCGAGTTTTTTTTTGTAACATAGTAACAATTATTTTGACAAAACCATTTTATATGTAAGACTCGACAATAACTCGAGTCCGTGCTCCCTTGATCCACGGCTTGTACCAAACAACACCAAAACTATTACCATATCTCGTATAGCGAAACAATGACTAGGCCGTGACTCCCACGAGTCACGGCCCAACTTACTCGACGACAAAACCACAACCAGGTTTCGGCTAACCCAAAAACCAACATGTCATGACTTCCTTGAGTCACGACTTACCCACGACGACAACAACAATAATCAAAATCAACCATGGCTCACATATTTTCGACCACAAAACTGTTTCCACAAGTCACGGCTACAACTAAACTCGACCATAAAACCAGTTACCAAAACCCTCGGCTAAACCCAAACCAAACCAACTCTAGGCCGTGACTCCCTTGAGTCACGGCTCACCCTATTCGACTACAACACCACTCTGCCAAGACAAAAACTCAATCAAAACATTATGAATCTCAAAAATAAATCACCACAATGACAAGTAACACTCGAAATAATAAAAGTAACAATAAATAAACACGACTCGGGTCCGAGTCAACTCAACTCATGAGTTGAATCGGACGAGTCATACGACTCAGTGGCGAGTCATGGCTGTCGAGTGATAAAACAATAGATCCGCACGTTTTTAGTTTAAAACATTAAGTTTTAGTTAGGTTTTTATAATAAAAACACTTTTATTTATTTTTGTTAGTTAGGGTTTTATAAAACTAAAGGAGATAATAAAAGAGATGGCGTGTGGGCTTACAAACGAGAGAGAGAAGGACGGAAGTGGTGGCGGCTGTGGTGGTGTCAAGGTGATGAACGGCGGTGGTGCTCAAACCCTAGCAAACAAGCCGTCCTCGAACTCAAACTAACCCAGAAAAACTCCTCACGTCTCGATCTATCATGTACGGTAATAAAAGGGGTCACCGGAATTTTGGCCGGAAAATGTGACGGCGCCGGAACCCTAGAGAGAGAGGGATTTCCGGTGAAGTGTGTGTGTGAGAGTTATAGAAATGAGAGAGGAGAGAGAGAGAAGGGTTTATAAATTGAAGGGAGGGGGCAAAGATGGACAAAAGAAAGGAGAGGGGCGGCGGTGTAACTTGGGCGCGGGGGTAGAAATTGTAATTTTTCTAATATTTTAATAAAAACTGTTGTGGGCCCCATTTAGTGTATCAAACTTCCATTTTAATTTACGGGACTTGCGCCATTGAGTCCGAAATAATTTTTCCAATAAAAACGAGTATTAATACGTATAACTTTTTCGGAGTTAATTTATTTTGTAAATCGATTCGTTTCGTGCGTTTTGGGTTGTGCCGGCTTAATAAATAAATAACGCTCACGTTTAACAAGATATCCACGGTCTTTCAAGCTCAAATAAGTTAAGGAAATTTAAAAGCTAAAGGAAATCAAAAATTATTATTTTGGCTCGTAAAAAAATTTTGAAAAATTGTCGGTTGTTACACCAGGCATTGCTTATCATTAGTAGCCGAAAATGAAATTTGGTCCATAGACCATTCATTTAGACTACCATAACCTTTTTCATAAAGTACATGTTTACAATACCTATTTTATAAGCTAGCCAAACATAATTATCAAATCCTAAACATTGAAATACAACCATATGTCCAGAATCCTAAGTTTGTCTTACATAAACCTTCACACATACCATTGTACTACATAAACCGTAACACAGCAACCAAAACACAAATCAAGCCATTGTACTACATTGTTATTCAAAAACCATCAAAACATATATAACCGGATAACATGCAGGCTGATATGCTTAGCATATATGGAAGATCGGGAAGAAAGGGTTTTCACCTTCTGGGGCATCCAAATCTTCACCATTCCCCACGTACTTGAACCTTATCATTTTGGTGTATAGGAACTGACATATCTCTGCTAACATCTTCCACTGCCCATATACATTCACATGGTTAGTCATGTTAGGCTTTTCTCTGTGTGGTTTCATTCTGACTTTCATTTTGTCTCTATACTCTTGGTGTACAATCAAAGTCTTACTGTAGGTGTGCATAGGGTGATCAGCCAAGAATTTAGCAGGGATTGCCTGTAATTAGTTTAAGTTCCAATTAATAATACTATTATATCTTAAACAAATAATAAAACTGTATATAAAATATTTTATGCAATTACCAATCTATTTTTGGACTGAATGTGTACGTAGCTCTTATAGAAGCTACGGTTCCCTTCTCCGAAATGATCCATGTGGAATGGCCAGTAGCAGATATGCTTCATTCTATCGTCCTCTACAAATACCAAGTGTATATTTTATATATTAACATTCAGTTGCAACATTCAGTCAAATATATTTGTTTTAGCAAACCTTTTAGTAAAGTCGAAACTTACGCTTTTCATGGTAGTCCATTTGTAGCTGTTGCTTCCTTAAAGTAGCCGCTCATTTGAAAACAACCTCTGTAATCATGCTACCCTCATCGTTGAATGCATCAAACCAGAATCTGTTACCCCTGTTTTTGTCAACACACACATGGTCCCAGCTTCAAGACCGATTCCTTCGACCATCGTATTCCATGTATTGCCCAGTAACTGATACATATCACACTCCTCCGAAACCGTTATACAGCGAACTTGAAACTGGAAGTTCACCCGTTTGCCTCGATAGTTAGTTCATCAAGCTCTCCTAATCCCAGTAGTAGTTCATCAGGAATTGTCTACATAGGATTTTATAGCATATCAGTGCACATTTAATAATTTATATACAAAACTATGAATAACAATATGGTTAACTTTATGAATTTCAGATCAGTGGATGTTAAGGTTCAATACCTGAGGCAAACGTGGGCCTGGATAAACAACAGTCTTGAACCTTGAAAAGGTAGACCTTTGCCCTTCATAACCTGCCACCTTTTTTCCGTTATTATTGTACCCGGTCATGTAGAAACAATCATTCCCTTCTTCAATAAAATGCAACACTTTAACAAGATCATTCAGGTAACGGTTGCAAAATTGTGTCCATTTTTCCCCTGATAAATACCAAAGCCCGTATCTTGGTGTGTTTAATTTTACTTTGAAGCGATACCCGTCTAAACTTATTATGTAGATGTCCTTCTTACCATTGTATGCCTCTAAATTGTAAACAACCGGTAAAACCTTCCAAAAAAATGTTCCAAATTTAGTATCTTATTTACTAAACAACAATCGACATTAATTAACAGTATCGTATGCTCAACGATTATGCTACCTGAGTATCCGGAAAGGTAAATTCATCCAGCCATGCAATAAATTCGATAAACATTTTCCTATCAATAAACAAAAAGTTGTTAAAATCCCGTGTAAATCATTATACAATCAAGATCATCCGTTTTAAAACCACGTTTTAAGGTATATTGTACAGATATAGTAACAACATCAAAGCGGTATAACAGATTACTATTTAACAAAAAACCAACCATCATCGAATATTTTGTAGATACACATCAGAACAAACAACCGAAACACTAATCAACAGGATTTCCATATTCATACATGTGTTTTGTGTTTAAAATTAAGTTGTGTAACATGAAGCCTTATGCTTTACTACCCCAAGCTTCAAGCAACAATTTTAAACTACACCTTATATGCCACTCATTATTATATACAAACACTTTTAACTTACAGTAATCTAAGATCATTATAATAATACCTAACTACAACCTTCTATTATCCGATTAAATAATTGGGTATTTCTTTTGTAACCAATCTAACAAACATGCAATATACAAATCTTATAACTAAACATATTTTATTATCATAAACCTTCTTTTATCTAAGCAAAACCCCTATGTTAATTAACTTCTTACATTATACACAATAAAATCAAAAAATAAAAAATGAAACAGACTGGTACAACCAAAACATAATACTATACTGAATCAAAGTTAATATTAGCTTTTAAATGAAGAAAAAGATCATCGGATCATTACCTTGATTTTTACTGTAGCAAGTTATCACCGGAGAATAGGTTGTTAGGTGTGTTATTTGATTTGGATTATGAGTCGACAATGTAGTATTGATTGTGTATTTAGAGTAAATTAATATGTTATAAAAAAATTTCTTGATAACACGAGTGTTTCTATATTGAACATGCATTTCAAATTTCTATCATGTGTTATCTACAACAATATGTTAATCTAAGGAGGAATGGTCAATAGTGAAATGTGAAAAATGTTGAAATTAATGTATTCTCCATTTTGCCCTTCTCCGCCCAAACCTCGCTACATATTTCTTTTCTGCCTTCTCTCTTTCTCTAACCTAAAAACACATATCTCTCTCTTTCTCTAACCTAAAAACACATATCTCTCTCTCTCTCTAAAAAGCACCCGCCGCCACCATTAACCTCAACACCGCCGCCATCTGCCGAAATTGCCACCATCTTTTGATGGTTTAGGTGGTTTGAGGTAGTACGTGACGGGTTTTTGGTTGTTGTTGGTGGTTTCGTTTGTCCATAGCCACCATCAACGAAACAACCAACTTCGAGCCTCCTACCACCTTCGGAAACACTAAAAGCTTTACTTCTCTAAAGGTACTTTCAAGTTTTGGGGTAATTTTTTAGTTTTTTTTAATAGATCTATGCATTCTTTAAGTTTTGTTTAGATCTATTTTTTTTTTTTTTTTTTTTTTTGTTTTTTTTTTTTTGATAATTTGAGTTATAACATTTTTGATTTTTTTTTTTTGTAGATCTGCGGTTGGTGTGATTGGTTAGTGGTTGTGAGATATTTGTTTCTGGTTGGGGTTTTCGTTGGTTGTTATAATTGTTTTTGGTTGGGGTTATGCTTGTGTACTGTTGGTTGGTGTTTTTGGTTACAAGGCAGTGGAACTAGATTTTTGGTCTTGTGTACTGTGGTTGGATAATGATATTGCTCTATCAGTTGTGTTTCTAAACTAATTTTTATGTTTTTGAGGTGGCTAATGACAATATATGCTTGAGACAAGAATAGGCGTGTGCAGCCATTGGGCAAAGCATTGCTTTAGTACATTTTAGCTAACAATGCTGTTTATACGTGTTGCTATTATGTAGAAGAGTATGTGCATATGCTAGGATTTAACTGCATACTAGCTATGCTGGACAGTGTGTAGATGTTAAGGAGTGTCCGTTAGTTACCATTGCCTTCTCTTTGACATGCGTTATCAGTATTAATGTAATAATAATAATTTTACGTTGCTTCAGCATTAATGTAATAATAATGTTTTTAATATTGACCTTTTTAACAAAGGAAGTCTCCATCGAAATTCTCATTTGACCTGTTTGTTTGTTATTGTGATCTTTTAACCAGCTAATTTGTATGTTCTCTTCACAAATTTGTGCTTTTAATTACTGCGGAATCATCCTCAATATCTATGTGACATACTTTTTATTGCATTGTATCCTCTGTTAGTGTTAGTGGACATGATTTTTCATATTAACTGGCAAACTAATGTGGATTGACTTAAAAAATTTCAGGTTAAAGTATTCACTCAACCCCATTACTTGCATAACTTTGTTCAATCAACATTCAACGCCCTTTCTGCCGAAAAGGTTAAAGGTAGGGACTGTGATACTCCTTGTTTATCTGACTGATGCAGTTTTCTTTCATGATGCATATTTCACTGATGGTATATATTTTTCTTTTTTTCAGGTTCTACACTCGTCGTTTCGGGTGATGGACGATACTATTCAAAGGATGCAATCCAGGTTAGTACTTTTTGATTTAAAATACTAATGTGAAGACCTAGCTTCATAAATTCTCTCTTCTGAACACATTGAAGCTCCTTTATTTTTGTAACAAATTGTAACTTTATGTATCTTGTTAAAAATGAGGAGGATACTAACAACAAATTATACAAACCATAACTGCAGCACTCGTTAATGTTATTTATATACTATCATGTATGCTCTGTAACAACAATGAAACATGTACCTGGTTCTTTTTTTAGTGAGGAATTTAGATGAAATTGATAAACTTGTTCAAACTAGGTCCTACGGTTCATGTTCATTAAAAAGTTCTCTGTATGGTGTCTAAAGGAACGTGCTGGATCAGTGTTATCCATCTAATTTTCTTTTCTTTCTAAAAAACTGCAGATTATAATTAAGATGGCAGCTACAAATGGAGTAAAAAGTGTCTGGGTTGGCCAAAATGGACTTCTGTCAACACCTGCTGTATCAGCGGTTGTGCGTGAAAGAGTTGGCGCTGATGTAAGTTGATATGTTTTAAAGTTCTCTTTGTCAAACACTGTTGATGGTTAAAGATGGCAATTTAGACCCATATGGGTCAGTTTCTCATTTTTGAAAAGTAACTATATAGGGGAACAAGTTAAATGGGTCAAACAGCATAGGAAGTTGCCAATTTCAATGCATATTGCATCCTAAATAGTTACAAGTATATTCGAAAATTTTGGATTATTATCGCATAATCATCTTGTAAAAAAAACACAAATGGCCCATGCTAATAATGACCTGTTATGAACATTAATCATAAATACATAAATATTTCAGGGTTTCAAAGCAAATGGTGCATTTATACTGACCGCAAGTCACAACCCAGGTGGTCCCAATGAGGTATGTTGTAACTTCTTATTGACATCTCTAAACATGGTAAATATAGTTGAACTTATGTTTTGGTGCTTGTTTTTCAGGATTTTGGAATTAAATATAATATGGGAAATGGTGGGCCAGCACCTGAAGGAATTACTGATCAAATCTACGAGAACACAAAAACAAATAAAGGAGTATTTTCTTGCAGAAGGCCTACCTGATGTAATGCTGAATTCTCAAGCTACAGTAAAGTTTGTAAAATAATTTATATTACATGCATTATCTTATTATATACTTGACATATGTATACAGGTGGATATCTCGGCAATTGGCATTTCAAAGTTTTCAGGTCCTGATGGTCAATTCGACGTTGATGTCTTTGATTCAGCAAGTGACTGAAATTGATGAAGTATGCTCTCATTTCTTTCCACATGCTTATTTCACAAAAAGAAATGAGTTTGACATCAATTTATTTATTCTTCTAATGATTTATTGAATTCTTTTCAGGACAATTTTTTTACTTTTGAGTCCATGAAAAAGTTAATTGCATCTCCACAGTTTAGTTTTTGGTGTGTAGCGTATTCTTCTGTTTTCTTTATGTGTTATCATTGATTCCTGTTAGGTTGTGTTTGTTTCTGCTCATTCAGATCTGAATACGTCTGAATCTGATTCGGTCAGACATTTTCAGATTCAGACTGTTTGTTTATTCAGACATCTGAAGTCTGAATACATCTGAATAGGGTCTGATTCATTCAGACATTTGAATATGTCTGATTACATCTGAAAAGCTTAAACTTTACACCTACTTCTTTTCAATCCTTATCTCCTCATCTTGGCCTTGATTTTTTATTAATAATCATGAATGGAGGGTCTTTTGGTTTGTTTTATAGCGAAAGGATTGTTTTTTGTTTATTCAGACACTTTATAAAAACAAACAGACTAAAATAATTCAGATTCAGACTTTTGGACCACTAATTCAGATTCAGACGTGGTATTCAGATTCAGACATAAAATGTCTGAATAAACAAACGCCACCTTAGTCTTCTATTGCTTCCAAGTATCTGTTTGTTACTAATTGTACTCTGATTTATTAGTTATGATGCGCTTCACGTTGTTGCTGGAGCTTATGCAAGTCGTATATTTGTTGAAGAACTTGGTGCAAAAGAGAGCTCATTGATAAACTGCGTACCAAAGGTATTTCTGCTTTTTAATCTCATATTTTGTTTGCTTTTAGCTAAAGGTGGTGTGGATTGTGTGTTTTTTAAACGGGCAAATTGGTAAACTGTAAGCATTTAGCTTTAAGATGTACGTGTCAAATTGGTTGAATGAGTCAAATGGGTGAAAGCCGCCCAAAGTTAATTCTAATGCTCACAACTTCCTAAGTCCTTTATATTTAGAGTCAAATTGTTACTGTAAAATTATTGTTTTTGTAATCATTGCTAAAAAGTGAATTATATAATTATACAAATATAGTTACTGTGGTTTGGGGATAAATAACATAACTCATCCCTCGTTATGATCCCTTACCGAACCCACCCGATCTAAACAAAAGCCACTATATTCAAAAGAACATGTGTATTACTTTTTTTTTAACTAAACTATTCTATGATTTGAGCAGGAAGACTTTGGTGGTGGACATCCTGATCCCAACCTAACTTATGCCAAAGAGTTGGTCTCACGAATGGTTTGGTGGATTGTATTTTTGTTGTGGTGTTTGTTTATGTGGGATGTGGTTACTGGATCTCATGTTTGCAGTGATTTGTTTATGTTATTGAATATGTTCACTTTTGTTTAAAAAAAAATAAATTACTTGCTTGACTATGATGATGCTGTAACCCGATGAATTGTACTTTCTCGTGGCAAAAATTGGATAGTATTATAAAATGCAATCATATTTTGCAGCCGATACGATATCTACTATATTTGATACATGTTAAGAATTTTTGCTTGATCGAGTTAAATTATCGCATGTTATAACCGTTTACAATTAGATTTTGATCTTTTCACGTTATATTTTGAACGTTACACGAAATACTTACCACAATTTCGCATATTGTTAATTGTTTGCCGCTAGGAATTTCCGTTGCAATGCACGGGTACTCGTCTAGTATACAACAATATGTAAATTGAATAGTGCATCAATATTTACATATATATATATATTTGCATGCATGCAAGACATGCATTTGTAACTGTTATATATGCAAAAAAAAAAAGCACTCCGATTATTAGAAACCCGTAAACAATCAATTTATCACTTCAAATTATGAAAAAAAAGAAAAAAACATGATTGAATGATAAACAATTAGCTCAACATATATATTAAATGATAAACAATTTTGAGTCTATACGAGAATACGGTTTGCAATTATATTTCAACCACAACTTTATAACAAAATTTAGATTTTTATTAAGGTTAAAATCTATAATAATATAAGATTAGGCCCTCTAATTTATTGTGGAGGCGTCAAGATTGCATAGAGTACAAGTTACCTAATGCTCGGAATTAAATATAGAAAATAGAGTTTCATTATGCGGAGGCTTCATGCGTAAGTACCTTGATTTAATGTTCATGCTTAAGTGGTAAGTACATATGAGCTATATTTAGTGTTTCAAATGTAAATGATTGAAACCATACGAAGTGTTGCTAGCCTTTATTTTCATTTAATCATTTGCTCCTTTCATTTGCCTTCAAATAAATGTGCAAACCCTTGAACCACCATCATTGAATACTATAAATAACACCATTTGGTCTTTGTTACTGATGTGTGTGTGTGTGTGTGAAACTTTAATTTGTGTGTAGTTTGATGATTTTTTATGAATCACATGTTTGTTGTTAGTTTATTATTGTTTGTGTGTAAATTCAGTGCAACACCAACTAACCAATTTCCTTTTGATCTCTACTTTTTGTTTCTAGGCACATGATGAGAATGAAATGGATCGCATGCTAGCAATTGATGGCATTGAACTCATTGGCATCAATAACCGTAACCTTGGTATGTACCCCATCTGTTTTTATGGCTCAAGATCTGTGAATTAACAAGCTTGCTAATTAGATAAATAGTTTTGAAATAGATATTGACATGATCATATTTTTCAGTCAATAGTTTTTCCATATTTTTTCTTATAGTGTGATAAAGTTCTTTTTGGTGTAGCTTCTCACCTATGGAATTGAATTTAGTTGGTTAATGTAAAATTTCTCCGTCCAATGAAAGTGTACTATCCATATTAATGTTACGTGCAATGGTTCATGTAGAAATATTGACTTGATTAACGCAAGGGGGTATACGTGCAAAGGTAAGCAAATGGTTAACTTGCTTGCATGTGAAGTCGGTTGATAGTCCAGCTTTGAAGTTTATGGAAGACAAATGGATGTGTTGTTGCCTGAGAAGGAACCGAGGGTTAGATCTGCTAACCTATTTTAAAATTTTGGGTTGGTTAGTAGTTTATTAATATTATTCTTGCAGGTATTGATAAGTGGTTAGTGACGCTAACGGGGTATATCAAGATGTTGATAACAAAACAAAGTGGAAGATGGAGACGGAGTGGATAATATCTCCACATTTATGAAAGAACTGTAAAAAAATTAAGCATGCAAGATAATGAAAATCATATGTAAACAAGGTTTATAATTAGTGTGACAAAGCTTTGATGAATATTAATGGTGGCTTGAATCTTGCTTTTATTTTATTTTTCCTTCTACTTAAGCAGTTTAAGAGGTTGCAATGTATCCACCCCATGACATTAGAAATAATACAAAATCAAAGTTGAATTGATGGAAAGTATAACTAGACAAAATTAATATTTTGAGAATTTATTTTAATCTACGTTATTTTATAGGGATTTGAGGGTCTCTTTACCAATGGTTACTATATGGTATTAATTGAAGTTCACAAATTATTTGTTTTAATTTTGATCTTACAAATATGTATAAAATTTGATGTTGTTATTAATGAAAAGATGAGTTTTGGAATGTTTGTAGGGACATGAAAGTGAGAATGTGTCGTAATTAGTGGGAAGGGGTAATCTTAGGCTCCATTTTTTGTATCGAATTCATTTTAATGTGGAGTAATCAAGATACTCAAGATGGAGTCCCATTGCATATAGTACAAGATAGCTAATACTCGAAATTCAATGCAATCTCATAATAACTATACAATCATGAAAGGAGATGAAGTGCAAGGGTTGCCCGAATTGATCACATGGCATTTAGTATAGAATTAAAGTCGGCTAGATGAAGTGCAAGGGTTGCGAAAGGTTGCAAGAATAATTAATGATATAACCTAATTCATGCCTATATAAACCGGCCAAAATCACATTTAGTATGTACAGATTCACACATCTTTTAGATCTTTGATTGTTGGTAGCGGTATGTAAATTCTCTTTTGCAACATTTAGGACATGATTCACACATCTTTTAGATCTTTGTAATTAACCCGGCCTTCTTTTTTTCTTAATTTAGTTATCATACGCAGGTACCATGCAACTCACACAAGATAATGCATGCTCAGATAAATGGAACCAAAGACTGGGATACCAACTATTTTCTTTGTTTCATACATATTTAGGTGATCGTTATAGATAAGCATATATATAGATATATGTATTATGTTAATGCATTTTCATATACTAGTAATTTATGTGCGTTTTCTATTGATGTAGCTCACATGTGCGAATTGATTTAAGAAAATGTACACGAGCATGTATGTAAAGCAACATTTAAATGGTTAAATGATACTTTTTAGTGTGATTAGTTTATGTAAGTAGTTGCTTTCGAATGCTCTTTGAGAAATATTAGAATGAATTTATTGTGTGCAATTGAATTATTATTGAAAAGAAGAAGGTTCACGCATCGCAAAGTGTTTTCTTTTTCTATATGTAGAATCATTAGTAAGAAACCAATATTGACGCCCATTAAATGAGTTTGCCATAATAGCAAAATACAACATATTAAAAATATCACATTGAGTAACGAATAGAAAGGAAAAAATACATAATTTTGACTTAAAGCCATTTGTAAATTATAATATCAAATAAAAAAGTTGAGTTTTAAACATAAGCAAAAGTTCAAACTTTTATCGAAAAACAAAACCAGTGCATTTAATGTGAAGTATATACAACATCAAGATGGAAGTGCAAGGCTTGCCGGAATTGATCACATGATATTTAGTAATTAGTAGAGAATTAAAAGTTGGTTATTGATTGAGATGAAGTTGAAAAGGTTGCAAGAATAATTGATAATTTAACCTAATGCAATATATATAGATATATGTATTATGTTAATGCATTTTCATATACAAGTAATTTATGTGTGTTTTCTATTGATGTAGCTCACATGTGTGAATTGATTCAAGAAAATGTGCACGAGCATATATATAAAGCAACATTTAAATGGTTAAATGATATTTTTTAGCGTGATTAGTATATGTAAGCATGCAACTTGAATAATGAATATAAAAGGAAAAGTACATAATTTTTGCTCGAACCCATTTGTAAATTAAAAAAATTAAGTTTAAGACATAATAGTGGAGTCCAAAAGGTTTTAGGAATTATTAATAGTGTATTAATTAATATTCATTTGGTTAGCTATTTGGAATTGAGTTTATTGATAAAATTTATTAATATTAGTTAGACTTCAATGTTAATTTCCAATGAAATTAGTTGTACAATAAAATGAGATGAAGCTAACTTTAGTTTTTAATCATAAACTTTATAAATAAATACTAATATGTTATAAAAATATTAAATATAAAAATCACCAAACAACTAATGGCATACTTACAACAGATGTAATACAATCATAACTTACGAACCTAATAAAAAAAATATATTAACGCAAATTACACTATAACAAATAAGAAAAAGCCAGTGTGCTTCGTATTACCATGCAAAAATCATATAATGCAAAATTATTGTTGGGTTACGTAATAGGCCAAAACAATCAAAGGAAATTACATCAAGCGTATAACAATTTAATAACGACAACCCCATTTAGAAAATATAAAGACCAAAAAACCAAAACAATATCAACCATTTTTATATTTTTAAACAACAAAATAAAAATGTTTCATACAACATACTAAACTAAAAATACAAATTCACTCGACAATACACAAAAACAATACGCGCAATTAACAATTAGATTAAAAGCCTGTGCGTAGCACGGGTTCTGCATGTCTCGTAAGGTTAAAATGATTTATAAGATAATTCTTTCCAGTCCTTCCCATTAATTGTACAATACATTTGTCTTTACAATTCTTCCACCAGTTGAACTTAATCAAGCACTCATAACAGTGTAATTGGCTGTGTAATTGATTACGATATATCCAATGACACTGTTGAAATTTGTGTAACTCATCATTATCGTTTACACAGCTATACAGGGATGTACGTATATTGATAACAAATTAATATCTTAGTTTTATAAGTTAGAATATGTTTAAAAAAATGTTATCATGTACAATGATACATAGCATAAATTTGTAATAATCATATAATATCATACATACCTTTATTTATAATTAAGAGAGCAAGTGTAAAACCTCACGTCGCTTTAACGTTGTCGTAGGTTGTCATATTTCTACAGAAGTCGGTATTCTCACACCGACAACTATATTTTGCTGTTTCAAGAGTTTAGACGAAAAAATGTTTGAAGATTCTTTGTTGTGACAAAGATGGCGAATACGCTAACGACACAACAAACTTTGTATACAAAGAAGTCTTATTTCTCATATGAATAACCCTTATGTAATTAATTTGTTATTATGTTTATAATTGTTCTTTTTAAAAATAGTAGACAAAAAACGTATATTTTTAAAAATTGTGTTTTCATATTATCTACAATTAGTTCATATATTTTAGGCAATGATCTCAATATTTTTGCAACATATATTCAAATTAAACGAACAAGATATAATTTTGAAAAGAAATTATTAGTCAATGCGTATAAAAATATTTTGAAAATACATTACTAAAATATTTTCACCAATAAACTCTATATAAACTCCTACTAATGTTTTACCTTATCAAACTATACGTTTTTTGAAGAACTGTTTAGAGATGGCAAACACAGGATCACCAAAGGTATAAATGTTCTTTTGCACTTTTTAGTAATTTTGCCATTATCATTAGTTGTTCTTTGTTAGATGTGTTATACATATAAATTAAAAGGTATCATCTATTGAACCTTGCAGAAATCCATTGAAGATGGCATGCATTGTGCATCAACTCCTAATGATGTGGTTAAAAATGATATATCATCTGATGATGAAATGGTATGATTACCAAATGTATATGTGTGTTACAAAAATATGTCGTACTTATACTCAAGATTTTTTTATTTTATTATTATTATTATTATTATTATTATTATTTTTATTATTATTATTATTATTTTTGCGGCCTTTTCAAAAAGCAAATAAACGTAGAAGATTAACTAAAAATGGAAACATTGTAAACAACAATGTGGTTGATATGAGTTCATCAGATGATGACAAGGTACCGAATGTTGCGGATACAAAAACATTTGAAGATCAACCTCAAAAGATTGGAAAAGTTGTATGAACTATATGCAATCATTAATATTTTTTGTGTGACTACTAAATTCTATATACGACATAATAGTTTTAGAATATGTTTTTATTTTGAGACGTAGGTTCTTGATGATGAAGAACTTACTCCTACCAAAAATAAGCACAACAACCATTCCCTCATTGATGAGGAAACTCATGAAGATCTTGATAACAAAAATAATCTAAGTGAAGATGGCGTGTGGGTCAATATCAATGATCTTCCCTATGGTTTTGATGGTTTAGAGAATGCTAACAAATACATTGGTGATGAAGCCGAAGAGGATTTAGAAGAGTCTGACCACTATAGTGAGGGATCATTAGATGATGGAGATGATTTAGAAGGTTTCATTGATGACAAAACTAAGATTCTGATCATACCGATGATGATGATACTGACGATGATTTTTGATTGTGAAGATTCTTATTAAAATAGGTTGATGTTTACTAATTAATAAATTATGTTACCAACAATTTTAAAAGTTAATGTCGACATTATTTCAAACATCGTTTTTTGGTGTTTATTTGAGTATACTTGCTAAAATTTGTTGTTACATTCTGTACACAAACTTATAATATTGCAACATAAAATTTGTGTAATTTATGATTGTCTGTAACATTTGATGTTGTGTATTACCAAACCGCAACTGTATAAAACATTTACACCATCAAAGTGCAATGTGCGCCGTTTAAACGAGATTCTCAACTGTGTCCTTCCTATAACTGTTAACAATGATGCAAAGCATGTTTTCTTTACACAAAGCAATAAAAACAAACGTTTTATCAAGCGAAAAGATACAGTCATACCATTTCATTTTTAAACACAACCATACGTTGTTCCAAATTAAACCACTACCATAAGTTCGTCCGATTACATATTCATACCATAATAATTTTATACATAGACAATCCTAACCAAAAGCGTAGACACTGACACATTATAAACACACATTTTCCAAAAGATGATAACTTCTAGATTAAAGCACACCAAAGACATAAAAAAACGCAAACAACCCAAGGTTCCACATCAGCAGAGATGGAATACTGGAATTAGTTCACCAAGATCAACGTCGTGAATAAAGTGCATAAAGCGAAACCTTATTACTTTGTCATACGCGAAAGAGCATTCCCTTGCAAACTGTTTCCACTTCCCATAGACAGCAATATGATTCATCCTCCACGGTTTGTCACTGTGTGGTACCATCATCATGTCCATCGTCATTTGATAACCTTGATGCTTCATCACTGCATGATTATACATGTGAATCAGGTGTTCATCTAAGAATTTAGCCGGTATCGTCTGCACCACGATGTTCAAGTTGTTATTTCTTAATAGATAACTATCTGCGAATCATTATTAAGTACAATAATTAAAAAAAAAAAATACATACGAGTCTTTGCTTATCCACTGTTGATGCGTAAGGCTTATAGAACGTATCCTCAACTTCATTGTAGTGTTCTCTGTGCGATTCCCATTGGCAGATATGTTTCATTCTGTTAGGTCACCATATTGTAAACGCACAAGTATATGAATGAGAGAAATAAGATAGAGATAGAGCTTGGTCGATTTAGATGATAAGAGAAATAATATGGAAAAGGTTTCACTAGAATATCAAATAAACCAACAAGAATAATATATGTTTACATGTAGTATTTATAGGGAAGGAAGCTAGGGCAACACTCCCTCTTCCTTCCATTCACACGAAATGGGCTAGACTAAAGCCCATGGGTTTTAGCCTTAAGCCTACATACATATTACTAATATAAACTATGCAACCTATTACAAAATCTAATGACCGACACTTGATAATAGTAAAACGTATTCCCAACAATCTCCCCCTAAGGGTCGGTCATCAACGCTTGCTTGACGTCTTCATTCTTTTCTTTTACTTTCTCGGCTTTAGACGTCTTTAAAAACTTTAAGTCATTGTTCTTTGTTCTTGGTTCTTTGTTCTTTGTTGTTGTAGTGATCAAGTGATGGTATTCTCTGCCTTTCATCAACGTCTTTGTCTTTGGTGTCTTTACGTCTTTCTAACATGCTCATACTTCCTTTGACTTTGAATCTTCATGCTTAAATGGTTCTCTTTTCTTTGCTTTTGATCTTTGTCTTTCAACTTTGTGGATTCTTTTTCGTGACGTAGAATCTTTCTTTGAACTTTGGTTTGCTTTGATCTTTGTGAGAACTTTCTTTGTGATGTTAGTATGAGCATGTGGAAACTGATGTAGTGTTGATGAGGGTAATGGTGGTGGCGGAACTCCCGGTCTCCATAAGTACCTACATGAAAACAGTTAGCAATAAAGCATCTGGCACTTATAGGTTCGGACTTCGAGATCATTAACAACATAGTGTGAAAACTTTCTCTAATCCTTGCCAAGGCCGTTCCTGAACCGGATACCCCCAAGAGGGCTTACACAGATACACCGAAGTGTATCAATGATTCAGGTGAGCCGCTAAAGTATACTGAAGTATCACTCCACGACTGTAGACCGTTTGAAACCACCGTGAACACTAAGCGTAACCTACAAGGGATTACCGAAGTGACCTGCTGTTAGGGCTGTTTGATGTTGACCCTGACAGGAATTTCCATTCAATTACTGAGAATTACAATTATGAATTCCTTCATGAATGTTCTTGGCAGATTGCTAAGATCTGCATAGGACTCTTGTTATTTTCAACTGGTGTCCTTAATGTTGAACAACCAGTGTAGAAATATTAAGTATTCTTAAGAGATCTTTTGATGTATCTCGCGGCTCTAGACTCGATTTAGTACTCTTTTATTTTAAGTCTTCGGAGGCATGGAGTAGATTTCCTCCTTTTCAATATCAACACATTTCAGAGTGAAAGGTCGATAGATTAGGAAGGGTTCTCCGTGAGAAATGAAACAAGCACCTTTTGAGAGATACTTGAGTGGTTAGAAGGTTAAGTGCAGTGCGTCACTGGGTCCATGACGTCTTTGTCTTCAATACCGGTGTCACTTTAGTAACATCCAGTAGCATATGAGTTGAACCCGGTTTCTACCCTAAGGTTGATCATTTGGAGGGCTATTTCTTTTCACCATTTCATTTACTTTTCTTTTTAATTCTTCAATCCCTTCTTTCTCCTTTAATTTCTTTACTCCTTTTTTCAATCATAACTAAGGACTTCTAGTGCTAAACTATTGGTATTGTCCTTGGGTAGATCCCTCCAGTTCTGGTGGATCATAGGACATATTTCCTAACCTTAGTCACCTTATAACTCCATGACTATCCTATGTTTCCAGAAACAAATCATTTGAAAAATCTCTTAAAGTGTATATGATTATAAAACATATTTAGTTAACACTTTGCGAGTTTTGCATTTTTCAGAAATACTCCCCCTTCACATGTGCTTATAAGTTATAAATAGAAATTTACACATGTTGGGTGGAGTTTGCACTTTTGAATTGATTGAATCTTAGTGAACATGACCGATTTGAGACACGCTTGCATCACTAGTTAGACTAGCTTGAAATTATTACCCATCCTGGTCACATTCAAAGAGAATCTCTCGAAACGGTACACTCTGCTTAGACAAGTCCTATTCGAGACACGCTTACATCACTGGTTAGACCAGCTTGAAATTATTACCCGTCTAGGACAAGTCCTTTCGATTACTAACATTTGAGTTTTATCAATTCATGGGTTAAATCTGAGTCGAGCTCATACGAGATTCCACATTAGTTACAATATTTTAAGCACTTTTGTTTTTCTCCCCCTCAAAAATAGCATATTGATGTTGTTTTTGGAAAAATTTTGATTAAAATATGCTTTTTGAGGTTTACGGGAAGAATCCAATAAGAAATTTTCATTTTGAACAAAGATTGTTTGAAATACCCCCCCTCAATAAGTGAAATAACTTTTTGAGGTTTTAATTACGAGAGGGAATACTTGTTCTTTTGAGCAGAATTATGAAAAAACTTTTAAAAAATTTGATTAATTCTACTCAAAAGTAAGAAGCTTTCGCTCCTTATATTAGGATTGAGGCACTGAAGCGTACCTCAGGGTCCTTTCTTTACAGAGTACGGGTTGTGCACTGTTATATGTGCACAAGCCATAGTAATGTTAAAATCAACCAATATATTATACATAATTTACTCACAAACTCAGCTACTCCGGCCTTTGGAATGTTCAGATTGGAAAGCTCGATCTTCCTCCAACATAGCTCTCTAATCGTCTGATCTGATCTCTACGCTTCAACCTTTCCTCGATCCTCTTAATGAAGTTACAAACCTCCCTTGACTCTTTAGAATTCCACCTTTGACTCTTTCCAAGTGTTATATCATTCAACCTATGATTCAGACCATCTCGAACCGTCTTCATCGTATCATCACAGAACTTGTGGATTTTGTCAAATCGCATAAATTTGACTTTGCCATGAGCACTCCTATAGGTAAAACCGAAGGCAGGTTCTCTCTTCAGCTGGTACTGAGATGCTTCATGAATACCAGGATAAGAAAGTTGTGGTCTTGTGAGGTTGAGTTGTCGTTGGTAACTTTCTACGCCTAGCTGTAGATCTTCAACTCTTTCTTGAATGATTACACGTCTGATGAAGATAAGAAGAGAAGTGATGAAAGAATATTGTAGTTCCGTTGAATAGTGTCGCATTCTTCATTGAATCTTTTCTAGATACATGTCTTCAATATCGTTCAATTGCAAGTCAGGAAAGTCAGCTTCACAAAATTCATACTCCTTCTCATCTTGTCTTTTGACGATGATTTTCTTTATATAAGTGTAACCAAACTTTGATGTAGATTCAATGGCCATGATGGCGACAATTCGTTGCTCATTTTTGACATCATGTCTTGATTTTACTCTGCTGCAATAGTAGAGTCGTCGTCTTTCTGGCCAATGGTGAATCCCAAATAGTGCATCTCTGTTGTATGGGACAATCTCATTAACGAATATCGAAGTTTGAGTTTCTTCTATGGCAGGGTGGTCGAATCTTGTAGAAGGTATCCTGTAAGTCAAGGAGGTTGCGAATTTTCGGGTCAGATCCCCGTGTTGTAGGTATTCCAAATCAGTGTTAAAGAAGAATTTGAAGGAAATTATGGGTTTGTTAGGTTTTCCCACCATCGGTAAGGGCTTGGTCCAGTCAGTGAAGTACGGTCCATCCTTTCCAGAGGAGTTATCGACATTAGACTCAGGGTTAAGCCAGTCGATATCATTAGACATTGCACGTGCAATGTTCTCTAAGTGATATTCTAGTTCGACTGCGCTTCCGGATCTTTCTTGGAGAAGGTTGAATGCATCATTCTTGATCCGTCTCAATTCATTCTTCGTCATCTTCTTTATACCAAACTCTTTTTGAAGTGTTTGAGTGAATTCAACAGTGCGTCCAGGGAGAGGTTCTTCATCTTCAGGTAGAGGAGGTTGAACATTAATCATCTCATCAAACCACCCATATTCAGCAGTGTTGTCATTGTCAAGCCATGTGAGAACTTTTGGCTTTTTGCCTTTGGCTTCTTTGTCTTTCTTTGACATCTTTGTGCTTTTGGGGGTTGATGATGGTCCAGGTCTAGATTCCGGTTGTTCTTAGAAGTCATCACCGGTGTAGACAAAGTGATCAACATCTTTTGGTGAAGACCCGGATGCTTGTGGTTGATGTTGAGTGGTTGGTGATGGCTTGGCCGGTTCCTTTTGTGAAGTGGAAGCTCCCCCGGTTGACTTTGGTTTCTTGAATTGTGAATTTGGATCAGGGTCTTCATCTCTTCTCGGCCTCTTGTGAGTGGCAACATCTTCTTTGCATGCTGTCTTTCCAAGATTTACCGAGATAGTCGTGAAGATGCCAGTTTCTTCAGGAGTGAGGGTTGTCTTTGCAGATAATCGATCAAAGATTTGAAACTGAAGTTCCTCAAGTGTGATGTTCTCTGCTGGAGTCGGGATTGTGTGAAGTGTGAGAGGAGTTGCAGAGATCACCTCATTAACAATTTGCTTGATTATAAGTTTGAGTTGACCTCTTAATGGCTTCAGACATTCTTTCAAGTCCTTGAAGACAATGTCTGATAAGTTCTCTTCGAGGAATGTGTTAGTGTAGCGCATGATGATACTATACATATCTTCTTGGACATCTTTAGATAGGTACTCTTCGACACGTTGTTTTGTTTCTTGAAGTTCCTCTACTTTATCAACTAAGCCATTGACCATGTTGGTTAAAGTGTCAATTTGGTCTTGAAGCTTCTTTTCCTTATTCACTCGAGCTCTTTTCACGGCTTTCTTGACTGTTGCTTTTGCTTGTGAGATCATTGTGTTTATTGGTTTCTTGATTGATTTTGGTGTTGATATTGTTTGTGTTGGTGGTGGAGATGAATGAGTCGATGATTTAGAAATTGAAGTTTCTTTGTTGACATTTGAGTTCGAATCATTATCAGAAGCAGTAGAAGAGACTGGATGGGATACTGGAGGAGTGTCCTTAGGAGGTGAAGGAGATGGTGGAGGTGAATTCGGAGGTGTCTGTATTAAGTCATCAACATTAAATTGTTCTTCTTCCTCTACATTCTTGACTACCTCTTCTTCCTGTTGTTCTTTCAACCTCTTTTCTTCATCTTCTTTAGCTTTCCTTTCCAATTCTACTTTAAGTGCTGCCTGCTTGAGATCATCATCAGTGATGAGTAGACTTTCTTTCATGTTTGTGTCTTGCTCATTTGCACCTTCTTCTATGTTTTCATTCTCAATGTTCTCTATTATGATTGTGTTTCCTTCCTCATCCTTTTCTTCTTCATTACCGGGTTGATTAACTGGATCCGAAGTGGGAACAATAGTTGTGTGCCCAGCCCCACTGGGTTGATTAACCGGATCAGGCTGGGTGCTACTTGTTCCTCCTTCCTCGCCGGGTCGATTAACTGGACTCGGAGGTGGTTGAGGGTAGTCTTTGCTGATCTTCGTAATCCTGACAAGTTCATTGAGTTTTTCCTCTTTATCGGTGCGAGTGTCGATGAAAATACTCTTGAGTTTTCTTTTGTCAACCAGATTCGTCACATCATCATCATTTTGTTCATCATCATCGCCTAATTCTTTATCAACCTCTTTGAATATAATTCCTCGTCTTCGTTCTTCATCCTCTTTCAATGATTCCATGCTCATCTTCTTTGCCAACTCTATTTCAGGATCATCAGTTGTGGCTTCTTCTCTGTACATCACCTCTTCTTCATCTGTCTCAGTGTCAGAGTCTGATTCTGTGGAAGGTTCAGGTGTGGGTTCATCTTTGAGAAGAGTCACCAGAACTTTTTTTTTGTGACCTTGGGAGGTGCTAGCTTTCTTTGTTTAGTTGTGCTTGGAGAGCTTCCATCTTTAGGCTTTTTACCTCGTGTCTTCACTTAAGATGATTGAGAATCATCGTCAGCGAATCCAGCTTTTCCCTTGCGAACTGCCGCATCGTATGTACGATAAGTTGCAGAAGCCTTGATTTGATTAGAAAGAAGAAATTCTGGAACCCTTTTGCCTTGTTTACGTGTGCTAGTAGGAATTGTTCTCACCTCATCAACCTTGTGATCATCTTTCACACTATGAACAATTTATGTTGTATCAAGGAGACGATCTTCAAGATCAGGATCATCTGAGCATAAGTAGCACACCAGTAGCTTAGTGAAGCGAACAAATGGAATTTTGGTAATGCTACGTTTTCCTTTGAGTTGATAGATCATGTCTTCCAGAATTGGTTGAGCAAAGTCCATTGTCTTCTTATTAGTAATTCCCCATAATATTTGAAGGTGTTGTAAACGGGGATGCTCATGTACGCTTTGTCTTCCAGTTACAGAGCGAACCATGATCATATAGAGTGTCCTCCAAGGTTGTGGTATAAATTTCACATCAAACTTGGAGTGTTTGGTTAATGGTTTGTCAGCTTGATCATCATATCCAATGGCATCAATGAGAAAGTTCAGGAGTTCCATTTCGGTGGGTATGGGATCATAATCTATTTTTGGTTTAGGCAAAAGAAGGGCTTCACGTAGCACTGTGACATCGATTGTGTAATTGGTTCTGTTAAGTGTTACAGTGAATGAGCGGTTGTCATCATTGATCTTTGCTGTAAGCCAGAATTGATGAATGTAGAAGAAAGGAATGGAGGCTGATTTGCTGAGCATATCTTTGCAAGGATGGATCAACAATATGTCTTTGATGATTCAGCAGGTTGGTTAAATGATCCTGAGATTGTTGAGATGTACCATTGCATTGTTTCTGACAATGATTACTTTGTAGTCTTTGGGTGCAATGTCTGTCAGTTTGAGTCTGGGAAGTGGTTGTGCTGTGGCATTCACATTTTGTTCAGCCATTGTATTCTGAGAGAAACAAATATGGAAACAAACATGCAATAAATGGTTAAGTGTTAACTTCTTGAGTTTGCACGTTCCCCAGAGTTTTAATGGTCGAAGACTTGACTTATTACTTGTTAATGATTAATTATATGAAGATAAAATGTCCAAACAAGTCATAATCAGAGTCCTTAGAGTCCATGAAATGATAATGGAAGATGCTGTTAGAATGGCTTGGATTTTAGAAATTTTTAATGCCTATTAGAAATTTTAAGCCTATTCGAAATTTTTAAGCCTATTCGAAATTTTAAGCCTGTTAGATATTTTCTGCCTATTCTAAAATTTTAAGCCGATTAGAAATTTTCTGCCTATTCGAAAATTTTAGGCCAATTCGGAAATTTTTTTTGATTATTCGAAAAATCTCAGCTAATTCGAAAAATCTGATTCTATTCAAAATATCTGAGCCTATTCGAAAAAGTTCAGCTTATTTGAAAAATCTCAGACTATTTGAAGAATCTGAGTCTATTCGAAAAAATTGAGCCTATTCGAAAAAACTCATACTATTCGAAGATTTTTGCCTATTCGAAATTTCTTATACAAGAAATACGAAGTTTTCTGATGACGTACTTGAAAGATGAAGGTTATCACACTTTTGCCTGTGAATAATGAACAAATATTACAATTCCTTCAATCACAAAACTGAGCTTATTCGAAAAAATTCAAGAACACAAAAAATTTCTAACAGTAATCAAAACAAGTTCAGTGCATGTTTAATTAATTCCATAACATCCCAAATAACCAATACAAGCTATCAGAACATTTACAATGATCTTCTAATGCAAACACACCCTATTCGAAATTTTCATGAACACACCATAATCGAATAACACTCAAACTGATTGATTGTTAAAATTAGTTTAGGATGAAAAACCTAGCCACTTAATTAAACTATAGCACACACAATCAAAAATCCCCAAATCGACCTTAAACCCTAAATTTCAAAGATCCAATTAATTGTGTTTCTGGGTGCAATTCAACGTATGAAATATTATCCTAACATGATTACGAACATATCCCACCAAAAAGATTCAACACCAACACACTCACATGATTTTTCCCAATTCGACTTAAACCCTAGTTTTAGGAATCAAAAATTAGAATAATTTGGCCGTTGGATCGAGATACGGTTAAAAAACCATCTCTTGTAATAGCACAAGGATCATGAAACAACTTACAGTATTTGAATTCAAAGCACGGATTTTTCAAAAGATTTTCAAGCATAGATCTTGGTGGTTGAGTGGTAATAAATGAATTTCAAAAAAAGTAAATGCGGAGGGTGATTTTTGTTTTTGTTACAAATTTCAACTTTCAATCTTTGACACTTTAAGTCCCTTTACGTCAAGACTTTGCACCGTTAGTCCTATAAATCATAAAATTTTGGCATAACTAACTTTGGCAAGAAACATTTTAAATACTCTACCTCGACTTAGGATGTAAGAAATATTTTGAGATCGAGGAGGGTATATACACCACCATTTATACAAACAACATCTTTTGGAAATATGCAAGTACAAAGTTAAAAAATGATTTACTCCCCCTCAACACTTGTTCGGGAGAATTGGTAAATTTGTTTTAAGGAACAAGATGTTGAAGGAAATGTTTGTACTTGCATTTTTTTTGAAAGAAAGGTTTAAGATAAAAAGAAAAATGAAAATCTTTTTGTTGTTTTTGATAAGATATTTACAAAACATTTTGGTGTTTGACTTTCTTAGTTGTTTTTAAGAAAGTTTTTCAAATCAACGTCAAACACCGCATACCAATTTGGTGAACTAATTCCACAAATCTTGCATGAGGCAAGGCTTTGGTGAATAAGTCCGCTAATTGGTATTCAGTACCCACAAAGTATAATTCAATTGTACCCTTTTCCACATGCTCTTTGATGAAATGATATCGGAGTGCGATATGTTTTGACTTCGAATGTTGAACCGTGTTGCATGAAATGGCAATGGCACTCTTGGAGTCGTAGTACATGGGAATCTTATTGTAAATGTAGCCGTAGTCCATCAGCTGTGATCGCATCCAAATGACTTGAGCACAGCATGCTGACATGGCTACATATTCTAATTCTGTTGATGATAGTGAAGTGCAATCCTGCTTCTTTGACTGCCATGATACAAGTTTGTCTCCTAGAAACTGCACTCCACCAGATGTACTTTTGCGAGTGTCTAAACATCCTGCATGATCAGCATCTGAAAAGGCTATTAGTTCAAAACCAGAATCCTTCGGATACCAGATCCCCAAATGGATGGTTCCCTTTATGTATCGAAGGATTCTTTTAACCTCAGAGAGGTGTCTTTCAGTTGGGCGAGACTGATAACGGGAGCATAGATATACAACAAATACAATATCTGGACGGCTGGCTGTTAGATACATGAGTAACCCAATCATACTTCGGTATTTTGTAGCATCATCCAGCTTTGGGGATGATGCAGACATAGGTGTGTTATAAGTATCACAACTTGTCATGCCATGTTTCTTTAAAATCTCAAGAGCATACTTGGACTGACTTAGAAAAATTCCACGGGGTGATTGATGAACTTGGAGTCCTAAGAAGAACGTAAGTTCACCCATCATGGACATTTCAAAATTTTGTTTCATTAATCTTGCAAAAGCATTTGAATATTTTTTGTTTGTTGACGCAAAAATAATGTCATCGACATAGATTTGAACCTTTGGTAAAATGATTGGCAAGCAAGAAAACAGTTAGTTTATCGTACCATGCCCTTGGGGCTTGTTTAAGTCCGTAAAGGTCCTTCTTGAGTCTGTACACATGATTGGGATGATCTGGATCGACGAATCCCTCTGGTTGACTAACATAAACTTCCTCACGTAATTGACCGTTCAGAAATGCTGTTTTCACATCCATTTGATAAACAACCATATTCTTGTGTGCAGCGTATGCCAAAAAAATACGGACAGCCTCAAGCCTAGCCACTGGAGCAAAAGACTCTTCAAAATCAATTCCTTCTAGCTGAGTGAATCCTTTAGCTACCAGACGCGATTTGTTACGAATCACTGTGCCTTCTGCATCTAACTTGTTTTTCCAAATCCACTTCAATCCGATGACATAGACCCCATCTGGTCTTTCAACTAACTCCCACACTTCTAGATGTTTGAATTGGTCGAGTTCTTCTTGCATTGACTCAATCCAGTTGTCGTATGTCAGTGCTTCTTTAATGTTTTTGGGTTCATCTTGACAAACTGTGAGTGCGTAGATGCAGTTTTTAGCATCGGTGTGAAGTTTTCGTCTTGTCATAACTAGAGCTGAGGGATTGCCAATGATATTTACTAAGGGGTGATCCTTAGTCCAATGATGTGTTGAAGGGTGGTGTTGATAGAACGTATGAAATTAACCAGGTCCAAATTACGTGTGGACGACTCTGCAATATCAGGAACAGTTGGAGTCGGTGAAAATGGATTAAAGAAGGCATTTGGGTCATAATTTGCAGGTTCGGGTACTGATTGTTGTTGTAGTAGATCTTCAGCTGTATTTTCAGTGTTGGAAGTGGTTTGTTCAGCTATTGATGGAGATTCAATTGGAGGTGCATTTGTTGCAACGGTTGTTGTTGTAGTAGCAGGTGTATCAGGTATTGGAATATTATCGGTTGTGCAGCGAAACTAGTAGATACATCTGGTGCACGACTTGCAAAAGAATCATCAAACAGTGGAGCAAACAAGGTTTCCAATTCTTTACGGTTAAGTGAAAGAGGTGCAGCTGATTGATCTGGAAAGTGTAGACGGTGGGTTTCGGGTCCTAAGCTGTTGTGCTCAGAAGCCATATCTGTAAGCTCATCGAAATTAGCATGAATAGTTTCCTGAATTTCTCTAGTACGATGATTCCAGATTCGAAAACTTTTGGAGTTCTCACAATATCCAATGAAGATACCAATGTCTGCCTTTGCTTTGAGCTTTCCAAAATCATCACGATCATTATTTGGGTAACAAAGAGCACCAAATACATGAAAGTGTTTTATATTCGGTTTGCGGTTGTGAACAATCTCATAAGGGGTTTTGTGATGCCGTTTGGTGATCATACAACGGTTTTGGGTATAACATGCAGTTGATACAGCTTCTGCCCATAAGTAATTTGGTAATTGAGCATTGATTAGCATCGTTCTTGCAGCTTCCACTAACGTCCTGTTGCATCTTTCGACAACCCCATTCTGTTCTGGACTTCTTGCAATGGATGTTTGATGTTCAATTCCCACTTTCTCAAAATAAGATCGAAGAGTCTGATTCTTGAATTCAGTTCCATTGTCTGTTCTAACTTTTCTGACCGTATTACGAAGTTGAACTTGAATTTTTGTGAGAAAGGTGATGATCATTGAAGGAGCTTGATCTTTGCTATGGAGAAAATAGACCCAAGTCCATCTGGAGTAGTCATCAACAATTACTAGAATAAAGCGTTTACCGTTGATAGTTTGAACATGCATAGGGCCACACAAATCCATATGAAGTAGTTGAAGAACGTGATCCGTACTGTGTTCTGTTTTTGAAGGGAAATGTGCACGAGTACTTTTTCCTTGTTCACAAGCTGGACATAAGTGATCTTTTGAATATCGAAACCTTGGAAGACCATCGACTAGTTTGTGAGTTGCAAGTTCAGTCATGGTTTTGAAGTTCAGATGAGAAAGTCGTTTGTGCCATAACCATGATTTTGTCGAATGTGCTTTGGAGAGCAGACATATAGGAGAAGAGGCAATCATATCAGACATTGAGATAGTGTAAAGACTGGTTCCACGAGTGCCCGACATTAGGTCATTTCCTTGTAAGTCACGAACGAAACAATTTTTCTCCCGAAATGCTGCTTCCAAATCCCCATCACAGAATTGACCGACGGAGAAAAGGTTGTAACCAAGGCCTTCGACATAATACATACGAATAATTTCGATGTTTCCATTGACATAATCTCCATAGCCCATGATAGCAGCAAAGTGATCGTTCCCGAATCTGACAGTGCCGATGAACTTTGCAACAAAGTTTACTAACAGTTTGAGATTGCCTGTCATATGTCGGGTACAGCCGCTATCACCAATCCATAGAACGATTTGGATCACCTACATCACACGAAGACGACGAAGATGGAGTGATAGTATGGGTGGAACCCAAAGAAGTTGTGGGTTCTATTGGGTTAGAAACACATATATTAATAACTTTAGGTAGCCATGTAAAACTAGGTTTCCTTTGTAACCAATGTTGCCATGTCCAACTAGTTTTAGCTTTCTTCTTAGTGAATTCGCTAGGTGATGGGATTGTCTTAGGAGTTGTATTCGCAACTATGGGTGTGTCTAAGACATTTTTAGAAACTACACTTGGCAGTTTTCCTAGCACAGACTTAGAAGCAATAGTGGGCCTAGAGGGAATGCCAGATGCACGTTTCTTGTTACGAGTTAAAATGGAGTTAGCGACACATTTTGTATGATCACCAGATAATATACTATTACCACAAAACACACAAGATGCATTAATATTCAAAGCATTCAAAGGTTCATCATTCGTTACACTGATAGTACGATTACAATTTGCCAAATTAGAATCTAAATCAGATGCAACATAAGTTTTATTCAAATTCCTAAGTTGATCTTCTACTTCTGGGGCTTATAGTTTTCCGATTCTACGTTGCAAGATCATATTCTTCCATTTGTTGCTCTTACGCTTTGATCTGCTAACGCTAGTAGTGGGGACTATTCCAGTAGAAGTGGAAGGATTCAAATTAGTAGTCTGAGTGGATATTTGCCTAGTTGTTGTGTCCATTTTGTAAATTCCCGGTGCAATCACATTTGTGTTATCAAACTTTCCTTTTTCAAGTAACCGAATTTTCTCTTTTAAGTCAATGATGATGTGTTTCTTTTCTTGTATTTGATTCTCAAGTTCTTTATTAAAGCGTACAGTGTCTTCACGGTTTCTTCTACAGTCTGCATTGTCTTTCAAAAGTTGAGACCGAGTCTTTTTCAAAGAGTCATAAATTGTTTTATACTCATTTTTTAAATTCTCGATTTCCTTTTCATATTTGAAAATTTGACATTTTAAAACAGCATTTTCTTCATCAAGATTCTCGACTTTGGATGTATGACTGTTTTGAGAGGACATCGTTTCATTTTGTCTTTCCAATTTTAATTCAAAATCAAGACTCTGAGTTTGACACCATTGAAGCTTCTGATTAAGTTGAAAATTTTCATTTGAAAGTTTACTTTGCACATCATCACTGTGTTTCATGATTCTCTCATTTTCTCGTTTTAAAGTCTCAATTTCATGTTTTAATGTTTCAGTGTCAGCAGTGTGATCATCAACAAGCATAGAATTGCAAGATTCATAAATAGAATTCATAATCACAGAAATAATATCAGAACTTAGAACATCTTCCAAGAGTCGATCAGCTTCATTTTGTAAAACTTTGTTTCGACATTTTTGTTTTGAGATCGAGTATTCTGTTGCATTGAAAGTGTTCATCATGGATGTTACTTCTTTTTGGAGTTCCTGTTCCCAGTGTGTAGCACAAAGACGCAAATGTTGAACGTGTGGTAAAAATTATGTTTGAAAAATTTCTCTCTTTTCTTTTTCGTAAGTGGATTGAAAAGTGGAAACTTTTATCTCTGAGTTACGTTCAATTGCTTGTTCTAAAAATTTGATGTCTTCCATAAACTTATCAAAATACTTGAGTACAAGACAGCGTTTAGGCAATGGTGCAATTTCACCAAAGGTTGGTAAATGACCATTTATTTGTGACACTGGTTTAACAGGACCAACATCAGAAGAAGATTCATGAATTTGCATTACAAACCATGGTTGTTCTGTTTTATCTCTTTGAGGAACGAAGGTGTCAGAAATATGAGGCACGTTTGAATAATCAAAAGGTATAGCATATGGTTTAAAGCTCATTTTTGATCGACTATCTTCTTCCTTTTCCTGTTCTTCCTCTCAATCATGTACAACAACACGCACAACTGATTCATCAAATAATTGGTCTGCACTATACAACTTTGGATTTTCTTTGAGTGTTGTGTGTAGAAAACGTGGTTTATTATCACCTAGAGCAAAACCATGACCTCTAGGGCTTGGTTTCTGATGCGCGCGTGTGTCGTTGCGGTTTAGCAGTATTAATGCCTACTCAAGTTTTAAATTTATATTTAGCCGACTTATCAATAACACACACACACTTAACGAGCAGTGTACCCGGTCAGTATGAATATAATGGTAAGTAGAGTGTCGATCACTAAGAGTGGAACGTATTATCTAGTTATTCTAATCAGTATTTTAATATCCTAACTTAGCTATACAACCTAATCTAACGCAAGGGGGGTTCAGCCTGAGAGACTGGCACGGTTTGGTTATGATTAAATAGAAAACTAAACTAATGAGCACGAATCAGCGACAAGCACACACGTACACAGATAGATACTTGAGACAATAAGAAGACCTGTCCTGATAATTAAGTAGCTTGTCACTTGTTTTATTGCTAGTTTTATATGAAGTGTATATAATAAACCCTTTCTCGTTGGCTCTAATCTTATCGGTGAGTAAACCCTTAATGATCACTTATGTCTATCCCACTATCCTAGAATATTGAGCATTTGTGATGCCCACGTTTCGTATACGCTAGAATAGATAGGCGAGGAAGGGGCATGGCGACCCAAGCAATGCTCAGCTAGACACAGAGGTTATCAATGCACTAATAAAAGTCACCAAAGACATCAACATATAAACTTTAATTAATGGGAAAGCAATTTTAAGGGGTGCGCATGATTTTCCGTAGTCACATGACATCAGCCCATCAATCCTGATGAATTAAAGTGTACTAATACAATAAAACAAAACTACTTAATGAATTGAATACATGCAGGACCTTCTTACAGCTCTTGTATCTTCGTTCAGGGTGTGTCTTGTGCTGCTAATACGTCTGAATTCGTCTCTGGTTTGGTACTCGTACGTATGGTATCTTGCACACAAAATTCGTCTGACTTTGGGGTATTTATAGTTTCTGTCTGAGGGTTAGATGCGGCGCATAGGATAAGTAGATGCGGCGCATTGACTTAACTTCACGTGGGGTCCAAGATTAATATATTCAGAAATATTCGTACACCGCCTTAAGATGCGGCGTAACTCCATTTCTCTATGCGGCGCATGTCCTTTGCTGTCTTGGATTGTAACTTGTGAAATCTTGATAGTGATACGCCGTATGTAAGAAGTATGTTGCGGCGTATCAGGAGCAGAATGATATTGATCTTGTACATTTCAGTAGACTCTTAACATCTTGCTTGTTTTGCTCCATAATTAGTCCAAAATCGCCAAGTTTCACATAATACTTGTTTTTACCTGAGAATTACAAAAGTAAACATTAACGTATCAATTCTCATATATAATATAATAAAATAAGTCAAATAAATAGGATAAATGATGATAATAAAATGTACTTATTTGAGTTCATCAAATATCCCCCCACTTGAACTTTACTTGTCCCCAAGTAAACCTTAGAATAAATCTTATGAAAATGTATCCTAAAAGATATTAGGATTTATTTTTATATTTAAGCATGTATTCGTTTTGTCATAATTGCACAACCAAACACTTAACGAATTAGAAATAAAATAAAATATTTAGATAAAAACAAATCTAATCGTTTAACTGTCCAGTCGTGACGAATATTCTATCATAAGCTTGGCAAGTATACGCATCTCCCCCACTAAAGCCCAGGAATGACAAGTCTAAAGCGGTAAAAAGGGTTTGTTGGTTAAGGATTAATCATTCTTCTTAATCTCTATCGATCTCACATTCCAGAAAAGGCGACAAAATCACAAATACATGATCGAATCCACGACCACGATACTTGCAATTGCTCAAATCCTTAACTCGAATGGGCTAAAGATAGGACCAAGTAATCTTTACCAATAATATTATATCAAAAAGGGCGACAAAATCATAAATACATAGCCGAATCCACGACTACGATACTTAAGATTGCTCAAATCCCTAATCTCAATAAATCAAAGGTTTGGATAAAGAATGATGTAGGGTATGGATAATATTTGGGATACAAATTGGTGTAAAATGAAAAAAATAAACAAAACAGATAAATTAAAATCCTAAGTGTGGTAAATTACTTTCCCAACCATCCCATGAATAAGACTCATATCATTGAATAACTCACGCTTTAACACTTGAAACACACGCTTTAGGTAGACACGAATTATACTCATCAAGATCTCAATCAAAGAATAATCCTAGTTGGCGTTCCCATAACGGCCAACTCCCATTTAATCTATAAATATAATATACAACAACTAGTGGTGATATCAGCCACTTAATACAAAACTTTACATAAGTTGGTTAAAACAAACTTCCAACTTTTTCTTTTTCTTTTCTATTTTTTCGATTTTTTTTTTTTTTTTTTTTTTTTTTTTTTTTTTTTTTTTTTTTTTAAGACATCAACATATATGTGTAAAATTTCACAACTTTTCTATCACTATTTTTCCGGATAATTTTTCCATACTCTTCATACTTTCAGAAATAACTGTAATAGCGAAAGTAGCAAACACACGAAAAATAAACTAAAAGATATACAATATTTACTTTCATACCAATTGCATTGTGCAATTTCCCGACCTAACCAAAGATAATGAATTACGCACGCGAACACAGGTAATGTAAGGAAACACACTTTGCCTAAAGCAATTAACCACGGATTTTAATCTACAGGGTAGGCTAAGGTGTAAGGGTGTATCGAAACATTATAACAAAGGTGTAAGAAACGAAAGGAATGGCTCTGAGGGTTTTTCTAGGGGTATCTTACTCTAAAAGTGAGAGTAACAAAAGGTTTATACGAGGGTTAACTAACCAGTGTAGTTAGTTAATATCACATAACATATAAAGGCTATTTGGGTGTAATCCTAGAAATTTACCAATTTAGACAAGTCATTCCAATTATATAGATAATACTTATTATGGTGGTCTCGAATAGTATACAAGCCAAGTTCTAAAGTTTACAAGTCACCGACACACTCATAGATTTGTGAATTTTGATAAGTTCACAATTTTTGGAAATAATGTTATGTGTGCAGATATGTAATTTAGACTTTAAACAAAAACATGCTATAAAATTTTAAATTTTGATATATTAAGCGCATTTTAAGCATATTTTGCAAAAGTTTAGGACAAGTAAGTGTTCTAATTCTCCAATCCCCCCACTTAAGTTAAACAACGTCCTCGTTGTTTGTATCAAAGATTAAAAACTGGAAAATAAAAGAATTAGAACAGAAAAACTCCCCTGAGATTTGCTCGGTATGATCCTCCATTATTCGTATAAGAGCAAAAATCAACTTTCTTGTGGATTAGAACGTTTAAGCTTCAAAAATGATGTATCCACAAGAATGCAGGAATCTATAATACCATTAAGACTTTAACACACCTGAGTTAAGAAGGTTCAAACTTGCATAATAAATTAGTAGTTAGAAAAAAATAAAACTTAAAAAATTAAACTGAAAATCATCAGGTCAGTCGATACGCCGTATCTTATGGAAGAAGATACGCCGTATCGAGCCTGGAATAAGTACGAATCAGAATAAAAGATGCGTCGCATCCTTAACCAGGGATGCGCCGCATTAAAATAAACTGACAGAAAGTTTTAAAGTCAAAAATAAAAATGCAGAAAATTAAATAAGATATGACCAGTGCAGGTGATGCGTCGCATCTTAGGATGGAGATGCGCCGCATCTTCTACAGGTCTGACAAAATCAACACAGAACAGAAAAGTAAAAATTTTCCTTCCGGGTTGTCTCCCGGTCAGCACTTGTCTTTATTCCAGAGTCTTCAAGTTAGACTCACGTTCAGCTCCTTATTTTGTTCTTGTTACGTGCCATCCTTCTTCTTTCATCCTATAGATGTTCCCGTATAGCTCCGCAACATTTTCTTCCGTTCGACTTAATCTAATATATTTTTTGGTCTTCGTCGCGACATATTCCTCATCAGGTCCCAAAGAGTATTTGATGACTTCAAATTTTTCAGAAATTATCATGGGTGGGTTACTATAAGTGATCCCAAGTAGTCGACATTTTCTCTTGATGAATTCTTCTTCGTCTTTATCAACAAACTTGAAATAAGGATCCTTATTCAAATAGTCATAAAGTTCATCAATCAATTCTCCTTGCGACTCATAGTTATTATCATAGGGATAATAATTAACCATGTTAATGGCTTGATAATTATCTTGGATCTCATCCCACTCTTTTTTCAATTCCCATTGTAAGCGTCGACTAAGCTTTGTGTAATCATCAAATTGTACATGCACCCATTCCCAGAAAGTAGTGTCCGATGCTCCCTTAAGTTCTTTTAAGTAGTTGATTCTACCTTTTTCTTGCAAAGCCTTTTCTTTACGAGGGCAGTCTTCAACTTTTTCATACCAATCGTCGTCTTCAAAGTATACATCGTTTCCAACCCGTTTCATACCAATTATACTTCCCCTATTGCAGGTTCCATCATTCTTCCAATCACAGGTTGGCCATTCACTACTTCCATCCTTGAAGTGGAAAGGTTTACAAGTGTGATTAATATGCTCAAATTCCCATGGTTTATCCCAAACCCATGGTATCTGGTCATTCCATTCGTAGTACCAGGTGTTTTTGAACTCATCATAAGTTTTGAATCCTGGTAGATCTCCAGTTAGCACATCAGCGTCGATTTGAAGAAGGTAATTAAATTCTTTGAATTGTTTGCACAAAGGTGTCTCATAATTGAACACATCAATGTCTATGCTGAATAATTCTTCAATGCCTTCCTTGATTGTTGAATTGTCATCTGACGATCCATTGTTGCTCTCTACTTCCTCATCTTCCCCTCTCATCCAATATACCCATAACACATCTTTAGCAGCTCGGTCCATGCTCTTATGGTTATTGAACTTACTAGCTAACCAATTTGAAAAATCAACATTGTTAGGATCGTGGTTAACGTCAAAGCTAGTGTTACCAATCATGTTCCTTCTTATCTCCATGAACTCATTAAATTGTCCTTTAAAACTTCGTGTCAACCATGAGGTCACAATCTGTTTGACTTCATTCATAGGAGAAAATTTGGGATCGCCGTATTTAAGTTCAAGCCACTCTTCTAAAGAGATATCCATCAACCTTACCAACTTTCCATGAAATAGTATCTCCGATTCAGCATACATTCTTTCGTTATCCAGATAGCTTTTATCTAATCCCCAATACTGTTCGGAATAAGGCATATAAGAAGTTTGTAAAGGTTGGACTTCATAGCTTTTGTTGCTCGATTTGTTGACTGCATTTGCTGAGTTCATGTATTCAATTTAGAATTTCCCATCTTTTTCTTCGATAGTAGTCCAAGTTAATCCTTTAGATTCAATGATGGGCCATAAGAGTAACAATTCATCTTCAGTGTAGCTCATTAGTAAATCATAAGAGAATATCCCATCTTCAATATTGCATAAGCGTTTGAATTCCTTATAAGTAGCTTCAAGAGGGGTCTCCCAAGAGAATAAATCGGCATCAATCATGAGCACATTGAAGTTGACATCTTCAAAAACTTCCACTGAGTAGCAGGGCAGGTTGGTTTGAGATAGTAAAGCATCGATCGTAGGTAAGTTGCAAGTAATAGCATTGAAACCTTCGAATGAATCCGAAAGCAAGAGTTCCTTTTTCCAATTCTGAGCTTTTAGTAATGCTTAATGCTGGGAACTTGCTCAAGCTAACTTCATAGTTATCACACTCCTCATCACTTTCCAGAATTAACGGCTTTTTGGTGCGGGACTTTTCATTGTGCTTATCATCCATAAGTTCCTTAGCAAGATATCCGTTCACTGACATGTCTTCCATAGCAAAACCTATCATCATAGGTAAAATCATCAGTAGGATTTGTTCGCTAGAAGAGAAATTAATGAATTTAGAAACGGATATAAAAATAACTGATATCTGCAGATGATGCGCCGTATCCAGAAAGTTGGATACGCCGTATCTTATAATCGTTAAAATTTAATCAGACTTTTATTCAGCCGCTTATGAATTTAGCATGCGCTGTATCAGGTTTAATTATCAAAAATCGATTATATTTATTAAAATTAAATGCGTCGTATTAACAAAAGCTAATGCGTCGTATTTTCGTTACGTTTCAAAATACAAGATTTTTTATTTAGAAGATGCGCCGTATCAATAAAAATCGATGCGTCGTATCTGTTTAATAATTCGAAAACTGTTTTTAATTTAAATCGAAAATACGCCGTATCTGTTAAAACAGATGCGTCGTATGGCGTTAGGGTTTAGAAAAATTTCTTATTAAAAACAGAATACGCCGTATCTTGGGGAAAGATGCGTCGTACTCGAATTTATTAAACGCGTTGTATTTTATAAAAATTAAACGCAATACGCCGTATCTGTGAAAACAGATGCGCCGTATCGTTTGTATCAGCACAGTACAACGATAGCAGAATGCGGAAAAAATAAAAAAGAGAAAAAAAAAAAAAAAAAAAAAAACAAACAAAAAGAAACAAAAATTAAAGAAAATAAAAACACACAAAAACAGAAAATATGCAAATAATACAATGAATGCAATTTATCTAATATATAACAGGTTAGTGGTTAGAATCTAAAAAGAAAAACCTAATTAAAAGACTAATCAAAATAACAGATAATAACAATTCACTCCCCGGCAGCGGCGCCAAAAACTTGATGCGTGCGTGTGTCGTTGCGGTTTAGCAGTATTAATGCCTACTCAAGTTTTAAATTTATATTTAGCCGACTTATCAGTAACACACACACTTAACGAGCAGTGTACCCGGTCAGTATGAATATAATGGTAAGTAGAGTGTCGATCACTAAGAGTGGAACGTATTATCTAGTTATTCTAATCAGTATTTTAATATCCTAAGTTAGCTATACAACCTAATCTAACGCAAGGGGGGTTCAGCCTGAGAGACTGGCACGGTTTGGTTATGATTAAATAGAAAACTAAACTAATGAGCACGAATTAGCGATTAGCACACACGTACACAGATAGATACTTGAGACAATAAGAAGACCTGTCCTGATAATTAATTAGCTTGTCACTTGTTTTATTGCTAGTTTTATATGAAGTGTATATAATTAACCCTTTATCGTTGGCTCTAATCTTATCGGCGAGTAAACCTTTAATGATAACTTATGTCTATCCCACTATCCTAGAATATTGAGCATTTGTGATGCCCACGTTTCGTATACGCTAGAATAGATAGGCGAAGAAGGGGCATGGCGACCCAAGCAATGCTCAGCTAGACACAGAGGTTATCAATGCACTAATAAAAGTCACCAAAGACATCAACATATAAACTTTAATTAATGAGAAAGCAATTTTAAGGGGTGCGCATGATTTTCCGTAGTCACATGACATCAGCCCATCAATCCTGATGAATTAAAGTGTACTAATACAATAAAACAAAACTACTTAATGAATTGAATACATGCAGGACCTTCTTACAGCTCTTGTATCTTCGTTCAGGGTGTATCTTGTGCTGCTAATACGTCTAAATTCGTCTCTGGTTTGGTACTCGTACGTATGGTATCTTGCACACAAAATTCGTCTGACTTTGGAGTATTTATAGTTTCTGTCTGAGTGTTAGATGCAGCGCATAGGATAAGTAAATGCGGCGCATTGACTTAACTTCGCGTGGGGTCCAAGATTAATATATTCAGGAATATTCGTACACCGCCTTAAGATGCAGCGTAACTCCATTTCTCTATGCGGCGCATGTCCTTTGCTGTCTTGGATTGTAACTTGTGAAATCTTGATAGTGATACGCCGTATGTAAGAAGTATGTTGCGGCGTATCTGGAGCAGAATGATCTTGATCTTGTACATTTCAGTAGACTCTTAACATCTTGCTTGTTTTGCTCCATAATTAGTCCAAAATCGCCAAGTTTCACATAATATTTGTTTTTACCTGAGAATTACAAAAGTAAACATTAACGTATCAATTCTCATATATAATATAATAAAACAAGTCAAATAAATAGGATAAATGATGATAATAAAATGTACTTATTTGAGTTCATCAGTTTCAAAGTGAAATTTTGGATTATTGTGATAGACTCACCAGTTTTGTAAACAACGTTTTGAAACTCTTTTAATTTGCATTCCAGTTCAACAATTTCATCAAGGTAAGAATCAATTTGTTTCCTTAACTTTTGTTTGTGTTCAGAAAAATTGGCTTGACAAATGGACATCTCGGTTGTAGTTTTCAAAAGTTTTGAATTGAGATGTTCAATTTGTTGTTTTAGTTCACTTTTCTCTTGTTCCAATTTAGAAACCAATTTACTGTTAGAAACAATTAATTCTCGTATTTGATGTAGTAAGTCTTGTTCTTTGACATAAGCTTTTTGAAATGCAACTTCAAAACTTTGTTCTCGCTTTTCTTTTGTTTCAAAATTTGTGAGTTGTATTTTACAGCACTCAAGGTCCGCAGTTAATGATGCAACTTTTGCTTTTAATGTTATGTTGATTTCATTACATTTTTCAATCTAATATTTTTGTGAGTTCAATTGGGATTGGGTTGTCAATAGTAGGGTCATGAGTTCTGGATCTGGACCTAGCGAAGGTTCATTTTGTTCACTTTGATCATTGTTATCGTCATCAATTGGATCATCAAATGTAACAACTATGTTAATTTGATCATCATCATAAAATGTAACAACTGTGTTCATTTGTTCATCTTCTTGAGGAGTTAATAATGAATCATTTTGAACAACTTGCTCCTCATCTGATGCAGATGCAGATGGTGATGCAATTTCATATATCAGACATGTGGTTGGATCAGGTACTTGAGACAGACCATCAGTGTCATACATTGGGCCTGTGTCACTCATGTCAAGTTCCTGCATATTTGCCATGAGCATCATGGCTGCATTTGCTTCCAAATCTTCCATGTCATCATCTGAATATGCATTTTCCATGAAGCTATTTTCTTTGTCAGTGAGAGTTCCTCCTGATTCATCCTTTAGAGCTGGAAGTAGTACCTACTTATAAAACTGTTGTAACCAAAAAGTTTGAAACTTTCTTGTTCACAAAGGTTTATAACACTAGTTTGTAACCAAAAGAGTGCTAAAAACCAAGAAATAAATAAGAAAGAAGCAAAAACCTTAAAAAGTAACGAAAAAAAACTTTTTATTCGAACAAAAACAACACTAAAGAACACTTCAAACAATCTTCTAGCGATGATACCACTTGTTAAGTCACCATATTGTAAACACACAAGTATATGAATGAGAGAAATAAGATAGAGATAGAGCTTGGTCGATTTAGATGATAAGAGAAATAATATGGCAAAGGTTTCACTAGAATATCAAATATACCAACAAGAATAATGTATGTTTACATGTAGTAGTTATAGGGAAGGAAGCTAGGGCAACACTCCCTCTTCCTTCCATTCACATGAAATGGGCTAGACTAAAGCCCATGGGTTTTAGTCTTAAGCCTACACACATATTACTAATATAAACTATGCAACCTATTACAAAATCTAATGACCGACACTTGATAATAGTAAAACGTATTTCCAACACATTCGATCATCATCTGCAAGTCCACATAAGTCATTTAAATTTACACCTACCTTACTTAACGGAAAATATAGTGTTTATCATATTTCATTTTATTAATAAAAATGTATATATGACACAATTCAAACTGCAAGCATAATAGTTGAATAACTTACTACGTTCATCAAATTCCAATTTTAGCTGAATTCTTCTTAAACGATTTGCGCCATGAAATTGGACATCCGTGTGTGCCATCCCATCAATGTCGAATGCCATTAACCACAATCGATCAAAAAGATTTTTTGCAAACACAATTATCATTCCCATTTGAAGTTTAAGATTTTTAACCAAACTATTCCATGAAGCAGCTCCTATTTCATAAGCATAGTTTGGCTTTTCACGTGTCCCCACATTAACACGGTCCACACACACCTGAAACATGTACCCATTAGCCAAAACAACCAGATTGGCATTTTGTGCTACTCTTTCCAAGAAAGAAGTGTTGGGAACACGTCTCAGATTATTGAAGTATCGATCATGTTTTGCATTAGGTTGCTTTGGTCTTTAAGTTAGTTTTATTCTACAGCCTGTGTAGAAGGCCCATAGGCTGTGGGCTTTTATTTATTTGTTTTATTTTGTTATTGGGCTGCGCCCCATTCTTATCATTTCCATTTAGGGCTAAGCCCATTCCATCTCTTGTACACTATAAATACTCTTCCTATTGAATGGGAAGAGTTGTTGGTTAATTGCATAATTAAAAGTTTATTATTCTTAAGTTTAACCTACGATTCTTTCTCTCTAAATCCTCCTAGTAACTTGTGTGATATAATTGAGACCCAACAAGTGGCATCAGAGACAAACAAGGATTCAATAATTTTTTTTGGTTCGTTACTGTTCACCCGTGTTTTTCCGAGTTAGGAAAAGTTGAAAATTTTCCGAGTTAGGAAAGTTTTCAATAGTCTCGAGTAACTTGTTATTTTCCGAGTTAGGAAAAGTTGAAAATTTTCCGAGTTAGGAAAGTTTTCAAAAGTCCCGAGTAACTTGATATTTTCCGAGTTAGGAAAATTTTTCAAACGTCCCGAGTGATTGCCATTTTTTCCGAGTTAGGAAAATACAGGAAACTTTCCGAGTTAGGAATGCTTTCCACTGTCCCGAACTATCATAAAATTTCTAAGCTAGGAAATTGTCCCGAGATAACAATAATTCTAACTCATCTTTTCCGAGTAAGGAATTGTCGAGTTATAGAATTATCGAGCAAGAAAGTTTCCGAGTTAGGAAAGAATTCCGAGTTAGCTTTGTAATTTCCAAGTTTGGAAGAAACACTATTTCTTAGTGAGATTTAATATTTCCGAGTTAGGAAAATCGTGAATCTTCCAAGTTTAGAAAATTTCAAAAAATTTCGAGTTAGGGATATTTATATATCTTTCGAGTAAGGAACTATATTTATATTTCTTCCGAGTAAGGAACTATATTTATATTACTTCCGAGTAAGGAACTATATTAATTCTTCCGAGTAAGGAATTTTTCTCAAATTTTCGAGCAAGGAACATTCTAAAGTTTTCCGAGTAAGGAAAAGTTTTATCTTCCAAAGTTAGTGTGATTTCTTCTGAGTAAGGCAGTCACCGAGCTAAAGGAAATTATTTCCGAGTTAGGAAACAAAGAGTGAACAAACGAACACAAATATTATTTCCTTGGAAAGATCCAAAATCCACAGGTTACAACGTGATGTCTCAACCACCATATAACTACTACTTTCAAAATCAGCAACAACCACAACAACAACAATATCCTCAACCATATTATCCTCAACTACAGTACCAACAACAACAAGCTTTCACACAACAATACCAGTTTTCCCCCTACAATCAGTTCCTCAACAAGTTCCACAACAGCCGATGCAGAATTACCAACAACTACCTCAAAAGCAGCCTCACTGGTTTGACAAAATGTGCGAGGCTATAAGCAGTCAACAGTCCCGACACGAGGCCGGATCTCTCGACACCCCACCTATGCTTACTCCAGGTAACTACGTGCAATCGTCGAGTCGTTTACTTCGGTTTATCGAGCAGAAGAAGCCCCATGGTAAGTTCATGAAAAAGGTCATCAAGGAAGGACCATACCCACACCCTACAATCACGGTTGCAGGTGATGCCAATGCCATTCCTCCAAGAGCGGCAACCACTACCCCTGTTCCTGTTGCTCAGATGACCACAGAACAGGTACAACAGCAAGAAGCTAATGAATTGGCAATGTCTTATATACTTCAAGGGATTCCAAATCCTATCTTCCGAAGCATTGATGCTCAAAAGACAGCCAAGGATATGTGGGAACATGTACACCTTCTTATGGAAGGTACTGAGTTAAATCAGGAGGACATGGAATCTAAACTGTACATGGAATATACCAATTTCATGATTGAACAAGGGGAATCGTTGGAGTCATACTACCACAGGTTCACAAATATCGTCAACGACTTGGATCGTCACAACATCAAACTACCCAGGATTGCAGTGAACTCTAAGTTTTGGGGGTGTCTCGGACCAGATTGGCAAAAGTACGTGACATTTGTTCGAAAAGCCAAAAAGATAAACGAAGTTACTTATGGGTTATTGTATGATTACCTTAAACAACACCAATATGAAGTTGACAAGGACAGAGCAGCACGTGGAGGATTCGCGCCATCACCAACCCCAAACTCACTTGCCTTGATGGCTCAGTCTCATTTTGCTCCACAACCACCACAGAGTTTTGTTCAACCACCACCAGGTCAAGGTTTACCCCAACCACAGCATCTGACAAATCCTCCCTCACAAACCACATCTAATCAACTCATTCCATACGGAGGGTCATCACAACAAATGGTTCCATATGAAAATACCGAGGCTAACAGTGATGACGACGACGCATTCAAGTTATTGAATGAAGGATTTGTTTTGATTGCCAAAGCTTTCAGCAAGTTCTCAAACAAATCCAACAACCGTCTGAGGTCTTCTTCCAACACTAGAAATCAGGCAGTTGTTCAGGATGGTCGAGTTCAGGTACAAAACCGAGCTCCAGGGAGATCTGGATCGGATAGCTACATGAGTAATTTAGGTGGACAGAGGTTCAATTCCACTGGAAGTAATAGGGCACAAGTTGTTGACACAGGGAATTCTGGTATTGGAAACAGCGGGATCAAATGCTACAACTACGGGGGAAAGGGTCACGTAGCCAATGCATGCCCCAAGCCAAGAACAAGGGGGAGTGCATATCACAAGGATGCTCTACTTTTAGCCCTCAAAGATGAACATGGAGGCACTCTCACTGAAAAGGAGCAAAGCTGCATGGCGAATGCTTACTCAGATGACGATATGGAGGACCTGGAAGCAGCTGTGATGCTAATGGCTAATATGCAGGAAGTTAACATGGGTGAAACAGGCCCGGTCTATGATACCGATGGCTTGTCTCAGGTACCAAATTCAAAATGTCTAATTGATGAAATTGTGTCACCCTTTGCATCTGCTTCAACCGAAGACAATCTTGGAAAAATTGATTCATCCTTATCCTCTGAAGTCGATGATCAAATAAACGTCATTGTTACATTTGATGATGATCAAATTAACCCCATTGTTTCATTTGATGATCCTCTTTCTGATGATGATTATGAACAATTTGAACAAGAAAATCTTTTGCCTGACTTAGAGCTCATGACCTTACTGCTGACCACCTAGACACAGTTAGATGCTCATAAATCCCAAATTGATAAGTGTGATGAAATAAACAGAAATCTAAAAGCAAAAGTCGCATTATTAACTAAGGATAATGAGTGCTACAAACAACAAATTTCAAATTTTGAAAACCAAGTAAAACGTGAGAAAAGCTTTGAGTCTGCATTCCAAGAATGATATGTGCAGGTACAAAATTTAGAACATCAAGTTCGTGAATTGACAGTTTCCAAGAATTAAATAACTTTACAAAAAGAACAAGAAATATTTGACTTTCAAAAACAAGTTGACATTCTGCACTCTGAACTTAATCAAACAAAAACATAGCTGTCTACTTGTCAAAATGATTTTTATGAACACCGAGAAAGTTCAAGGAAACGGGTTGATTCATATATTGAGGAAATTCTTGTCTTGGAATCCAAACTTAAAGAATTTCAGAACGTTGTGTATAAAACTGGTAAATCAATAACCACCATCCAAAAGCTAACAGTGAAACCAAGTCCAAAAGGATATGGGTTTGCTATTGGCAGTGATAAACCATGTTTTCTACATAAAGCACTCACAGAAAATCCAAAGTTATATAGTGCTGAACATTTGTTTGATGATTCTGTTGTGCGTGTTGTTGTTTATACCAGTGAGGAGGAAATAGAACAGGCGGAGGAAACTCGATCTAAAATGAGTTAAAACCCTTATCATAAACCATATGATTATTTTCAAGTACCTCATATTAGCGAAACCTTCGTCCCGCAAAAATCACAACCATCATGGTTTATTGAACCAGATACATTTTTTGAAGTAGTCCCTGTAACCAATGAGGCACAAGTAAATATCTCTTCGCAAAATCCAGGTGTCTTTTCTTCTACACCAAAACCATGTCGTGTCCTCCGATATTTTAATACCTTTTTGGAGGACATAAAATTTTTGGAAGACGCAATTGAACGAAATTCAGAAATAACAGTCTCTACTTTTCTTTCTCCTTATGAAAAGGAAAAGAGAGAGGTTTTTCAACAACAATTTTTACCACACGTTCAACACCTGAGACTTTGTGCTACACATTGGGAGCAGGAACTGCAATCGGATATTGTATCAATGATGAGCATTTTCAAAGCAAAAGACGACAAAATCTTGAAACAAAAATTTCAAAAGAAAAATTTGGAAAAAGAAGTTGATCGACTTTTGGAAACTGTTCTATGTTCTGATGTTGTTTCTGTGATTATGAATTCTATTTTTGTGGATTGTAATGATATGATTGTTGATGCTCATTCTGTTGATATTAAGTTGTTGAAATTAGAGATAGAGAATTTGAGACAAGAAAATGAGAGACTTAAACAAGTCAATGATGATGTGAAAAAGATTTTTCAAAAGAAGTTTACAAATTAACCAAGAGGTTGCATTGGTGTCAAACAAAGAGTCTCACCTTTGAGTTAAAATTACAACACCAAATCACATCTCTGTCCTTTCAAAATAGTCATGCTTCTGATAATCTGACTGAGAAAGAAAATGTTGTTTTAAAACAAGAAATTTCCAAATATGAAAAGGACATCGATAAAGTTTGTGAAAACCGAAATAACCTTCTTCGATTAAATCGTGAATTGGATTCTAAAATTCAACAACAGAAACACATCATCATTGAATTGAGAGAGAAAATGAATATACGTGAAAAAGGGAAAAATGCAAACAAAAATGTGATTAAGCCAGGCATGTATAAAGTCGATAAGATACCTAAGAAAGCATCTTCCCAGACCACTAATGTGAATGCTTCCACTTCTACAGGACTAGGCACCTCTAAGGTTAGCAGATCCAAGGCTCCCGTGAAGAATAGTGTTTGGAAACCTAAGAGCAGCTCCCCTAAGGACCAAGAAGTAGAAGTTCACACTAGGACTTTGAATAAAAAGAAAGTTATATCTAGAGTAGAATCAAGTGTTAAAATGTGTAATTCTAATTCTGATGTAACGAATGCTGATACTTTGAATGTTTCGAATAATGGTTATATTGATGCTTATTTGTGTTTTGTCGTACGAGTGTTTTATCTGGTAATCATAAAAGTTGTGTTGCTAAAACCTTTTTGTCTCGTAAGAAGAAACGTACTACTGGCATTTCCTCTAGGCCCCCTACCGCTGCCAAGTCAATCTTAGGGAAACCGCCAAAAGTAGTTTCTAAGAATCCTGTTGACAAGACCATAGGCCCTAAAAGAAAAATCCAAACACCTAGTGCCTTTACTAGGAAGAAAGCATAATCTAGTTGGAATTGCCAACGCTGGCTTCAGAATAAACCTAATTTTACTTGGTTGCCTAAGAAGCTTACTAATTGTGCTACTAACCTAATGGGTTCCACCGTTACTGCCTCTCCATCTGCATTGTCTTCTTGTGATGCAGGTGATACAAATCGTACTCTGGATTGTTGATAGCGGGAGTTCCCGACATATGACAAGCAACCTAAATCTTCTAGTAAACTTTGTCTCAAAGTTCATAGGAACTGTCAGATTCGGGAATGATCACTTTGCCGCTATCATGGGCTATGGGGATTACATCAGTGGGAACATCGAAATAAGCCATGTCTACTACGTTGAAGGCATTGGACACAACCTCTTCTCCGTAGGACAATTCTGTGACGGTGCCTTGGAAGTTGCTTTTCGGGAGAAAACCTGCTTTGTTAGAGATCTACACGGAAATGATCTTATGACAGGAAAACGCGGAACGAATCTGTACACAATTTCATTATCAGATATGACCGCCTCATCTCCAATATGCTTACTCTCTAAGGCACAACCAACTAAAGCATGGTTATGGCATATGCGCTTGTCTCACTTGAATTTCAAAACAATGACGGAACTTGCACGTCATAAGTTAGTCGACGGTCTTCCTAGATTTCGGTATGCCAAAGATCACCTTTGTCCGGCATGTGAGCAAGGTAAAAGCACTCGTGCTCGTTTTCCTCCAAAAACTGAGCATAGCACAGATCATGTAATCCAGCTTCTTCATATGGATTTGTGTGGACCAATGAGAGTGCAAACAATCAATGGGAAACGTTACATTCTGGTAATCGTGGATGACTTCTCTCGATGGACTTGGGTCTACTTTCTTCGCAGCAAAGATCAAGCTCCTTCGATGATCATCACCTTTCTCACCAAAATTCAGGTTCAGATCCGCAACACAGTTCGCAAAGTCAGAACTGACAACAGAACCGAATTCAAGAATCACACTCTCCGTGAGTACTTTGAGAAAGTCGGTATTGAACAACAAACATCTATTCCTCGCAGCCCCGAACAGAATGAAGTGGTTGAACGACAAAACAGAACGTTAGTCGAAGCTGCAAGGACGATGTTGATCAATGCTCAATTACCTGATTACCTTTGGGTTGAAGCTGTCTCCACTGCATACTACACCCAAAACCGTTGCATGATCACCAAAAGACACAACAAAACCCTGTATGAACTTGTTTACAAACGAAAACCGAACATAAATTACTTTCATGTATTTGGGGCCCTCTGTTACCCAAATAATGATCGTGATGACCTAGGAAAGTTGAAAGCCAAAGCGGATATTGGAATTTTTGTTGGCTACTGTGAGAATTCAAAAGAATTTCGCATCTGGAACCGTCGAACCCGACAAATTCAAGAAATGATACACGCTCATTTCGATGAACTCACGGATTTGGCTTCTGAGCAAAACAGCTTAGGACCCGATTCTAACCGTCTAAACTTTCCTGATCACTCAACTGCACCACTATCGGTCAACCACAAGGACTTAGAAGATCTGTTTGCTCCACTGTTTGATGATTCGTTCATTAGTCGTGCTCCTGATGAATCCACCAGTTCCACTGCAATACCTGTTCAAGTACAGGCACCTGATACACCAGCAACGTCTACCATAGTTGCTGATGATGCACCACCTACGGAACCATCATCATCAGTCGATCACTCAGCCTCTAATTCCAAGACTGCAGCTGAAGATCCACCCTCACCTTCTGAAGTACCCACACAATCAAGTTTTGACGGAGACGCACTTTTCAATCCATTTGCTCCGGCACCCACCTTTCCAGATACGGCCGAATCATCTACGAGCAACTTGGATCCGTCAAACATGCACCAAAACTTTCAACACTACCCTTCTACCTACAAGTGGACTAAGGATCATCTGTTAGTGAATGTGATTGGTAATCCAGAAAATCCAGTCATGACACGCAAGAAACTCCAAACGGACGGTGAAACCTGCATTTATGCACTCATCGTTTGTCAAACCGAACCGAAAAACATTAAGGAAGCTCTCACTTACGACAATTGGATTGAATCCATGTAAGAAGAACTCGATCAATTCAAGCATCTAGAAGTGTGGGAATTGGTAGAACGACCTACTAGAGTTTACGTTGTCGGGCTCAAATGGATCTGGAAGAACAAGTTGGATGCTGATGGGACAGTTATTCATAATAAATCTCGCCTGGTAGCTAAAGGATACAGTCAAGAAGAGGGTATCGACTTCGAGGAATCTTTCGCACCAGTGGCAAGAATTGAGGCCGTTCGTATGTTTCTGGCATATGCAGCTCACAAGAATATCACTGTATATCAGATGGATGTAAAGACGGCGTTTCTGAATGGACAACTCCGGGAAGAAGTGTACGTCACATAACCAGACGGCTTTGTCGACCCAGAACATTTGAAACATGTTTACAGGCTCAAGAAAGCCCTCTATGGCCTTAAACAAGCCCCGAGGGCATGGTACGATAAACTGTCAGCATTCTTAATTGCTAAACATTTCACTAAAGGTTCTGTTGATCTAACACTGTTCATACAAAAACACGGGGATGACATCTTAATTGTTCAAATCTATGTGGATGATATCATTTTTGGTTCAACACATAAGAAATATTCAAACGCTTTCGCTAAATTAATGAAAAATAACTTTGAGATGTCCATGATGGGTGAACTGAAGTTCTTCTTAGGATTGCAAGTTCATCAATCACCCCGTGGTATTTTTCTAAACCAGGCCAAATATGCACAAGAAATTTTGAAAAAGCATGGCATGTCAAGTAGTGATACCTATAATACACCGATGTCCTCATCATCCCCTAAGCTGGATGCTGATTTACATGGGACACCAACTGACCCTACCAAATACCGTAGTATAATTAGGTCACTCATGTATCTAACAGCCAGCAGACCAGACATAGTCTTTGCCACATATCTATGCTCCCGCTATCAGTCTAGACCAACTGAACGACACCTCTCTGAGGTTAAACGAATCCTTCGATACATAAAGGGAACCATTAACTTGGGGATCTAGTATCCGAAGGATTCTGGCTTTGAACTAATTGCTTTTTTAGACGCTGATCATGCAGGATGCTTAGATACAAGGAAAAGTACTTCAGGGGGAGTGCAATTTTTAGGTGACAAACTCGTATCCTGGCAGTCAAAGAAGCAGGATTGTACATCACTGTCATCAACAGAATCCGAATACGTAGCCATGTCGGCATGCTGTGCTCAGGTCATCTGGATGCGGTCACAGCTGATGGATTACGGATACGTGTTCAACAAGATTCCGTTATACTGCGACTCCAAGAGTGCCATTGCTATTTCGTGCAACACCGTGCAGCATTCAAAGTCCAAGCATATCGCTCTTCGATATCACTTCATCAAAGAGCATGTGGAACAGGGTACCGTTGAGCTTTACTTCGTGGGTACAGAATACCAACTGGCTGACTTATTCACCAAAGCCTTGCCTCATGCAAGATTTGTGGGATTAGTTCACCAGATTGGTATGCGATGTTTGACTCCTGAAGATTTGGACAATTTTCTCAAACAAAACTAAACGAGTCACACATCATGGATACTCAGTAAATATTTTTTTCAGTTTAACTTAAAAAAAAAAAAAAAAAAAAAAAAAAAAAAAAAATCTCATCACAATGGATAAAATGTGGTATCCCTTCATATCACAAGGGCTTATTATGTCAAGTTTGCTTATAGTTTTTGCACTTTAAGACTTTTAATAAACTAGGATAAAAAGTTAAGGGGTTAAAAGTGTCATAAGTGCAAACATCAAAGCTTATATAAGCCTAATGTCTTAATTACTTTTTCTTTTTCACAATCTCCACAGTTAACACACACATAAAATAAAACCCACCAAAATAATTAGCCTCTGATACACACGATTTTGATTTTCTGGAAATATCACTTGTAAGTGTTAAACAAGCTTAATTATGTCTTGTGATTACTTGTCTGAAATCCTGTATCATCTCTGTGGCCCAATTTCTGATACTCGCAATCTAGGGTTCATAGGATAGATTTAGGGATTTCTTGTTTGTTATGATTCAGTCTAATTGTGTGGTTTCTTGATCATGACAACATGTTAAGGAGTGATCTTTCAATACTTAATTGTCCTGTTTAACCTCATTATATGCGTATTGAGATTATGTGGATTATTTAGGTCGAATTCATGGCTATGAACAAATGAGTGTATGATTTTGTGATTTTCTTGGTGGGATATGTCTGTTTGGGTATTGTGATCATCCGCCTAAGAGTTCATTACATGTATCTAACATATGTCCTAAGTCGAAAGATTTTAGGACATAACTGTGCTGTAAAAAAATTATGTATGGTTTGTTATGAATTTCTGGATACATGATTGGGCTTAGGACAGTGTTTTAAGATGTTAGGTGTTTACTTATTGTTGCTTGAACATGTCCTAATTACATATGTGGATTATTTGAATGTTACCGAGTAAAGTATGAATGTTGCCGAGCAAATCATGATCTCTCCGAGTTAGGTGCTTGTTCTTGGTTTCTTTGTAAGAGTTAATGAACTTTTTGAGTAAGTCTAATTATCTCCGAGCAAGGAATATTAAACTGAGGGACTTAGAAGTTTTCTATGAAATCTTCCGAGTAACTCAGTTTGTCTCCGAGTAAGGTGATAAATAGACTTTCCGAGTAAAAGACTTTAACTTCTTCCGAGTAACCAACGAAAATCATATTTTCCGAGTAAACCAAACTCCGAGTTAGGAGGATTTTGTTTAGTTTTCGAGTAAGGAAACTTTTAGTCTCCTACTTAGACCGGACATTTCCAACTTTGGACAAAATCCTCCGAGCAAGGTTCATTTCCTCCGAGTAAAGGGTTACATTTCCGAGTAACTTGTGTTTTGCAGACTTAGTTAATCTTTTGTGTATAAGTTCAGTACTTAAGTGTTTTTGGTGATCTTTGCTGATATATGCTAATCTTGCATACATGTTTGCCTGTTTCAACTATGTATGATCATCTGTGCTTGTTTGCATACATCTAAGTGATACATCATTTAACCCGGATTGAGTACATGGACTCTATCACTAACACTAACACTATTCTACACTCTCTTTTGTGTGGTTGTTTGTATTTGTGATCTACAGGATAGTCATGTCTCAGACTTCCATTGCTAGAAAATACATGATCCTAGATGGGGATGAGCGTCAGATTAGCAAGTCCAACTCCAGAGCAGATTTCGATGAGCTGAAATGTCACAAGTCCTGTCAGATAATGGTTGAAATACTGAAGAGACACTTCGTCAACCCTGTCATGACTAAGACGGCGAGTGTACCTGAGGTTTACATGCATCAGTTCTGGCACAAGTTGTTTGTCAGCAATGACACGAAGACGATGGGAATAACGATTAATGACAAACGAATCAAGTTTGGCGTCGACACTCTTAGGACCATTCTTGATCTTCCTCCACTAGAGTCCACTCCCAATGGAGTTTTCCGCAAAGACCCCACCTTTCAGCAGATTGTTGATAATCTGAAAGCTATTGGCTATGATGAAGACAGTGAAGACCTCACCTCCAGCTCTAAGGTCGACCGTAAGTATATTCCACAACCATGCTTGACACTCTTCACCATCATAAGTCACTGCATCACTGGAAAGGAAACAGGTTTAGAACACCCCTTACTTGAACACCTCAAGTTCTTTCACGGTGTAATTAACATGCACCACGTGGATTTTGCTCGCTATATCTGGACCGATATGATCTATCAGTACGAACAGTTTGCTAAGAAGAAGGCTTACAAAGTTCCATTTCCTCGCTTCACCAAATTGATCATTGCCTATTTCATGGATCAGCATCCAGCAATTGATAGACGCCCAAGCGAAGATTATCACATGGAAAGTATAGATCACGTCCTCTCTACTATCAGGATCCATGCTTCTAACACTACCAAACGCGGATTAAGGATTCCTCCAAAGCTATTGTCTGATCCGGTCAAGGCAACTGAAGCTTATGACTGGTATGATAAAGCTGAAAAAAGCTGGTGAAGTTGGTGTTACAAGTAAGAGAAGTAAGGCGACGAGAGGCAGAGGTCACGGAAGGGGCAAAACAGTCATTTCTTCCTCCTCGCGTACCAAAAAGATTACTCGTGAAACAAAGAAGAAGATGACACTTAGAGATGAATCTTCGGAAGAGGAAGAGGATGAAGAAACCATCGATCTAAGGGAGGAACGCAGGAAATCGATCATAAAGTTCACATCCGCACTGGCTAAAGGTGATAAAGATTTGGGCAAAGGCAAGGGTAAAAACATAAAGATAACTGATACATCATATGAGCAACTTGAATCGCCATCGACAAGAGATGAGGAAGAAGAACAGATCCAAAAGGCCACAGAAGAGAGTATAGCCAAATACAAAGCTGATAAGAAGAGACACAGGGGAAAGGAACAGGGTGAAGGATCAGCTTCACACCCAAGGGTTCAGACTCTGAGCATCAGTCCAGATCTGATCACAGTGACCACACAGATTCAGACTCGGAATCCGATGATGAAATGAACGAGAATGATCAGAATGATGATGAAGGGAACACTGAGAAAGACAAGAATGCTGAAGATGATGAGAAATCAGCAGATGATGAGATGGATGAAGATGAAAGTAAAACTGAGAAAGTAAAGGATACAGATAATGCTGAGAGTAGTGAAGAGACAAATGCGGAAAATGATGAATCAGATGAGAAAAGTGATGAAGAAACGGATAACCGGGGTGATGATCGAATACCTACCCCACCAGTAAACCCATCTCTAGAGGGTGAAACCTCTAAAACCAAAACACCATCACTACTTGTTCACACCACAATGAACACTTTACCATCCGCCACACCTACTGAACCATTACCCGACAATATTGATAAGCTGAAAGAGTTAGAAGAAAAGCTTGCAACCCAACAACAACAGCTAGAAGCGCTTCAGCGAGACATGAATGAGTTCAAAGGCTACAACATTGAGACAGCGTGTGATCACTACATCAGTAACACGCTACCTCAATAGATCAGCGAGGAACTGTCTCAAACTATTCCCGGTCTAATGAAAGAGTATGTGAAGCGTAAGCTAGATCGCGTGGTGGCTCATCGTCTTAAAACCACGCCCGTGACTCTCCAGACTTTACCATCGGATTCATCACTTTCATATTTCAAAGAAAAGTTGCTTGAAGGTGTCGCAAATGATCCGAATGAAAAAGAGCTTCGTCGATCATTGATCAACTCTATCAAGAGAGACGAAAAGAAGGGGGAGACTTGCAAGCAAGACAAACCCAGTAAATGTCATCGGGATGAACCAGACAAGGATGATGAGGGCAAGAGAAAGGGAAAAAGACCGAGAAAGGAGGGTACTTCTAGAACCCAACCTACTACTACTACTCACTCCACTGGCACTGAGGGGTTTGTTCCACAAGACACGGGTATTTTTGATGATGCTGAACCACTTCATGACTTCCCAATGGAGCAACATGAAGCTGATATTGCTCCTCCCAAGTTCACAACTGTTACTGCACCACCAGCTGATGCAGCTTTGTTGCCTGCACCCGAATGGGTAAACCCCGATGCTGGGAAGCAAACATGGTTTGAACAACTGGTGGATGCGCATCTTGATACTTGTCACACCTCGCCAATGGCGGAAATGCGAGTGCAACATCATGGATATCATCACAACACTTGGTGTCTAAATAGAGAAAATACTACATGCAAACAAATAGAGCAAAGTACAAACACAAAGTGTCGTAACGATACCCCAATATAAATAATCCAAATAAAATCTCCAAGGAATCTCCATTAAAACAAGGAGTTAAAATGAAAGGAAATCAAATATCTCAAACAAAATTCATTTTTAATCAAACTAAACTTAATGATAAGCCATCCCCAATGCAATCTAGGTCTCTTCTAATCGCGCCCTTCTATCTTAGCCTTAGAATGCTCACCTGAAAATGATGCTTAAAACATCAACATAATGTTGGTGAGATTCATAGGTTTGAGACACACAAAACACCTTTATATTTAGTCCACTGTGATTATAAAACATAGCATAGCAGGACAGCAAAGATATATAGTTATTATACACTAGCATGCAATCATAGCTTACGGGACGGAACGTGCCCACGGATCCAAAATTTGGGACGGAACGTGCCCACCGATCCAAACACCACATAAATTAGGACGGAACGTGCCCACCGATCCAAATACCACCACAATTGGGACGGAACGTGCCCACCGATCCAAGTTCACAATAATTGGGACGGAACGCGCCCACCGATCCAATATAATTCCCCTTCCGGCCGGACATAATAATAACGAGTAGAGCCACTAGGGCATCTTCCCACTCGTATAATTTCCACAAATAAACACCATAATAACATGTAGTATACATATAATAACCATTACAAGTCCATGCATTTTAACAACACATAATCACAGTAACTCAAAAACAATTTTAACAAGCATCATCTCCATCCCAAGTTTAAAACAAAGTAAAAATATGGGACTATGAACTCACCTCAAATCCGCAGCTTCCAAGTTATCAACACACAAATCTATATCACACAAAAATAACAATCACGTTACACGCGACCAAGCTAAAAGCCATAGTCCATGTAACACACATATGATGGATGTCTAAGGTTCATATAACCCACTATGGATTACCTAGACACCATACTAATCACCACCCAAAACTTGACACTCACTAAATCCCTTTATTAAAACTTTCAGAAAACGCAGATTTATAGGGTACATTCACCCACATAAAATCATGGCGAATAATGCTTCACAACTCACACCAAAAATTAACCATGATCCTTCATAAGCATAAAAGCTTTTCCCAGAAGGCCATGCACTAAAAACCCACACAAGTACTTAATGAAAAATCAAACATGTCATCTATCCAGATTCGGATCTGATCAGACATCAAAAAGTTTTGACCTCATAGACCCACCCGCACAACTTATTATCATCTAATTTTCGCGTGGAAGTCAAATATAATATAGAACTTGATTCCCATAGAAGGCCTTATCCAAATTCCACTTTAAAACCACCTTTGACCTCAATACTTTTACCCTAATTCTGTCCCGGTTTAACTGATTTGACACCTTAACTCACAAAAACCGTTTGACTGCCTTCGCAACCTCAAAATCGATCGTGGTCAGACTTTTTGGAAAGCTCTTTCTCTGAACTATAATTTAGACATAAAATTCGTGATCTAACTCATCTTCATCTATTAATTACAATCGTATCTTTACAGACCTTTAAATCTGCCAGATTCATAGTTCATTAACTATCATGTTTTAAACCCTAACCACTTCACCAATTATCATAACATCACTAATTAATGACTCCAACATGTTTAATAACATAAATTTACAGATCTAAACATAAACCCTAATCCATCATAATTGTATTACATGAATCATAATAATTAATTAAATACAAGTGTTATAAAATTACCTTAATACTTGAAGAATTAAGAACCCTAAAAGTATTTTTTTTCTCTTCTTCTCCTTAGGTTGGCCGAATTTTTGATCAAGAGGGGAATGAGGGTTTTGGTTTTGTATTTATAGGCCTTTATGGAAAATTCTAGATAACCTAATATTTGGTAAGTGTATTTGTAGTCAAATTTGGTTTCCTAATTATCCCTAAAAACCCTAAATTCGTTTTTTAATATATCCCTATATAAAAAGTTTGTTTTTTTTTTATTATTATTAATTATTACACTTAAAACCTTGTACCTTTGATATTTTATAAAAACCCTATATCAATTTTTAACACCTTACGCGATAAATCTTCGTTTTTACGACAAACCGGAAAAATATCATTTTCAAAATAAAGTTTCCAAAAATAGATTTTTCACACTTAACATAAGTATACTCCATAAATATAACTCCCACGTAACTTACTAACGCCCAAATAGTTGAACGGAGTCTCGTTACGCAAAACCACAAAACACCAAAACTACACAAGTCATTTCTACACCACAAAGGCGATCAAAATGAACTTTTCCCAAAATTCACACTACTCAACTCATAAAGAAAATATCACATCAAGGGATTTAGTGCTAACACATGTACTCAATACCCATATACCATACTTATACCACATACACCACATATAAGCACATAGCACACACCACATAAAAGCTAAATAGGTTGAGACTATTAGTCAAACCAACCTGCTAAAATCACGGTTGTTACATTATCCCCCACTTAGGGAAATCGCGTCCCGAGATTTAACTACTCGAGTCACCAGTAACATTAGCCAAAGAAAATTTGTGGATACTTAACTAGATAATACCACGCCAAAAACCATAAATCACTAACACTTCTTATGACTATGGGGAATTCTACCACGCCATACAGTCACAGAGAAAATACCACAAGATATGGACCACTTGAATACTCGAATACATACGATAGAAAACATTACCAACGATCCAACGACACACGGAAATATACATTACTCCGATCAATAAACCGAATACCCCGTACCGAACTTCCATGATCTAAATCCAACTACAAATGATCTGCTCACCCACGCTAGGGTGCAAATAGCAAAACCATAATCTTGAACAAAAGAAACATCCAGCGTCAAATTTGTACTCCCTCTTAATCCATTTACTTAAGAATGATAAGCCGTACTCATCTACAACCACGTACCCAAAGCTCTATAAACCGTATACCACAATCGCGAAGTAAGTATCTCATCATGATCTAAGATGATCGATGCAACACTTCATGTCTCACGTTCCCAAGTAAACTCAAGACCACGCTTTGAATTCCAACGTACCTCTACCAACGCTATCTTACCACGTTTCATACTCTTAACCTCACGATCCATGATCTCGACAGGTTCCTCAACAAAGTGAAGAGTCCTATTAACCTTAATCTCATCTAACGGCACATACAAACTAGCATCCGCCAAACATTTCTTCAGACTAGACACGTGAAACGTATCATACACACTACTTAACCCTTCAGACAATCTCAACCGATATGCCACAAGTCCAATCCTTTCCGTAATCTCAAACGGTCCTACCTATCTAGGTGCTAATTTGCCTTTCTTACCGAAACATACAACACCTTTCCAAAGAGACACTTTCAGCATTACAAGGTCAACAACACTAAACTCCAAGGGCTTACGGCGATTATCCGCATAGCTCTTTTGGCGATCTCTTGCTGCCTTAAGTCTTTCCTTAATCTGAAACACCTTATCTGTAGTCTCTTGCACTATTTCAGGACCAATTAGTTGGCTTGTCCCAACTTCTTCCCATAAAATAGGCGATCTACACTTCCTCCTATACAACATCTCAAATGGTGCACATCTAATACTGGAATGATAGCTATTGTTATAGGAAAACTCAGCCAAAGGCAAATGAGTATCCCAGCTTCCTCCAAAATCAATAGCACACGCTCTAAGTAAGTCCTCCAAAGTCTGAATCGTTCGCTCACTTTGCCCATCAGTCTGTGGATGATAAGCAGTGCTCATGTCCAATTGTATATTCAACGCCTTTTGCAATGATTGCCAAAACCGCGAAGTAAACCTACTATCACGATCTGAAATAATCGACACAGGCACACCATGTCTCGCCACAATCTCATTAATATAAATCCTCGCCAGCTTTTCCATCTTATAATCTTCACGAATGGCCAGAAAATGTGCAAACTTCGTCAGCCTGTCCACTATGACCCATATCGTGTCATGTCCACTACTCGTCCTTGGAAACTTAGTAATAAAATCCATTGTTATTCTCTCCCATTTCCATTCCGGAATCGGCGGCTGTTGTAACAATCCTGAGGGTTTCTGATGCTCAGCCTTAACTTTCAAACAAGTCAAACATTGGCTAACATATTCAGCTATTTCCCTCTTCATTCCCGGCCACCAATAAGCATCTCTAAGATCATAATACATCTTATCCGATCCTGGATGAATCGAATATCTCAATTTATGCGCCTCAACCATGATCAACTTCCTTACACCCCCTACCGATGGAACCCATATTCTATCTAAGAAATACAGTCCACCATCTTCCATTTTCTCCATTTATTGACCTAATCCACGCAGCATTTCAGCAGTCGCATTCTCATCTTTGAGAGCTCCTTCTTGCGCCACCAATATCTTACCCTTAATTCCCGACTGTAGAGTCATACACATCGCTCGCACACGCTTAGGCTTAATCCGCTCCTTCCTACTTAAAGCATCGGCTACCACATTCGCCTTTCCAGGATGGTAGCGAATCTCACAATCATAATCACTAAATAGTTCAATCCACCTCCTTTGCCGCATATTCAGCTCCTTCTGATTGAAGATATGCTGAAGACTTTTATGATCCGTATATACAACACTCCTTGTGCCATACAAATAGTGTCTCCAATTCTTGAGAGCAAATACCACTGCACCAAGCTCCAAATCATGAGTCGTATAATTCTTCTCATGAATCTTTAGCTGTCGAGATGCGTACGCTATCACCTTACCTCTTTGCATTAGCACACATCCAAATCCTTGATTCGATGCATCGCAATACACAACAAAATCATCTGGCCCATCAGGTAACGTCAGAATAGGTGCATTACACAAACTATCCTTTAGTGACTGAAATGCCACCTCCTGCTCTTCTCCCCAAACATACTTCTTGTTCTTCTGAGTCAACAAAGTAACGGGTTTAGCAATCTTCGAAAAATTCGCTATAAATCTTCGATAATATCCTGCCAATCCTAAGAATGAGCATATTTTGGACGGCGTCATAGGAGCCTTCCAGTTCTTGACCGCTTCTATCTTACTAGGGTCCACATGAATTCCTTCACTATTTACCACATGCCCAAGAAAATGTACCTCCTTAAGCCAAAACTCGCACTTTGAGAACTTGGCGTACAACTTCTCCTTTTCCAATAATCCAAGAATCAACTTCAAATGCTCCGCATGCTCATCCTTCGACTTAGAGTAAATCAGAATGTCGTCTATAAACACAATCACGAATTTATGCAAGTAAGGCTTGCAAACGCGATTCATCAAATCCATGAATACCGCAGGTGCATTTGTCAGCCCAAATGGCATAACCGTGAACTCAAAGTGTCCATAACGAGTCCTAAACGCAGTATTCGAAATATCCTCCTCATACACTCTCAACTGATGATAACCAGAACGTAGACCTATCTTCGAAAAGAATCGAGAACCTTGCAGCTGGTCAAGGGGATCATCGATCCTAGGAAGAGAATACCGATTCTTAATAGTTAACTCGTTCAACTCTCGATAGTCAATACACATCCGGAACGAACCATCCTTCTTCTTAACAAATAACACAGGTGCTCCCCACGGAGAATGACTAGGTCTAATAAACCCCTTCTCCTGAAGTGTTGTGATTATCCACCACGGAGAAAAACACAACTCCTAACACTTGGTCGCGCGGACAACTCCTGCATCTCAGAGGGTGCTAAACGATATGGGGATTTCGCCACAGGTGCCGCTCTAGGAATCAATTCAATACGAAATTCAACTTGACGGATTGGAGGCAATCCAGACAAGTCTTCAGGAAAAACACCGGGAAACTTACATACTACAGGAAATCTCTTCTAACTTAAGTTCTTTAGCCTTCGCAGTCTTAAGGGTTTTCAAGTCCTTCCCTAAGCACTCTCCTTGTATCCGAAGGACACCACCACTCTCCAAAGGTATACGAACTACCTTCTCGTGGCATATGACCTCGGCCCTATGCTTAGACAACCAGCTCATCCCTATCACCACTTCAAAACTCCCATGCCCAAAAGGTATCAAATCAATTGTGAACGGGATACTCTCTAGCACTATAGTACACCCACGTAAAACCGTATCAACTTCCACTTCCCTACCGCTAGCTATTTCGATCACAATACTCGGTCTAAGTTCACCAGACTCATCATTCAATAGTCTAGCAAACGAACCAACTTAAATATCTCACCATTAGTACCAACAGATAAATGAGGTATCATCATATGATAGGTAGAATGGAATCTTACCACCCACACACTCCCACATACAATGATTTCCCAAACGGTTAAGAGAATACATCTCTAACCATACAACCATCATCAACATGATATCACATAACACCTACCACAACATATAACAACAAACATCAATCAATGTAATCATGGTCACAAGTCCACGTGTGTGATACCCTTATAATTATGTTCGCGACCATAGTTATAAGGCCTATTCCACATGTATACTTGCTTCCAAAACCACACATCTCAATGATAACGCACCTATATCACATAGCACCTAATATACAACACAATCCATGCTATCATACTTGCAAGTCCACTTGTGTTGTGAAGCATGTATAATTATGTTGGCCACCATAATTATCTATGCTCCCTTTCACAAGTGTACTTCCTCCTATGACTACACTTCATGCAAACAATCATCTCACATGGAACAATTCCAACGATCATGGAACAATTCCAATGACCACTTAACTCTATAGTCAAAATCACATAGATAAAACTGATCCAATATTCAGGAGTAATCGTGCTCCAACATGGCTCCCGACGGCAAAAGACAATATAAGAATTCCAAAGCATGACACAAAACAAAAGACGTCGCACAATGGCTCAAACTCCACTCTTGCACTAGCATCCCCATTCAGATCGGTTAAACTTACTACCTGCTGCGGACTCCAGATCCGATACCACCTCATTCCATCCTAACTCCCCTTCATTTTTGCTCAACCACCCATTCCTGTTTCTCTCTTCCAACTCCGCATGATCCGCAAGTACATACAACTCACGAGGTTTAGACAGAACCACCTTTCCTTCATATGAGAAGTGAGGACACTTCTTAGAGTACTTGGTATCGGCTCCATCTCCAACTGTCACCGTGGTTGCAAACCTCTCCACTTCTTCTCCATCAATGTTTTCCATTTTCATCCCATCCTTATCCGAACATAGATTTATGCTAGCGGGAACTCGGATTCTGCGGTTAGTTCGCTTCATCCTACCACTTCCCTTACAACCGGTAGCAAAATGATAGCCCAACGAAACTTCCTACGCGAGGGAGGTCGACGTATACAATACTAAGTATGAGGGTCCAATCGGCGTCCGAAACTCGACGAAACTACTCATAAACTCAATAAGAAGAAACACGTAAAATACCATACTCACACATAGGCCCTAAATGCAACTATATGAGGGACTCCTAGGTTATAGTCTAGGTTCAACCACCTACTTCTCTATAACCAAGTCTCTGATACCAATCTGTCACACCTCGCCAATGGCGGAAACGCGAGTGCAACATCATGGATATCATCACAACACTTGGTGTCTAAATAGAGAAAATACTACATGCAAACAAATAGAGCAAAGTACAAACACAAAGTGTCGTAACGATACCCCAATATAAATAATCCAAATAAAATCTCCAAGGAATCTCCATTAAAACAAAAAGTTAAAATGAAAGAAAATCAAGTATCTCAAACAAAATCCATTTTTAATCAAACTAAACTCAATGATAAGCCATCCCCAATGCAATCTAGGTCTCTTCTAATCGCGCCCTTCTATCTTAGCCTTAGAATGCTCACCTGAAAATGATGCTTAAAACGTCAACATAATGTTGGTGAGATTCATAGGTTTGAGACACACAAAACACCTTTATATTTAGTCCACTGTGATTATAAAACATAGCATAGCAGGACAACAAAAATACATAGTTATTATACACTAGCATGCAATCATAGCTTACGGGACGGAACGTGCCCACCGATCCAAAATAAATTGGGACGGAACGTGCCCACCGATCCAAACACCACATAAATTGGGACGGAACGTGCCCACCGATCCAAATACCACCACAATTGGGACGGAACGTGCCCACCGATCCAAGTTCACAATAATTGGGACGGAACGCGCCCACCGATCCAATATAACTCCCCTTCCGGCCGGACATAATAATAACGAGTAGAGCCACTAGGGCATCTTCCCACTCGTATAATTTCCACAAATAAACACCATAATAACATGTAGTATACATATAATAACCATTACAAGTCCATGCATTTTAACAACACATAATCACAGTAACTAAAAAACAATTTTAACAAGCATCATCTCCATCCCAAGTTTAAAACAAAGTAAAAATATGGGACTATGAACTCACCTCAAATCCGCAGCTTCCAAGTTATCAACACACAAATCTATATCATACAAAAATAACAATCACGTTACACGCGACCAAGCTAAAAGCCATAGTCCATGTAACACACATATGATGGATGTCTAAGGTTCATATAACCCACTATGGATTACCTAGACACCATACTAATCACCACCCAAAACTTGACACTCACTAAATCCCTTTATTAAAACTTTCAGAAAACGCAGATTTATAGGGTACATTCACCCACATAAAATCATGGCGAATAATGCTTCACAACTCACACCAAAAATTAACCATGATCCTTCATAAGCATACAAGCTTTTCCCAGAAGGCCATGCACTAAAAACCCACACAAGTACTTAATGAAAAATCAAACATGTCATCTATCCAGATTCGGATCTGATCAGACATCAAAAAGTTTTGACCTCATAGACCCACCCGCACAACTTATTATCATCTAATTTTCGCGTGGAAGTCAAATATAATATAGAACTTGATTCCCACAGAAGGCCTTATCAAAATTCCACTTTCAAAGCCACATTTGACCTCAATACTTTTACCCTAATTCTGTCCCGGTTTAACTGATTTGACACCTTAACTCACAAAAATCGTTTGACTGCCTTCCCAACCTCAAAATCGATCGTGGTCGGACTTTTTGGAAAGCTCTTTCTCTGAACTATAATTTAGACATAAAATTCGTGATCTAACTCATCTTAATCTATTAATTACAATCGTATCTTTACAGACCTTTAAATCTGCCAGATTCATAGTTCATTAACTATCATGTTTTAAACCCTAACCACTTCACCAATTATCATAACATCACTAATTAATGACTCCAACATGTTTAATAACATAAATTTCCAGATCTAAACATAAACCCTAATCCATCATAATTGTATTACATGAATCATAATAATTAATTAAATACAAGTGTTATAAAATTACCTTAATACTTGAAGAATTAAGAACCCTAAAATTATTTTTTTCTCTTCTTCTCCTTAGGTTGGCCGAATTTTTGATCAAGAGGGGAATGAGGGTTTTGGTTTTGTATTTATAGGCCTTTATGGAAAATTCTAGATAACCTAATATTTGGTAAGTGTATTTGTAGTCAAATTTGGTTTCCTAATTATCCCTAAAAACCCTAAATTCGTTTTTTAATATATCCCTATATAAAAAGTTTGTTTTTTTTTTTTTTTTTTTTTTTTTTTTTTATTATTATTAATTATTACACTTAAAACCTTGTACCTTTGATATTTTATAAAAACCCTATATCAATTTTTAACACCTTACGCGATAAATCTTCGTTTTTACGACAAACCGGAAAAATATCATTTTCAAAATAAAGTTTCCAAAAATAGATTTTTCACACTTAACATAAGTATACTCCATAAATATAACTCCCACGTAACTTACTAACGCCCAAATAGTTGAACGGAGTCTCGTTACGCAAAACCACAAAACACCAAAACTACACAAGTCATTTCTACACCACAAAGGCGATCAAAATGAACTTTTCCCAAAATTCACACTACTCAACTCATAAAGAAAATATCACATCAAGGGATTTAGTGCTAACACACGTACTCAATACCCATATACCATACTTATACCACATACACCACATATAAGCACATAGCACACACCACATAAAAGCTAAATAGGTTGAGACTATTAGTCAAACCAACCTGCTAAAATCACGGTTGTTACAATACTCCTGAAGATGTTCCTATTACCGAATCTGTTGTGGATTTTACCAAGCGTCTAAAGAAGGTAATGCGGGTTCAGCAGTTAGAGCTTTCTGACATTTTCAAGGCTCGAGAAGCTGGCTTTACTAAGTTCAAGACTATCACCACATCACATTTGGAGTTCGAATATAACTTGGAACAGGTTGCAAGGGCAATGTCCGAGAATGTGAATTGGGATCCTACTGGCTCCTCTAATCTCCGTGATTATTCCAAACCCTTACCTCTCATCGGACCCTCTCACAACCTACAGATACCCAAGCAGTTCTTCTTCAATAAGGACTTGGAGTATTTGCTCTATGGTAATACGGACCCTGAAAAGCGGTATGCTACATCCCTCACTAAGTGTCCGGCAGCTTCCTATGTGATAGATGGTTTTGAAGAACGCATGAACGAGTTGTTTCTCAACAAAGTTGAAGAATATTGTGGAAAACTCGAAGGGGGGTTGAATAGTTTTAAGTCTTTTTAATTTTATTATGAAACCTTTGTTTTATACTTTTAAAAACTTTAGATTCTAGTTTGTTATGAAAAATAAAACATAAATCTTATTATTAGTTATATATGTATTCTTTTAAATTGATTGTAAATTTTTTGGTTTCTTGAATGGATTTTCAATTTGATCTTTATGTGAAGTTGACCTCTAATTAATACTAGCAATTATATAAGCCTATGTGTATGAAAGTAATGACGATGCAAGTAAAGAAATAAATAAGGTATGGAAAGATCTAACCGAGACACGAGAGATTTATAGTGGTTCGGCTACAAGGACACCTTCCTTGCCCTACTCCACTCCCCGAGCACACCTTGCTCGAGAGTTTTCTTCACAACTTCAATAAGCTCCCTTATGGCGGAGAAAACCGTACACAACTTTGGCTTACACAGGTTTAACGACACAAAGCTAAATGTCGAGTTCTAATCGTAGCTAGAACCAATCTCACAACTTCACAACACAACTTCTACACGACTTAATCATGACTTCTTCACAACGGCTTCACGACTTCTTCACGACTTCTTCACGACTTCAACACGACCGCTACACAACCTCTATGATGCGGCTTCACGACTTCAACACTATGTCTTCATGACTTAAGACTTCACGACTTCAACATGACCGCTACACAACCTCTATGCTACGGCTTCACGACTTCAATACTAGGACTTCACGACTAGGACTTCACGGCTTCAACACGACTGCTACACAACTTCTATGCTACGGCTTCACGACTTCAACACTAGGACTTCACGACTAGGACATCACAACTTTAACACGACCGCTTCACAGCTTCTATGCTACGGCTTCATGACTTCAACACAAGGACTTCATGTCTTCTAAGCTACGGCTTCACAACTTCTACACCACGGCTTCACGACTTCTACATTTTGACCTCACAACTTCTATACCACAACTACTTATACAACATCTTCACTACTTACACACAACACTAATCTACAACACATACCTTACATACAAATGAATGAATGATTTACAAACTTTGTTAAACACACAACTTAAGTAACAAAATGATACTAAGTTGTAATACTTCTAATCTTGATTGATAGAAGTATTCTTCTTTTGCACTTGGATGGTGGAAGCTTGGATCACTTGGAAACCAATACTTAAGATTACATGATCAAAGGTTTATTTAAGATATGAAATGAGATCTACAACAGAAAGTTTTAGTGCAAAAGGGTTGAGAAAAAATCCAGGAGAAGGCTTGTATTTATAGGGAAAAATCTGGATAGCTGGAGCCTACTGGAGCGGGGGCGGTCCCCTTAATTATTAAGGGGGCCGCCTAGTAAAATTAAGGGGGCCGCCCCTACTGAACGTTGGCCAATTTTGTCCTTTTGTGGGGAAGGTTTTTCTGGAACATTTTAACTGATTTTGGTTAAAAATTTGAATTCATATTTTTATAAAAGATTAAACATTTTTATTTCATGCCAAAAATGTTTTTCAAAAATATATAAAAATGTTTTTGATGTTTTATAAAAAATCTAGTTTTTAAGAAAATATTCCTTTGATCATATAATGCATTAAGCATTAGTTCATTCATACCTTAAGTGATTTTAGTTGTAGAAGTGAATATTTACAACTAAGTACTTGTTTAATTTGTAAGTTTATGTTTTAATGAGTTTACATTTTGTGATCATCAAAACATAGTGATATGAATAAATATTGATAATATTTTTAGGCATTTATTTATGTCAACAATCTCCCCCTTTTTGATGATTACAAAACCTAAACTCATTAAACCAAAAAGTTTATTTTTGGACAAGTATTTAGTGAGTTTACATTCACTTCTCCCCCTTTTTGTAGAATCAAAAAGGTTAAGCCGACAAAATTCAAACGTGAAATTTGTCGGGACGAAAACTCCCCCTTGATGTGTACTCCCCCTCGTTTGGGGGCACCAAGGAATCGATATATGGAATACTTGCAAGAAAAATATTAGAAGCACAAGCATATATATAGCAAAAATAAGCATGCATATAAAGACATTCATTAAAAATGTTGTGTATCAATACACAACCATCCAAGATTATATTCAATCCTACATTAGCTAGTAAGTAATGCAATCTACATAATCATTCTAGGAGTACATGATCTTCCATGGGGCTTGCACACAAAATGGTTTGAAAAATTATTTTTGATTAAGCATTGCATATGCTTAATTTGGTGAGAATGAAGGTGGTGGTAGTGTAGTGGGTGAAAATGATGGAGGTTGTGGTGGAGGTTGGTTGTTAAGCATGTGTTCAAGGGTGTTTTTGATGGTTGTTAAGCATGTGGTGATGAAAGGTGTGAGTTGATGTAGTTATTGATGGATGAAAGGGTGTTTTTGATGGTGCATTTGGTGCACTTGGGGATTAACATTGAGGTGGTGGTGATGGAGTTTTGGTGTCTTAGAGATGATTTTGGTGATAGCATGGTGAATGAAAATGGGTGTTTGATGGAGGTGATGGTTGATTTAGGTAAGGTTTGGGCTAGATAAAAGGGGTCGCAAGATGCAAAAGAAAACAGTAAATTTTACTGCCCAGATGGCCGGTCCCCTTAATTGTAGGCCGGCCCCCTTAAAATTAAGGGGACCGCCTAGGGAATTAAGGGGGCCGCCCATCTGGTGTTTTCCCAGGCGACCAAATTTGAAAAATTTCCAGAAAAGGGTCATTTTTAGGGTGTTTTTGCAGCAAGCTCCATTTGAATCATGTACATCAAGAATGATTAAATAGTGACATAAACATGTTAATTACGCATGCATACATTTAAAACATATTATGGAATAAGCATGTTATTAATCATCAAGCATGTATATATATCATGATATAATAAGTAGAAAATTTTAAATTGCCTAAGAGATCCATTTGACTTGCTTGAGACATGAAAACTTGAATTATTTTGGATGGATGATGGTAAAGAGGGGGTAAAAAATGTTGGATTAATGGGGTTGTAAGTTTGGGTGTATGGATGTTGGAGAGAGTGTTGATAGAGGAATTGGAGGTGGAGAGCTTGGACTTGACCATGTTGAATGAGGGTTTTGATGTTGTTCAAGTGGTGGTGTTGGATTAGATCTAGTGAGAAGATACTCAATCCAAGTGAGACGCTCATTTAAGGTGATGGTTTGATTTTGGAGAAAGATGCAACAAGGACTATTGTTGACATGTTTCTCAATTTGACTCAAGTGATGTGGTGATGATGGTAATGATGGTGAGATGGATGGTGATGATGGTAATGATGGTTTGACTTTGGAGAAAGATGCAACAAGGACAATTGTTGACATGTTTCTCAATTTGACTCAAGTGATGTGGTGATGATGGTAATGATGGTGAGATGTATGGTGATGATGGTAATGATGGTTTGACTTTGGAGAAAGATGCAACAAGGACAATTGTTGACATGTTTCTCAATTTGACTCAAGTGATGTGGTGATGATGGTGATATGGATGGTGATGGGTTTAAGTTGCTTTGAGCAAGGTGCAAAGCAAGGAGAGCATTAAGCTCATGGGCTTCCTTGAGTTCTTCAATGAACTTCAAGTGTTGAGTGGAAGGTGATGATGATGGAGAGTGGTTGTTATTTGGTGGAAGTGGTGGTGACACTTTTGGTGGTGGAGACATTTGTGAACTTGGGTAATTATGAGTGAATGAAGGTGGACATATGGATGATAGGTTATGTGTGTGAAAGGGTTCATTAGGATGAGGTTTAGGTGTTGGTTGAGTTTGAACAACATCATTTGTTGGGTTATGGCAAATGTCAAGCTTTCTCCTCCAAATGGGTATTTATGGTGTAGTGATGATGTGATTGTAGAAGGTAAATTTTGGAGGGTGGTTTGTGACAAAATGTGTTTGTGAATTTTGGAAAGTATAGGATAGAATGGGTTGGAAATTGAAAAGGAAATCAGTAATCCGTCACTCCAGATGGCCGGTCCTCTTAAATAGGGGCCGGTCCCTTTAATTTTAAGGGGGCCGCTTGGGTATTTAAGGGGGCCGCCCATCTGCTGACTTCCAGATTACTGGAAATGGGCATTTGGCATAAATTTGTAGAAAAGGTTGTGTTTTTTTTTTTTTTTTGGTTTAGTTTCAAGCAAGTCCAACTTCTTTCAAGGCAATTTAGGATTTAATAACTCATATATGCTAAGCATATTAATTTAAGCAACTTTATCTAACATGCAAACTACTCATTAAGCATATAACATGTATATACATATATTAGACAAGAAGATAATACATAGCACCAAGTAATTCATAGTATCATACTTAGGAAGATTAAAAGGCTAGTTAATTAATCCTATTGATTATCTATGTACAAGGGAATGTGGAGTTGTGATAGCATGGACTTTTAGACTTGTACCAAGTGAGATCTTAAATAAGTAAACCATGATTTTTCATTTTTGATTTAGTTCACTTATAAGTGTCATATACACAAGTATATATGACATATATGAGATCACCAAGCATGATTTAAAGAAATGTTTTTGGCATTATTTAACAATGCTTGAAAGTAGGTTTTATGTGGATGTGAAAAATATATTAATGAAATAGTTTTGGCTTTGTTTTCAAAATGTTTTTATGAGGAAAGAAAACATATTTTTCCAATCTTTGGTTTTTGATAAACACGTAATTATAGACACAAGTTTGGAAGAAAGGTAGGATGGTGAAACATGTTTAATAGGAATGTGTCATAATCTTTTGAAAAATCATTTTTCCAAAATGTGAAGTTTTTACAAATTTAAAAACAAGTCCCATTAATTATAGGTTTAAAAATAGTGGTTTATAAAAGATCTCATGCTCAAGTCTATTGTCACATGCTACCTCTTTCTACATATCCTATGGCATTTAAGCATGTATTATGACAAAATACAAAAATACATCATGTCATAGTAGTTAGAGAAAAACAAAAGCTATTATAATGACAATGCATTTAACAACTAAACAAATAATTACGAAGGCATGCAGTCAAATCACATAGGAGCAAGTAATCATCTAGAAATTTTATATACGCAAGATGACATAAATCTAGGAATGAAAAGCTCTAGTGAAAAGCAAAGTTCATAACAGTAAACTATCGTTAGGTATATTTAGGAAGAATAATGTATTCAAGTTGGAGAATGAGTATGAGACTATTACTAGTGGTGCTCAATTCAGGCTAAACACGACCGTTTTTACGGGTTACACACACCCAACTTCTCACATAGAAGCAATTCAACCGTTAGGTCAAATTGAGTTTCTAGTCAATAGATTCTCCAGTAGTCATTCTCTTTTTAGAAGAAATTAAGTTCCTAAATTTACTTATCGAAGAGTACCAAATATGAAGATTGCTTGGTTCACTAACACTTAGGGGGACTAACTAAAGGGTTTCTAGTTTATTAAGCCACAGAACGAATATAACTAAAGTGTAAAGGCAAAGCAACTTATCAGACTAAGCATATCCTAAGGCATTAATAAGATTATATGCATGAAGTAATTACTTATGAAATTTTAAATAGAGAACTTACCTCACGTCCTAGCTTTTCTTCGTAATGTCTCAGATGATGATCATATTTAAACCGAAGTGGCTTGACCCGAACATGTCTTGTACGGATCATGATCTTCTCCTTCGTCTGTGTCACTTCATGATTTTGGATTGAGTTCACTTTGGAGTTGATTCATGTAGTCTTCGTCGCTAACACCTACATTAACAACATTTGAACTAGTAGCACATGTATCTATTTTATCTACATGTTTATCTATTAAATTTTCTAAGATAACTAATTCATGTACAAGATCAAAATCTTCATCTTTGGCTTGACATTTTTCTTGATGAAAGTTTAAGACATTTTTCCAAATATCATTTGCCGTTTTACAGAAGAATATTCTTTCATATTCAACTTTCGGCAAGGTTTTATAAATAATTATTTTAGCTTTATTATTTATTTCATTCTTTGTTTTCAAATAATCAATTTGACTTTCAAAATCCGTTTTTGTTTGATTTTCAAAATCAGTTTTTGTTTAACTTACAAAATATGTTTTTGTTTAACTTTCAAAATATGTTTTTGTTTGATTTTCAAAATCACCAATCGAAATGACATGCCAAAGATCTAGATCAATTGATTTCACATAAGTTTCAAATTTATTTTTCCATTCAAGAAAAGTATAGTTTTCTAATAGTGGTGGTTTTAGCAAAGATTCCCCTTCTAGATATTTTTCGAATTCCATAGATCGATTCAAGTTTTAAAATACAGTATATTTTAAAAATCTTGATTGACGTGGCTCTTGATACCAATTGTGGAAAACTAGAAGGGGGGTTGAATAGTTTTACATCTTTTTAATTTTATTATGAAACCTTTGTTTTATACTTTTAAAAACTTTAGATTCTAGTTTGTTATGAAAAATAAAACATAAATCTTATTATTAGTTATATATGTATTCTTTTAAATTGATTGTAAAAGTTTTGGTTTCTTGAATGGATTTTCAATTTGATCTTTATGTGAAGTTGACCTCTAATTAATACTAGCAATTATATAAGCCTATGTGTATGAAAGTAATGACGATGCAAGTAAAGAAATAAATAAGGTATGGAAAGATCTAACCGAGACACGAGAGATTTATAGTGGTTCGGCTACAAGGACACCTTCCTTACCCTACTCCACTCCCCGAGCACACCTTGCTCGAGAGTTTTCTTCACAACTTCAATAAGCTCCCTTATGGCGGAGAAAACCGTACACAACTTTGGCTTACACAGGTTTAACGACACAAAGCTAAATGTCGAGTTCTAATCGTAGCTAGAACCAATCTCACAACTTCACAACACAACTTCTACACGACTTAATCACGACTTCTTCACGACTTCTTCACAACGGCTTCACGACTTCAACACGACCGCTACACAACCTCTATGATGCGGCTTCACGACTTCAACACTATGTCTTCATGACTTAAGACTTCACGACTTCAACATGACCGCTACACAACCTCTATGCTACGGCTTCACGACTTCAACACTAGGACTTCACGACTAGGACTTCACGGCTTCAACACGACCGCTACACAACTTCTATGCTACGGCTTCACGACTTCAACACTAGGACTTCACTACTAGGACATCACAACTTTAACACGACCGCTTCACAGCTTCTATGCTACGGCTTCATGACTTCAACACAAGGACTTCATGTCTTCTAAGCTACGGCTTCACAACTTCTACACCACGGCTTCACGACTTCTACATTTTGACCTCACAACTTCTATACCACAACTACTTATACAACATCTTCACTACTTACACACAACACTAATCTACAACACACACCTTACATACAAATGAATGAATGATTTACAAACTTTGTTAAACACACAACTTAAGTAACAAAATGATACTAAGTTGTAATACTTCTAATCTTGATTGATAGAAGTATTCTTCTTTTGCACTTGGATGGTGGAAGCTTGGATCACTTGGAAACCAATGCTTAAGATTACATGATCAAAGGTTTATTTAAGATATGAAATGAGATCTACAACAGAAAGTTTTAGTGCAAAAGGGTTGAGAAAAAATCCAGGAGAAGGCTTGTATTTATAGGGAAAAATCTGGACAGCTGGAGCCTACTGGAGCGGGGGCGGTCCCCTTAAATAGGGGGCGGTCCCCTTAATTATTAAGGGGGCCGCCTAGTAAAATTAAGGGGGCCGCCCCTACTGAACGTTGGCCAATTTTGTCCTTTTGTGGGGAAGGTTTTTCTGGAACATTTTAACTGATTTTGGTTAAAAATTTGAATTCATATTTTTATAAAAGATTAAACATTTTTATTTAATGCCAAAAATGTTTTTCAAAAATATATAAAAATGTTTTTGATGTTTTATAAAAAATCTAGTTCCTTTGATCATATAATGCATTAAGCATTAGTTCATTCATACCTTAAGTGATTTTAGTTGTAGAAGTGAATATTTACAACTAAGTACTTGTTTAATTTATAAGTTTATGTTTTAATGAGTTTACATTTTGTGATCATCAAAACATAGAGATATGAATAAATATTGATAATGTTTTTAGGCATTTATTTATGTCAACAAATATAACGACGATGCCCTTCTAGGTATCTATCACTGGCCAGATATGCGTAAGTGGTTCTATAAGTGGAAGCTTTCGAAACCGACAAAAATTGATGTGTTTCATACGAGTCGGATACTCTCTATCGTCCGCGCTGAAACTGAATCCAAGTATGGGTATAACTTCCTGACGAAGATCACCGTACGACGACAAGATGGAAAGGAGTACACCTTCAAAGAAGCTGATTATCCATATCTGAATCTCAACGACATTGAAGATATGTATCTCCTTAAGATTCAAGGCAAGCTTGAGCATTTACCGGGTCGTCTTCAGTACGACATCATCAATTCTCTTCTGATTTACATCCACGGTATTGTAATCCGACAAAGAGTTAAGGATGTTCACCTTGGGGTAGAAAGCTACAAGCGGCAGTTAAATCTGGTCAAGCCTGATTTCGAACCGCCTGGGATTGTAGAAATGACACCTTATACTTTTCGTGACAGACCATTTGGGTTAGTATATGTCCGGAATCAAAGGTTACCAAGGTTCATGGGGTTTCAGGATATTCACAAATTCGGTGATAAGAGTTTGTTACGTGTTAAGTCTGAACTTGAATGGATTTTGGAAAACCATAGAAATGAGCTAAGGGTAGGATGGTTGAGGCATATGTGGTGGAAAAGAAGAGATGTTAGACAAGCATACAAGTTCATAGACCGCATCGAACGAAGGCTTAGGTTTCGTGCGCAGATGAGGAGGTTCGAAAGTTATGTCGGTGGGCGTCCAAGAATTCCGAACATTCTTACCTTCCGATGTCCTGCATAAACTAATGGTATCCTTGGTTTATTTTCATTTCAATTTTTCATCATTTGTTAATTTGACTAGGCTTGTATACAAATAACAGTACACAACCCGTACTTGAAAAGAAAGGACCTTGAGGTACGCTTCAGTGCCTCAATCCTAATACAAGGAGCGAAAGCTTCTTACTTATGAGTAGAATTAAACCAGAATTTTTTTCTAAGTTTTCAACAGTTCTGCTCATAAGGACAAGTATTCCCTCGTTAAGGGGGAGTATTTGAAACTAAATCTTTGTTCTGAAACCAAAGTTCTTGAAATTCTTCTCGTAAACCTCAAAAAGAGCATATTTTAATCAAATGTTTTACAAAAACAACATGAGTATGCTATTTTTGAGGGGGAGAATAAGTGATGATTAAAATATGGTAAATGAAAAGTTGTAATCTCACAAGAGCTCGACTCAGAATTAACCCTCGAATTGACGATAGCTAATGTCAGTAGTCGAAAAGACATGTCCGGGACGGGTAATAATTTCAAGCCAGTTTATCTGGTGATGTAAGCGTGTCTCGCAAAGGACGTGTCTGAGTAGAATGTACCGATTTCGAGCAATTTTCCTTGAATCTGATCTGGACGGGTAATAATTTCAAGCTAGTCTAACTCTACCCGACATGTGCAAATTTACTTTAAACACTTGTAAGCACATGTTGAGGGGGAGTATTTCTGAAAACACCAAAACTCTCAAAGTGTTAACAAAATATGTTTTCACAATCATAAATGCTTTGAGAGATTTTCAAAATGTTTGGTCTATGGCGATAATAGGTTAGTCATGGAGTAATAAGGTGACTAAGGTTAGGAATAACCGTCCTATGATCCGCCAGAGCCGGAGGGATCTACCCAAGGACAATCCCAATAGTTTAGAACTAGAAAGTCCTAGGTATTATGAAAAAAGGAATAATGAAATGAAAGGAGAAAGAAGGGGTTGAAGAATTAAAAAGAAAAGTAAAGAAAAGGGTGAAAAGAAATAGCCCTCCAAATTGTTCAACCTTAGGGCAAAAACCGAGTTCAATTCATATGCTACTGGTTATTGTCAAGGCAACACCGGTATTGAAGATTAAGACGTCATGGACCCAGTGACGCACTGCACTAAACCTTCTAGCCACTCAGGTGTCTCTCAAAAGACACTTGTTTCATTTCACACGGAGATCCCTACATAATCTATCAACCTCTCACTCCAAGATGTGTTGATATTGAAAAGGAGGCATTCTGTTCCACGCCTCCGACGACCAAACAAATATGCACAAATCGAGTCTAGTGCCAAGAGATACAACAAAAGATCTCATAGGAACACTTAGCATTACACTGGATGCTCTACATTAATGGACTCCAGTTGAAAAATTAGGAAGTGTACTACGCAGATCTTAGCAATCTGCCAAGAACATTCTTGAGAGAATTCACAAATGTGATTCTCAGTGATTGAATGAAAATCCTGCCAGGGTCAACGTCAAACAGCCCTGACAGCAGGTCACTTCGGTAATCCCTTGTGGGTTACGCTTAGTGTTAGTTCCAAACGGTGTACAGTCGTGGGGTGATCTTCAGCGACTCACTGAATCGTGGGTGCACTTCGGTGTGTCCGTGTAAGCCCTTTCGGGGGTATCCGGTTCAGAACGGACTGGGTAAAGATTAGCGAAAGTCTTCACACTATGCTGTTGACAATCCCGAAGTCTGTCCCTGTAAGTGCCGGATAGTTCGTGATGTACCTGCGGAGGATCATGAAGAACTGGAGTTCCACCACCATCAAGACTCCATCATGCTCACATCCTGAAGATAAGTTCTCACAAAGACTAAAGATAGCAAAAGTTCAAAGATATTAAAGAAAAGTCAAAGTTCAAACACTACAACCTTTCACAAGTCAAAGATTGAAGGAATGAGAACCAGTTGAAGAACGAAAGTCCAAAGACATATTAGCATGGTGGAAAAGATGAGAAGACGTTGGAGTTAGGAAGATCAATACAGTACCATATCATTTCATGAAAAGAACAAAGAACAAAGATTATGAAGACGTCAGAAGCCAAAGAAGCAAAGACGACGTCAAGAAACCTCGATGATCAATACTTAGGGGGAGATTGTTGGGAACATGTCTCAGATTATTGAAGTATCGATCATGTTTTGCATTAGGTTGCTTTGGTCTTTAAGTTAGTTTTATTCTACAGCCTGTGTAGAAGGCCTATAGGCTGTGGGCTTTTATTTATTTGTTTTATTTTGTTATTGGGCTGCGCCCCATTCTTATCATTTCCATTTAGGGCTAAGCCCATTCCATCTCTTGTACACTATAAATACTCTTCCTATTGATAGGGAAGAGTTGTTGGTTAATTGCATAATTAAAAGTTTATTATTCTTAAGTTTAACCTACGATTCTTTCTCTCTAAATCCTCCTAGTAACTTGTGTGATATAATCGAGACCCAACAAGAAGCATCGATTCTCTGCAAACAAATTGATGATCAATATTTAATATTTGTGAAAAAACAACTATTTAGTTCAATATGCATTGTCTGATTTCAGATAACTTAAAATAAGTGAATATTGAATACTTGTGGTATATTTAGGTAAGGGTGATTACGAGTCATATACCTCGGCATCCTTCCCGTCACTCCTTCATAGCCACCAAATTCTATTCTTTTTGCATTTTATCTTGTCACTGATCCTCGCTAAATAGATATAAATATTATGCAACGACGGATACGCATGAATAAATACAAATCATCCCTTTGTGAAAAAGGATACTTGCAAAAACTCACGTTTGTGTGTGTAGTGTGAAACCAGGCAAGTGATTACCCGGATCGTTTCCCTACGAGGTATGAATGGGCAAACTGTGGAAAGCTTTGGATTAGAGTGACTGATGATTTAGATATTTTGGATTTTGCTTTTTGATATCTAATTAACAAATTAAAAACCAATATACACAAGAAAATTAAACGCGAATTAATAGACTAAAAACGCGTAACGGGAAATCTAAAACGGGACTAAAAACAATTGAATTTTATAAAATTAAAACCTAAAAATGTAAAATCACTTAAAACTTATTTAAAAACTAAAATTATATTTTTAACACTTTTTATTTAATTATTATTAATTATTTATTATTTAATTACTTTTTAAACTATTTAAATTAATAATAAATACTAAATGAACAAAGAAAAATCTAAAACTTTTCTATAAATATTATTAAGTGAAAAGAAGCTAAGAAAATTATAAAAATGAAAATTGCTTAATTAAAAATTTAAAAAGATAAAATCTATTAAATAGAAGCTATCACTTATTTTCTATTTTATTTTTCTTAAGGTCTAAAAAGATTATTATATTTTTCCTATAATCTACTTAATAAAAGAAAATTTTGAAAATTAAAATTATATTTTTCTGATTAATATTCTATTTATTATGATTTAATTACTATTATGAACTAATTAAAAAGATTAAAAATATCAAATGACTTAGGAAAAATCTGAAAAATTCAGAATAAGTCTAAATTAATATTTAAAATCTAGGAAAATTAAAATCAAAAGTTTGCTAAACCCTGATAAGCAGATGGGCAGATAAGAAGTTGGGCTAATAAGCTAAAAATAAGCTAATAAGCTCAAGACTTAACCAAAAGCTCAGGACAAGATTAATACACTATTAGAAGCACAAAACAACTTAAAAATACAAATAAGCACAAGAAATGAGCAAGATAAGCAGTAGAACAGTAGCAAAGCTTATACAGAAACTCAGGAAAATGGCCAATTTGCAGGGCAAATTAAGCAGTTCAAATAAGCAGATAAGTTGAATAATATGGGGGCAAAAGTGAGCTATTACTATGAGCTATTCAAAAACACAAAAAGCAAGGCCTAAGCTAATCTAGATAGGCCACAAATGAGTTGAGTTCAGTAGCAAAAGCACTCAGTATACACTGAGTCTGCTGATGTGCAGAGTTGTGCAGAAGTGCACAACACCAAAGGCACCTAATCCAACTCTTGTGGCTACTCTAAATGGTTCACAAAGAACTCAGAAAAGCAAAGAAAAAGGCCAAAATGAAGTCATGGCTTATAATGGCTTATTTGGTCTTTTTAGTTTCTAAAAATTCCACAAATGGCTCAAAACTACAAAACCTATAAAATGAACTTGTTAAGTCTAAGAAATAGCTTATATTGACTCAAATAAGCTTAACCAAAGTTGAGCTTGAGGTCAATGTACAGTAACAAGCTATGTTTGACCAGTTGACTGAGTTAAACCAAACACCCCTTAATAGGTATCTGTGGTGACTTTTTCAAAGGAAACAAGCTATGAACTATGATTTTTTTGTTATTAACTGATTTAATGACTTATATTAACTATATTTAACAACTTTTTAAATATGAATAAGCAGTTTAACAAGCTATGCTAAATATGGCTATTTTTGGACTTTTTTAGTGGTTATTAAGAAAAATAAAAACAAGGCTAATTAAAACTGATATAAATGATGAAATGAACTTAGAAACTAGTGAAAAGCAAAAAACTATTGCAATAAGCTAAAAATAAGTAGTGGTACAGTAATATAGAAAGTAATACAAAACTAGAGAAATTCTCACAACTGTTATAGATGATAGACCAATGAACCTAGGACCAGAACTTTCCTAGCTTGTCAAAAACAAGCTAGAAACCCTATGTAAGCCTTCCTGAATAGCTTATATGACCCAGAACAGCTTATTGGCCACCAGGTTGACTTTCATTGACTTTCTTGAATCTTCAGGACTGAGCATGATTTATACTAACATAAGCTTATCAAAAGCTATTCAGAGCTTATGTAAGCTTATAGGAACAACAAATAAGCTTTTCCAAATAACTTTTAACTTAGTACGTATTACAGTAAAACTTGAAATTTATAAAAAAAACTGATAATGATTAAAAGGAAGCTTGAAATTACAACAATTAAACTGTAACTGACTTTTATTAATAACTGGAATTGAAAATTACAATAAGTAAATGACTGATAAGTAAAAATGATTTAATTAAAATTAACTACTCTTTTCTAATCTATTACATTGACCTATATATACTAAATATTGCTGGGAAACTCCTTGTCGACATCTCTGATCAATCCTGCACCCTTGGATGGCTCCAAATCAATCTCAGCTGTTCAAACTACTTTTGGCGCCAAAAGTCTCACAAGCAGGTTTTAGCAATTAATGCATTTTGGTTAGATGTGGAGGTGGAGAAGAAGCTTTAAATGCTTTTTGGCAGTTAGGTGAGGTGGGGGGTTGAGTCAGGGATAAGGCAGCAAAACTATGGGCTTGGTGGTATGGTGTCTGGTATTAGCGGGTTTAGGGGGAAAGGGATGAGTTTGACCGGGGTCAAACTGGGTGTTGGGTTTATTGGGTTTTAATTAAACAAAGGGGAAATTGGGCTGGGGTAATGGGTATTGGGCTTGGGTAATATAAGTTTGGGTTGGGGTTTTATAATTAATAAAGGGTCCGGTTGATTTGTTAAATAAGCACAAGGACCATTATTGTATTTTCTGATTTGCGAAGGGTTGAAATTGTAATTTCAACAAAGTTATCAAAAGGGTATTTCTTGCCAAGTGTCAATAGTACAAGGACCATAAAACATAATTTTCCATTTTAAAACACCCGGGGACCATAAATGTCATTTTTCGAACCTCAGGGACTAATTTTGACAACTTTTGAAACTCGAGGGACTAGACTTGCCATTTATGCAAACTTTGCTCATTTTCACTTGATTTTAATCATTTTGCATCTGAAACACATAAAAACACAATCAAATGATATTTTCTGTATTTTGAAGCATAACTGCATGTTTTTAAATTGTTTTTGCAGTTAAAATGTGACAGAAATGATGAGTATTTAGACACTCATCAATCCCCCACACTAAACTATTGCTAGTCCCTAGCAATCATTTATGAAAATTTAATGGATTTTATCTCTTTACCAAAAGCCATTACTTCTGGAGTAGCCAATGTTTTAGTATGTGATACTTTGGTACAATGATAACCAAATGATTTTGAGCAAACCAGCAGCTGTCAACGGTTTTGATTTGTCTTTACCAAAAGCCGTTTGCTTCTGGACTAGCCAACTCTTTGATAAAATGCATTTATTATCTTTGGTGAGCTGATTACCAATTATGGTTTTTCAATGCCTTTACCACAAGCCATAACCTTGCGGGCTAGCCAACTCTTCACTTATAAAGATATGGCGAGTCGAAAACCATACAATTTTTGGCAAATTGCAAGCCATAAACGGATTTGAGATATCTTTACCAAGATCCGTTTGCTCCTGGATTAGCCAATCCTTATGTGGGTTAGACATGGCGGACTGATAACCATTTATTGCGTTCTAAGTGAGAAAAAAAATTTAAAATTTTTGCCAAAATGGGGGAATAGGGCACTAGAAGGTACAATGTGACAAAATTCGCCAGAATTCCCCCCCACACTTAGAACTGAATATTACCCTCAATATTCAAAGTACCGGTTGTTAAACCAACACTTAGAACGTGAAAAGGGAATACTAATAGCCATTATTTTATATATACATTTTTTATTTTATTTTTTATTTTTTTTTATATGACTTTTAAACGTACATATATACAACATGTGGGGCATCTCCCCCACACTTAGGTGTGACATGGGTGAAAACCCATGTTTTACTACTGTTTTTATTAACCAAGTCGCTAGCTTGACTCGACCCCGAATTCATTGGTTCATGGGGAAGTAAGTGGAAGAAACCATCTACATCGGACTTTCATTCAAAATGCTTGGATAACCAATTGAACATAAGAAAGTTCCACACCGATGAGATAAATCCGGCATTTAAACCAATGTTAGATGGAAAATGCCGGGGTCAAATGTAATATCCTTACTCCCGAATGAGTGAAAGATAGGGGAAATCACCGGGTAGGTGAAGGGAAGAAGAGAGATCTGAATAGCAATTAAGATAAGAACTTCCTCCTCAAGAATTGTATATTCAAATGGAGGAGGCAAGTCCTTAAACTTGATCTCCGAAAATTTATCAGTTTTCTCAACTGACTTGATTTCCTTCTTATGAAGTTCAACGGGAGGGAGAGGAGGAGAATTGTCCTGATTCAACAATTTCTCAAGAAGAAGAATATCTCCCTCCAGATCAATCTCAGCGTTATCAATTCCTTCTAGAAATGAATCACACTTGAGAAAAGCCTCGATCTCTTCCAAATTGGAATCACTTCCCTCAAACGGAGTGAGAGAAGGGGAAGAGTCGGAAATGAAAGGTAGAGAAGATGTGGTGGGATCACCACTCACAGAATTATGGAAATAACCAACACTTTCTTGAGAGTACTCCTTTGAAGCAACATCAATGACATCGATTCGGTTAACCGATTTAGAATCATAATTTGAGGAGTACCTCGAAGTTTGATCATGGTTAAAGGTAACAGCTTCATTATCCACACGTAAAGTGATCTCATGCTTAAATACATCAATAAGAGCATGGCCCGTTTTTAGGAATCCTCTTCCAAGAATGAGAGGAACCTTTTGATCTGCGTCGAATTCAACAACCACAAAGTCAGCTGGAAAATGGAACTTCCCTACTTTCACAAACACATCCTCGGCAATGCCGCAAGGATGAGATATGGTTCGATCTGCAAGCTCAAGAGTCATGCAAGTAGGAGTAAGAGCCGGAAGAGAAAGTTTCTTCCATACTGAATGAGGCATCAGGTTGATGCTTGCACCTAGATCGGCCAAGGCATAGCATTCAACCATTCCCGGAAATATACAAGGTAGTAGAAACTTTCCGGGATCTCCAAGCTTCTCCGGAAGCTTTTTCAAGATAACCGCTGAGCAGTTCTCATTTAATGTAGTTTTAGCCATTTCAATCAGTTTTTCCTTGTTGCTTAACAAGTGTTTGATTGTTGATGCAAACTTGGGCATCAGAATGATAGCATCCGCAAAACTTATGTCAAAATATAATTCTTTAAAGATTTGAAAGAATTTGTCCATTTGTTGACTAGCCTTCTCACGGAGCTTTTGCTCATTTAAGCGCGATGGGTAAGGAATGTAAGGTTTGGATTTAGGGGCAATGACTTCAGGAGTCTCAACAGATTCAAAGACAACTCCTGGTTTGGATTTCTTTTTCGGGACACCCGGAGGATGGACTTGTGCCGTACTTTGTGGGCTTGGAATTTGCACTTTGTCCGTTGTATCCTCCGTCTCTTTTTCCATTTCAAACAACGGAGGAGGAATAGGACCAGCGGGTCCCTCATAAGCAGCACCACTCCGAGTGGTGATAGCTTTGACGAAAGTGGTATTTTCATCATCGTCACTGTCATCAAGTACACTGACAGGAGCAGCATTGAGCATATCGGAATAAGCTCTAGCTGTCCTTTGCTCACTAAGTTTGCTTGACAAACTTTTAACCGTAAATCGTGAAAGAGTAGGATCTATTCTTGACGGTTGAGGAGCAATTGTGGGTGTAGAATTTTGGATAACCGAAGGTTGGACGTATTTAGCACTTCCATTGTTAGAGGGAAGTACCTGGTCCTTTGTCACCTTGAGTCCATCATGAGCTTTACCACTACGTGTAGTGACAGCTTTGAGTTCACCCCTTGGGTTGACAACAGTGTTACTTGGGAGACCTCCCGAGGTAGAAGGTGGATTGAGATGGTCCATGAGACTGGCAAACATATTCTTAACTTCGCTTTGAGAATGATCGATTTTGTTTGAAAGCTCAGTTCCTTGCTTGTGTAATGAGGACTGAAATTCATTCTTCAAATTAGAGATTTGATTTTGCATTGCCTTCATATTGGTCTCATTAACCTTGATGTAGCTATCAAGTTCATTCGAGAGAGGTCTTTGGGAATTAGGAGCTGAATACCCTTGATTACCCCTTTGGGGTGGGTATTGATTGTTCGGGGCATGAAATTGATTTTGCGTGTTTTGCCCTCTTTGCTGATTAGGATTAATCCTATTTGGATTGTTAGGAGGAGGAAATCCGGGTGGTCCATGTTGATTGCTAGCACGGTAGTTCGTTTCCACTTGAGGATGGTATTGGCCACCTCCTTGACTGGAAGATCCGGCTAAAGCTTTGACTTCAAATGCATTGCCATCGGTGGCAGTACAATTGTAGTAAGCGTGAGGACCACCACAAGTAACACAAACTTCTACCTTTTTTATTTCAGCAGTGTGAGAAGTTTGCGGAGCGGACTCTTTCTTTTGTGTGGAGAAAACCAAAGCTTGAATAACCTTCGTGAGTTCAGCAAGCTGAGTATCAGTACTAGACTGACTCACGGGAGATGAAGTAGAAGGACCAGCACTAGCCTGAGAATTATATGGTCTGGCTCGTGCAGTGCGGACCTTTGACTTATTTTCAATGAGAGCAATGACTTCCTTAGTGGATTTGCTCAAAAAATTACCTCCAGCTGAGGCATTAAGAGAATCTTGGTCAGATGGGTTTAACCCATTGTAGAAAGTGTCTATTTGCATCAAATCGGTGAAACCGTGATGAGGACATTTGCGGAGCAATTCTTTGAAACGATCCCATGCCTCTCCAAATGGTTCATCAAACCTTTGAGAGAATTTCATGATTTCATTTTTGAGATACGTGGTTTTAGAAGGAGGAAAGAATTCATTCATGAATTTCTGCACCAAATCTTCCCATGTTTCAATCGATCGAGGGGGTTGTTTGTCAAGCCAAATCCGGGCTGCCCCATCGATGGAAAACGGGAAAAGAAGAAGTTTGATTGATTCCTCAGGGACATTTTTGCATTTGATGGTGGATGTGATTTTGTTAAACCATCTAATGTGATCTTGAGGATCGTCCCTGTCAAAACCATAGAATTGCCGCTGGGTTACCAGGTTTATCAACCCAGTCTTAAGCTCAAAATTCTCAGCCACGATGGCTGGAACAACAATGGCATCTCCGTACCCATTGGTGGGAGCTTGGAGAAGCTCATTCATAGGACGGTCTTCTGCCATGATGACAGGGGTTTTGGGATCAGTTCGTATCTCGGGTACGAATGATGGAGCAGAAAGTCTACGACGTCTTCGAGGTATGTTTCCAAGCTCACGAAAAGGGCTTGATGACCTAGAAGAACGAGTGCGCATGCACTTTTAGCAAAATTTTTCAATTAAATCAAGAACGAAGCAAAAACACAAGTGAACTTAAACCAACAATCAACAAGCGTACGGTAGCTCTCTAAAAGATAAACGCACAGAGTGGCGGAGAAGCAAAGGTGGGCAATTAATGCTCCTTAAAAACCCGCTTCTTTCAGTTCGACAATTTAATGTCAAACTATCCTTAAACCTCCGTTATAGTTTGTTTATCAATCAAAGGTGAGCCGATATTCGCAAGTGATACAGAGGCAAGTTTTAAATCTGATGTTTGGGAACTTATTATGGTCGTACCCCCAGTTAGGTAGTACTCTGTCTTGGTTCTCGATGGTAAATTTTATTGTTTGTTATTATTAAACAAAGAAAACGAAAAATGTTTTTGGTTTTTTTATTTTTTATATGATAATATATATATAGAAAAGAAAAGAAAAATATTTTTGTTTTTTATATTGGTTTTATGAGAAATAGGAACTTCTGGAAGAAGGATCTCAAATCACTAATTGCTTAAACTCTACACAATTGTCGCAACACACCTCCCCGGCAGCGGCGCCAAAATTTGATCCTCGCTAAATAGATATAAATATTATGCAACGACGGATACGCGTGAATAAATACAAATCATCCCTTTGTGAAAAAGGATACTTGCAAAAACTCACGTTTGTGTGTGTAGTGTGAAACCAGGCAAGTGATTACCCGGATCGTTTCCCAACGAGGTACGAATGGGCAAACTGTGGAAAGCTTTGGATTAGAGTGACTGATGATTTAGATATTTTGGATTTTGCTTTTTGATATCTAATTAACAAATTAAAAACAAATATACACAAGAAAATTAAACGCGAATTAATAGACTAAAAACGCGTAACGGGAAATCTAAAACGGGACTAAAAACAATTGAATTTTATAAAATTAAAACCTAAAAATGTAAAATCACTTAAAACTTATTTAAAAACTAAAATTATATTTTTAACACTTTTTATTTAATTATTATTAATTATTTATTATTTAATTACTTTTTAAACTATTTAAATTAATAATAAATACTAAATGAACAAAGAAAAATCTAAAACTTTTCTATAAATATTATTAAGTGAAAAGAAGCTAAGAAAATTATAAAAATGAAAATTGCTTAATTAAAAATTTAAAAAGATAAAATCTATTAAATAGAAGCTATCACTTATTTTCTATTTTATTTTTCTTAAGGTCTAAAAAGATTATTATATTTTTCCTATAATCTACTTAATAAAAGAAAATTTTGAAAATTAAAATTATATTTTTCTGATTAATATTCTATTTATTATGATTTAATTACTATTATGAACTAATTAAAAAGATTAAAAATATCAAATGACTTAGGAAAAATCTGAAAAATTCAGAATAAGTCTAAATTAATATTTAAAATCTAGGAAAATTAAAATCAAAAGTTTGCTAAACCCTGATAAGCAGATGGGCAGATAAGCAGTTGGGCTAATAAGCTAAAAATAAGCTAATAAGCTCAAGACTTAACCAAAAGCTCAGGACAAGATTAATACACTATTAGAAGCACAAAACAACTTAAAAATACAAATAAGCACAAGAAATGAGCAAGATAAGCAGTAGAACAGTAGCAAAGCTTATACAGAAACTCAGGAAAATGGCCAATTTGCAGGGCAAATTAAGCAGTTCAAATAAGCAGATAAGTTGAATAATATGGGGGCAAAAGTGAGCTAGTACTATGAGCTATTCAGAAACACAAAAAGCAAGGCCTAAGCTAATCTAGATAGGCCACAAATGAGTTGAGTTCAGTAGCAAAAGCACTCAGTATACACTGAGTCTGCTGATGTGCAGAGTTGTGCAGAAGTGCACAACACCAAAGGCACCTAATCCAACTCTTGTGGCTACTCTAAATGGTTCACAAAGAACTCAGAAAAGCAAAGAAAAAGGCCAAAATGAAGTCATGGCTTATAATGGCTTATTTGGTCTTTTTAGTTTCTAAAAATTCCACAAATGGCTCAAAACTACAAAACCTATAAAATGAACTTGTTAAGTCTAAGAAACAGCTTATATTGACTCAAATAAGCTTAACCAAAGTTGAGCTTGAGGTCAATGTACAGTAACAAGCTATGTTTGACCAGTTGACTGAGTTAAACCAAACACCCCTTAATAGGTATCTGTGGTGACTTTTTCAAAGGAAACAAGCTATGAACTATGATTTTTTGGTTATTAACTGATTTAATGACTTATATTAACTATATTTAACAACTTTTTAAATATGAATAAGCAGTTTAACAAGCTATGCTAAATATGGCTATTTTTGGACTTTTTTAGTGGTTATTAAGAAAAATAAAAACAAGGCTAATTAAAACTGATATAAATGATGAAATGAACTTAGAAACTAGTGAAAAGCAGAAAACTATTGCAATAAGCTAAAAATAAGTAGTGGTACAGTAATATAGAAAGTAATACAAAACTAGAGAAATTCTCACAACTGTTATAGATGATAGACCAATGAACCTAGGACCAGAACTTTCCTAGCTTGTCAAAAACAAGCTAGAAACCCTATGTAAGCCTTCCTGAATAGCTTATATGACCCAGAACAGCTTATTGGCCACCAGGTTGACTTTCATTGACTTTCTTGAATCTTCAGGACTGAGCATGATTTATACTAACATAAGCTTATCAAAAGCTATTCAGAGCTTATGTAAGCTTATAGGAACAGCAAATAAGCTTTTCCAAATAACTTTTAACTTAGTACGTATTACAGTAAAACTTGAAATTTATAAAAAAAACTGATAATGATTAAAAGGAAGCTTGAAATTACAACAATTAAACTGTAACTGACTTTTATTAATAACTGGAATTGAAAATTACAATAAGTAAATGACAGATAAGTAAAAACGATTTAATTAAAATTAACTACTCTTTTCTAATCTATTACATTGACCTATATATACTAAATATTGCTGGGAAACTCCTTGTCGACATCTCTGATCAATCCTGCACCCTTGGATGGCTCCAAATCAATCTCAGCTGTTCAAACTACTTTTGGCGCCAAAAGTCTCACAAGCAGGTTTTAGCAATTAATGCATTTTGGTTAGATGTGGAGGTGGAGAAGAAGCTTTAAATGCTTTTTGGCAGTTAGGTGAGGTGGGGGGTTGAGTCAGGGATAAGGCAGCAAAACTATGGGCTTGGTGGTATGGTGTCTGGTATTGGCGGGTTTAGGGGGAAAGGGATGAGTTTGACCGGGGTCAAACTGGGTGTTGGGTTTATTGGGTTTTAATTAAACAAAGGGGAAATTGGGCTGGGGTAATGGGTATTGGGCTTGGGTTTTATAAATTTGGGTTGGGGTTTTATAATTAATAAAGGGTCCGGTTGGTTTGTTAAATAAGCACAAGGACCATTTTTGTATTTTCTGATTTGCGAAGGGTTGAAACTGTAATTTCACCAAAGTTATCAAAAGGGTATTTCTTGCCAAGTGTCAATAGTACAAGGACCATAAAACATAATTTTCCATTTTAAAACACCCGGGGACCATAAATGTCATTTTTCAAACCCCAGGGACTAATTTTGACAACTTTTGAAATTCGAGGGACTAGACTTGCCATTTATGCAAACTTTGTTCATTTTCACTTGATTTTAATCATTTTGCATCTGAAACACATAAAAACACAATCAAATGATATTTTCTGTATTTTGAAGCATAACTGCATGTTTTTAAATTGTTTTTGCAGTTAAAATGTGACAGAAATGATGAGTATTTAGACACTCATCAGTCACATAAAAGGAGTCTTCTCCCTCCTCCCCAAAATGCAATAGTGAAACGCCATCATCAAAGTGCCTCAAAACAAACTGCCTCCATTTAGCACCATGAACCTCTATTGTCCCGTTTCTTCTTAAAGTTAAAGATACCCTTAATTTATACCCTTCGTGGCCAGTCAAATATAGATGATCATTCCCAGAGGTAAACATATGGTAGAATCTTCAAACATATTGCAACAAAATTACTTTTACTAAGTATACTAACATTCGTTGTGCCTAACATCATAAAATCAAATACTGGAATACATGTGAATAGAGATGCGTCGTTGGGTTTATCGCCATCACAAATTACATAGTCCTCATACTCCTACCAAAGTATAGTTATAGGTGTCAAAATACACATAAATTTAGCAAGATAATCTACTATGATTTGGTATTGAAATAGACTCTTAATATGATGTTTTTAAAAACTATACAACTTATATTAGCTAATAATCAACATCAAATTTCATAATTCATGAGTTGTTTGTAAGAATCCAATGTAAACTAATCATCTAATTTCAAACCAATATTGAATTCCATGTACTCCACATGTAATTTCTAAATCAATAACTAAGTACAAATTTTAATGTAACCTAATGATCAATAATAATTAACTCATACGCTCAACCACTTGGAAGAAAAAAATCCTAATTTTTTTGTACAGATCTAACTACAAATGCATTTAATCATTGTTCCTAATAATGTAATCACTCATTAAATCATGTTATGAACCTTGCATATATCATCATCTAAACACATGCATGTGATACAAAAAACTAAAAAAAAAAATGGTTACCTGATACTTTGAAAAACCAGAGGAAGAAGAACAAGGTAATGAGCAGCTGTTGAAATTTGGTATGGATGACTGTGAAAGTAAATGAGAATTGAAAGGTCAATAAGTCAAGTGGTAATAGGTAACAATGATGACCCTATGAAACTCTAATACGCGCCATCAAGATTTTTATCATCAGATTTTTTACAAATATTATTATCTTATACCATTATAAACTATTAACATAATACGTAGTACATGTCCTCCTATTATACATATTTACTTTGTAAATTCATTTTAATCACTTTTATAATTTAGATGTATACATGTTATAGTAATTGTATTAAACACAACAACTCACAAACTTAATATTGGAAAATATTGCATATTTATATTTTGATGTTGCAAAAAGTATATGAATTAATGTGACATCCTAAATTATTGAAATTTGTAGGACCTTAGATCAATCTTATCACACTAAATAACAATCACTAATGCACAAGAGATAAGTGAGATGTAAGAACTCTAGAGAGAGAAAGTAGAGTGAGAAAGTTAATTCATTAAGCACATATTACACACTTAAGCACACACACTTCTCTAATTGCCAACCCTTACAAATGGGAAGAGGAGGCTATTTATAGATTTTCACTTGGGCTGTTCATGGACTAAATATGGACTAGTTTATTACATAACTTTTAACCTATTAGATTTAATCCATGCGCCCTTTGACAATTCTTACTAAATAAAACAACGACACATTACAACAATATAAAAACGTAAATGACCATCACTTTTTATAAAGGCTAACAATCTCCCCCTAATGGATGGTCATTCAAATGACGCTCCGTGTGATTAGGTCTTTAGTATTCATTGTCTTGAGCTTTGTGTGCCGTTGTAGAATAGTCTCGATACTTTTGTTCCTTCATGCTTTGTGATCTTCAAAGTAATCATCTTTTGGTTCTTCTTGCCTTTTATTAACATCTTCACATGTTTGCAGTGTCGTCTCTTCCATCATACTCATACTTCTTGATAGTACTTTGATCTTCATACTTATGTCATCCTCACTTGATACATGCACTTGTTCTTGACATCTTGATTAGCTTCTTGACTTTGTCGTAACACTTTGTCTTTAACTCGATCTTTTTGTCTTGAACATTTTTCACTTGAGCTTGTTGAGGATGATCTTCATAAGTATGAGTATGAGAAGATGTGGATGTTGAGACATATGATGATGGTTGATGGACTTTCCTCAGGACATGCATAAAACAGTTAGCAGTAAATCGTCCAGCACTTACAGGTTCAGATTTTGAGATTGTTAACAGCGTAGTGTGAAAACTTTCTCTAATCTTTACCAGGGTCATTGTGAGCCTCTGAAGTATACCGAAGTATCACTTCAAGACTATAAACCATCTGAAGCACGTAACCATCATGATATGAGGCAAGATCCTTAGATCTCATTAAGACTCTTACAACTTGTGTTCTTTTTGGCGAACACAAGTGTATTATCACTATTGGAAGTGTTCCTAAGAGATATTTGATGAATCTCATGGCTCTAGACTCGATTATGTGCGTTTTGGTTTTAGTAGTCGGAGGCATGGAGCAGAGTGTCACCTTTTCAATATCAGCACATCTCGGAATGAGAGGCCGATAGATTATGCAGTGTTCTCTATGAGAAATGAAAAAAATATCTTTTAAGAGATATCTGAGTGGCTAGGAGGGGTGGTGCAACGCGTCACTGGGTCCATGACGTCTTGTCTTCAATATCAGCATCAACTTTGAGAATACCGATAGCAGATGTATTGACCCGGTTTCTGCCCTAAGTTTTCATGGAGGGCTATTTTTTTTCACCCTTACATTAAACTTTTCTTTTTCATTCTTCAACCCTTCTTTCCCTTTCTCATTTAATCCTTTTTTCAATCTTACCTAAGGACTTCTAAATCTAACCTACTAAAATTGTCCTTGGGTAGATCCCTCCGGCTCTGGCGGATCATAGGACATAACCTAATCATAATCACCTTATTACTCCATGATTATCCTAGATTTATAGATCACTTGCCATAAAACCTTTTTGTGAAAATCTCTCATAGTGTTTATGAATAAAACATATTTTAGTTAACACTTTGAGAGTTTTGCATTTTTGAAATACTCCCCCTTCACATGTGCTCATTCATTTTTAAGATAAATTTGCACATGTTGGGTAGAGTTCGCACATTTTAAATGATCGATTTTCGGTGAACATGACCTTCGCGAGACACGTTTACATCACTAGTTAGACTAGCTTGAAATTATTACCCGTCCCGGTCATATTCAAAGCGAATCTCTCGAATTGGTACATTTTACTCAGACATGCCCTTTACGAGACACGTTTACATCACTGGATGAACCAGCTTGAAATTATTACCCGTCCCGGACAAGTCTTTTCGATTAATGACATTTAGTTTCCATCAATTCGAGGGTTCATACTGAGTCGAGCTCTTTTGAGATTCAATCCATGATTTTTAAATCTTTTTGATCACATTTTAATCACATCTTCTCTCCCTCAAAAATAGCATTCCGATGGTATTTTTGATACCGATTGATTAAAATCTTTGTTTTTGGAAAGCTAATAGGGAGAAACAAAATTGCATGAACGTTTGGAACAAATTTGTTTTTTGAAATACTCCCCTCAAAACTTGCATAGGTTTTGATATTTTTAAACTTTGGAGAGAATTGGGTTGTAAAGATTTGAAAATCTTAAGCAAAATTTTTGAAAAGTTTTGAAAAACCTTTTGAAGAATTTTGAATAAATTTTGCTTAAGATTAAGAAGTTTGTTTTGATAAACTTTGCGTGAAAACTTCTTTTATGTTAGGATTGTTGCAATAAAACGTACAACATGTTCATTTCTTTGAGAAACGGGTTATGCACTGTTATGTGTGCATAAGCCACAATGTTGAAGCCCGGGTTGAAAGCTGAAATACTTACAAGCCATTATGATTTTTAGGATAAGTGCTCGAAAAATATTTAAAACCTTTGTTTTGATTAAGCACTTTCCTTTCTTTGAAGCGCGGGTCCTGAACTGATGTGTCCAGAAGCCATGATGAGATCAGATTAGACAACAACCTTTGGGACCCATTTAAGCACGGCGCCAACGGGTTTACCATATTTTGAAATCCATTTGTAAGCTGTGTCAATCCGATGCAAAGAAGTTGAATTCCAACGAGGACTGAAAACCGGTGTTTCATTTTGAAATAACACTCGTGGAATCAACGGTGATTTAAAATTCTTTTTCTTGTGAAAATTGTTTGAAAAACCCGGTGTCTCTCTTGGATTTTTAAAATTTGAAGAAGGAGTTTTCCATCCATTGTTGAAACCCGGTGTTTTATTTCGAAAATTCATTTTTGAGATGAATGGAAACCTTCCTATATTTGGAATGTTCAAAGCAGAGCCATTCTTTTGTTGCAGCGAAAGCAATTCTGATATTGAATATTTGAAAGGTTTTGAACGACTTTGCTTTGGTCTCCACACTTGTATTACCGATGTATAACGAGAGTGTGAAGTTTGAAAAGCTTGATTCTTTTCATTTGAAGCATTTGACCTTGAAAACTTTTGAGGAGTAACTGTTTCGGAAAAATTTAGTGTCTTTGAACACTTCCTTCCTTTTTGCAAAGAATAGGTCGTAAATTGAGAGACTTTATTCGAAAATGGTTTTGAAGATTCACCCGTGTAAACCTTCTCCGAAACACTTACTTTTGGTGTTGACTTTTTTGAAACATGAGATTTGCCTTTTGATCGATTAAGAGCATCAAACTTTGCTTTTAAGGCATTGTATGATGTTCGCAAATCATTGTATTCTTTTTGAATCGTAAGATGATCTTGTGATGCCAGTTTTTCATGTAATGAAACATTTTGATCTTCAAGATGTGCAAAATATTTTTCATATTTGTCCGTTTCGATTAAAAAATTGGTTTTGGTATCATCAAAATCTTTGGCTTGTTGTGCTAAGATCTTTTCCAAATCAACAACTTTCTTTTAAAGCACACAATTTTCTTTTTCAAAATGATGATTTGTTGCGATCTAAGAGTCAGATTTGTTTGAAATTTTATTCTGAACTCTTGATCGTTTGATTGAATCAAACAAGTTTTTGTAAGTCTGTTTCAAATGCTCATTTTCTTTTTGTAATGATGCCACAACATGTTCCAATTCAATATTTTTTATATCAAGTTCGTCCAAGTCAAACTTGATTTTGGTATCATCACAATTATCTTCAAAAATCTTTCCTTTTCCTTTAAGCACCGCTGTCAAAGAGTTTTCAGAAGAAATTTTCTTTTCCTGCAGTTTGAGTTGGAAAGAAATACTTTGTACTTTAAGTTTTGTTAAATCTTTCTCGAACTGAGCAGTTCTTTTTGACAATTCTTCTTTGACTTCAGCTGCTTCTTTTGAAAGGTTTGAGATTTTCTTTTTGAGACAAAGATTTTCTGATTTCAAAGAAGATGTATGTTCAAAATTCACATTCTCATACTCATGGCTGACAGACACTGACTTGAATGACTCAATTTGATTTGCGAAAAATTATTTTTGAATATCAAGTATTAAGCATTTTTCATCAAATTCGTCTTCAAGAGAATGGATGTACTTTAAATCTTCTCTCATTTCAATGACAATATATTTTTCAAAGTATTCAAAAATTAAGTTTGTATCTTTCACGCGAGGTTCAATCTCATCTTTTAAAATCTTACAGACTTCCCTTTTTAGGCGAGACTCTGGCGAAAGAAGATTATAGTAATCATTATTAGTGTATTGTTGCTTAAACCAAATGTTCTTTAACGTATGCTCAATGTGATGTTTAAGATGACAAAACTGTTTTCTCGCTTTATTTTGCCATAACTTAGCATCATAAGTAGCAAGTTGAGCTTCTTTGAAATATCCTTTCACATTTGTGTCTTTTCGTTTCAAATGTTCTTTTATTATATCTGACAATTGTGTACAACTATACACAAAGCCTTGGTATGAGAATGGGCTTTTTCTTTGTTTTACTTTTAATCGTTTTTCCTCTTCAGAATTTTCTTCATCTTTTGAATTGAACAGAACATCGGTTGACAAACCTTTTCCCAGTTTTTCAGCATCATACAAACTAGGTGTTAACTTTTGCACTTTGTTTAAAAAACAAGGTTTTTCATTTTGCAAGCTATTCTCCAATGATCAGTATTTTCAAAACCATGTCCGGATTTTCCTTGATGAACGTTCTTGTCTTTAGGAATCATCATTTGTAAAGTTTGAACACTCTGTCCTGTTTTTTGAAGTTTTGCTTCAAAATTGTTTGTACGTTTCAAAAACTCTTGATTTTCCTTCTCAAGTTTTGTTTTAACAATCTCAACGTTTGAATTGGTTTTTTGAAGCTTTGAATTTTCACTTTTTAGATCAGATATTTCTTTTAAAAGCGCTTGAACATTTCTGCTGTTAAGAACCATTTGTTCATCCAGTTTTTGAATGGAACATTTTTCACGATAAACAGCTTCTCTGTAACCAACTTCAAGTTCTTCTTTTTGTTTTAAAAGTGGTTTGACAAAATCTCCGTTTATTTCAAATTTCCGAGCTTGAGATTTAAGGTTTGAGATTTCAATTTCAAGTTCAGCTTTGCTTTTTGTTACATTTTCAAAACCTTTTTCCATTTCTTTAAATCTCTCAAGCTCTTTGGACAATAAGGCATTCGCTTGCTTAGCTTTGCGATTGTCCTCTTTACACTTTTCAAATTCATGTTTGAAATTTTTGATTAATGAAGCAAATAAGGCACGATCTTGTTCATGAGAAGATCCATCCTGGGCAAGCTCTCCTCCATTAGGATCCATATCTGGAGTTGTAGGAGTGATATTACTATCAAACCGTTCCCCTACATATCTGTCACTTATGGACTCAGGATGCGCAGGATGTGTCTTATCATGAGCAAACACATTATCGAACAAAACAACATTATCATTATTTTTTGAATGTTGTACCGTAGCCAATATCTCTGTGTCAGATGAAGGTCTGATTTGATCATCCTCAGTATCCCAAACAGCTTCATTCTTGTGTGTACCATCAGCATCCGAATCATACCTTGGAGTGTTGCTTTCAACCTGCTGTTCTGAAGATGTATCGCATCCCGTGAAAACCAAGCTAACATCAGTTGTTGTACCCTCATTGACTGTTTGTTCATTTTTGTTTGTCTCTCTCTCATTCACCTCTGTTTCCTTTAATAACACTTCTTTTTCAATTAGCTCTGTTTCTTTTAACTGCATATCTTTTTCAATTTGCTCTCTTTCCCGTTACTGCTTCTCCATTTCAATTCTTTCCCGTTCTTTCACGTTCTTCTTTTCCAGCATCTCTCTCAGATGAAGTGATCTTGTAGTAAGCACCAATTCCAATGTGTTCATTAGTGTAAGCAACTGATTTCTAAAAAATTCAACTTCCAGGTAATTAATGATGCATTCTCTCCATATTTTGCTTGCTGATTCATAATCTGGAGAATTTTTGAGCAATCTGAAATCTAAGTAAAGAAACCATTTTAACTACGTCTGTTTGAAATATGTTGTGCAAGAGCGCTCTATATGCTACTATGCAGTCACTTCCTTGTTCAATTTGAGTAAAGAAACCATTTTAACTACTCTATTTGAAATATGTTGTGCAAGAGTTTCGCTTTGAAGGTTGAAAAATCCATTTCAGATCCGAAGAATGTTTCAAAGGTTCTATGAAATGTTGTATTCCATAATGGTAACCTTGCTTCTGAGAGTGCCACACATTGAATCTTAACTGGTTTAAAGTGTGATAAACAATTTTTCTTCGAATGAATAGCTTTTTGCACAACTTGAGGCATTTTTCTCTCTTGAGAACTTGATTCCATTTAATTTCGGTGTGTGATAAAGTTGATGTTGGATCGTTGCAAAGAAATAGGAGTTGTTATTGATGTTGGTTTAAGGTTCAAGAGTTGAGTTTGTTTGAAGTTAAGTCCTTTCCCGAGTTTTCTAAGTTGAAGGCTTTCTTAACGGAGATTTTTTATTTACCTCCAAAAATTGAACTTGAAAAATTTCTCTACCAGAATTCTCTACCAGAATTTGAAATACAAAAAAATGCAATTCTAAGGTTACCAGAAAAATTTGAGTTTTAAAGATTTTGACGCCAAATTTCACCGTAAAAATTCGAATTTTGACCTAAAAATTTGAATTTTGGGTCAAAATTTTCACCGTTATACAAAAATTTGAATTTTGCGTAAAAATTGAACGTTTAGTCACTCGTAAAAATTAAATTTTACTCAAATTTTCCCACCAAAAAACACTATTTTTATTTTTATTTTTTATTTTTTTTAAATCCTTACTTAGAATGTCTTACTCGGTTCCAAAGTCGAAGAATCCTAGATACTCGAAGAATCTCTTAAAAGACCCTTTCTCAAAGAGATACTCGGAGGATTGAAAGTCGAAGGATTCTAATCTTTGATAGAAAGTCGGAGAATCCTTTGTCAGATATATACTCAAAGAAGTCCAAACTCGAAGGATCCTAAGTTGGATAGATACTCGGAGAAAGTAAACTCGAGGAGTTACTCGGAGACTCCAAACTTGGAGAGAAACTCGAAGACTCCAAACTTTGGAGAGAAAGCCGAAGAAAAACTTGAAAAACTCCAAACTCAGAGGATTTAAGTAATTTCCAAACTCGGAGAAACCAACAAAGTCGGAGTTTGTGAACTTTTAACTTCAAACTTGAAGACAAAAGCTCGAAGCCAACAAACTTGGAGGATTCTAACTTAGAAACTCGGAGGATTTTAACATAGAAACTCGGAGGATTCGAACACAACTTCTAACTCGAAGTTACTGTTCGAAACTCGAAGGATTTCAACTTATAACTTCAAACTCGAAGCCAGAAAGTCGAAGGAACCAAACTCGAAGCCTTCAAACTCGAAGGAATCGAGTGATACCCGAAGTATGGCGAATGAACAATAACCGAACCCTAAAAAATTTTCTCTTAAATCCTTGTTTGGCTCATGATACCACTTGTAGGACCTTAGATCAATCTTATCACACTAAATAACAATCACTAATGCACAAGAGAGAAGTGAGATGTAAGAACTCTAGAGAAAGAAAGTAGAGTGAGAAAGTTAATTAATTAAGCACATATTACACACTTAAGCATACACACTTCTCTAATTGCCAACCCTTACAAATGGGAGGAGGAGGCTATTTATAGATTTTCACTTGGGCTGTGCATGGACTAAATATGGACTAGTTTATTACATAACTTTTAACCTATTAGATTTAATCCATGCGCCCTTTGACTATTCTTACTAAATAAAACAACGACACATTACAACAATATAAAAACGTAAATGACCATCACTTTTTATGAAGGCTAACAGAATTCAAATTTCAAACGTTTTTCTACACTTATATTGTCAAACCTCGCATGTTAAATTTCAAATTCTCTTCTGCTTTGATTCTTTTCTTCATCAACGAAAAAACAAAGCAATCTCTCTAAAACATGATCAACAAGAAGGACAAAGGTAAAGAGAAAATCAATGGATCAAATGTCAATTCCACGATCATAAACGATGGTGGTTGTGTTGGTAACAAACAACAGAAACAAAGTGACTCTCATGATGGTTGTTTACAATCAGAAACATTGTTACAACGTTCATCTTTAATTGACATAAGCAAGAGACCTACTCGAAGTGTTGCTAGACGTCCACTTGCTGAAATTACACAAAGTAACATGCCCTATATTTTATATACTTTTACTTTGCATTATCTTCCTTATTTTTTTGTTATATAAATCATCCTAATTAGCTATCCAATATGTTCTTCTTGATCACATGAGCATGTGTAAATCATGATTTATCTATTCGTATTACATTTCCGATATTTGAAAAACTTCCAATTAATGAGATGACCAAAATTAATTATGTTGTATATTTTATATATTTTTATTTGTATCATCATTCTTCTATCATCAATATATAAAAGTCATCATAATAACCATCTTATTTAGCATTATTAATCCTATTTGCAGTTTTAGAGAATGACTTAGCTATTCAACGTCCAGGGAGGCGTCAAAAAACTAATAACAACCCAGGTTTCATATTAAAAATATTTGCAAGTCTTACTTTATAAAGATATTATAGTTTCTATTGTAGTTTCTATGTATATAATTCGATTCATTTGTATTAACACAATATTGTTACTCAATTTGTGTATTGTTGAATATCTTCACAAACACATAACGGTCAAACTACCGTTAACATTTTCCCTCCATCATCAGTTGACGTCACCGCAAGCAATGTGTTACGAGACAAGAGAAGTGCTGGAAGACCAAGTGTATTCCCTAAACCAGAAAGTGAGTTTATTCATATTATCATTCTTTCTATTATCAATATATTTAAGTCATCATAATAACCATCTTATTTTGCATTATCAATCCTATTTATAGTTTTAGAGACTGACTTATCTATTCAACGTCCTGGGATGCGTTCAAAAACAGATAACAACACAGGTTTAATACTAAAAACGTTTACAAGTTTTACTTTATACATATATTGCATTTTCTATGAGTATAACTGGATTCATTTGTAATTTTTAATTGTTAGCATCAACAGCAACTAATAGTATTACTCAAGGTAAGCTTTTTAAATATTTGCGTTTCAACCTTTTTGATCAATTACAAATTATAACAACATCGTATTAAACACATATAAAATGGGTCAAATCGGTCAAGAAGTGTTGGTGGGTCAACCCCAACCAAGTTGACTTGTATTAAAAAGTATTTGATTTTACTGAAGCCATTTTGATATATTACCCAATGTTCCAATCCACCTGATCTACTAATTTTGCTATCAAAGATGTGATTTCACAAGACAATGATTTAGCTGCATCAAAAATCCAAGTACATTGATTCAAAAAGTCAACAACTGATAATTTATCAAGTTCATCGTAAAATATATCATCACTTTGTTGCAGCCTGACAGAAAACTAATGAAAGCCGAACGGGCCTTATCTAAAGTAGAAGCCTTTCTAAATCCAGCAGATCGTCCAGCAGATCCAGATAGCATCACTGATGAGGAAAGATTTATGTTTAGGAAGCTTGGTTTTTTACACAAATAATCTGTAAGAGAAAATTGTAAAGAGAAATTTGTGGCAATCGGGCCCACCCATTTCGCTACCTTTAAGTTTTTATGCCAGGAAATAAACTGATTGTTCTTTGCAGGTCGTCGTGGAGTGTTTGATGGTACAGTGGAAAATATGCATCTTCATTGGAAGTATCGGGAGTTGGTGAAAATCATTGTAAAGACAACAAATTTTGAGGAGGTTAAGAATATAGCACTATCACTTGAATCTGAGAGTGGTGGTGTATTAGTATCGGTTAATAAAGTTTCAAAAGGATATGTAGTTATTGTGTTTCGGGGTAATGGTTATAAACGTCCTTCTGCATTAAGACCAAAGAACTTGCTAACAAAGAGGAAGGCTTTGGCACATTCCATTGAGATTCAACGACAAGAGGTATCAGTTTTTACACATCCATAGGCATTTCACACAGATCTAAAACTGCCAGATTTTTTCATTCCGCTCATTTGATTATTCAATACTATCACTTTTTACGCACACATCCATAGGCATTTCACAAAATACATCTTTATAGCCTATTTATTTATTCCACTAATCATTTTTGTTGAAATTAATGTATGTATTGCTCCGTATAATCATTCTTTCTTGATTCTTTGTTGGACAGGCTTTACAGAAACATATATCAACTAGGTATCAGCAAGGAAGCTTCCAAGAACGTGCAAGGTAATACTAGCACTTTCAAGTATCCATGCCTTAACCATATATGGAGTAGTTTCGGTTCATTGGCAATTCATTTGTATAGACTACATTGCGACTTAACATCTATATTTCTGATCATCTGTTATAAAGTTTAATGTGGTCATCATCTGTGTGTTTTTACGTACGTAGAGGAAATAAAATCTCCTGATGTGGATATGTCAGTAATTTTGGATAAGGTATATGGGTTTCTTGCATTCTTTGGATCTGCTAGAGCAAAAAAAAGGGGCGGGTCAAAGTCGATACACTCATTTTCATTTAGGGAGACAATCTTTATTGGGGCTAAACAGGTTAAACATTAGTCATGTGGTTTCCGTATTAGGTTCAAATCATAATTATATTAGAGGATTATTCTCAATCGAAATATGTATATGTTTGAGGATATAGTTTTCAAACTTCATCGTCAGTAGTTTCCATTTATCTGTTGGTTCAATAATATATCGCCTTGATAATATCATCACATTTGCCATCAAACAGGAAGACTTGCATGTATCTTTATGAAAACGTATGGAAAGAAGCTGCATCTATAATCATACAAAAACACATTTCTGAAGGTGCATCATGAACATCATACAAGCGTTTACAAAAATCTGCACTAATACTTTAAACATGCCTTTGAGCAATGGCAACAAGACATGAAGTTCAAGCGCTGAAGAAGGAACAAAGCTGCAAACATGGTTCAGGTACTACATCTGAAATAATATCTGTATATCCGGAATACTCATACAGATATGTAAGTGTAATAGACTACATTGCATAAATATGTGGTTTTTATATTAGTGCCAAATTTGCTTTTATGAAAATAATAATGATACTATCTGAATCCGAAAAATAAGGTGTATAAACGTCTACGATTTTAGTTTGTTGGAAGCTATTTGTTTAAGCTTATCTTAGTGCTTCCGAGGTTATTTGATCTATGAGTAGGAGCAAAGCAACTAACACTGCTGATGCTGTGATTTTAGAAGCTAATTTGGCAGTCCATAGACTAACAAATGGTGACACCCACCTGATCTTAACTTTAGACACATAGGTTCTTGCATTACATAGACCCCCGCACTTGGCAACCAGTGATCGGTGCGTGCATACTGGCAACATCTATTCTTACAACATTCATGATCATTCTCAATTCTATAATCAGTGCTTAAAATAAAGGTTTAATAACTGTTTTTGTGTGTGTGTTCATGTTGGTGGAAATGAAGAGTGTCAAAGGGGATGTATCATGCAGGAATATAAGTGTGAGTAATATGGAGTAATAAGTTTAGATTTGATATTTGCTGAATAATTTTACTGATATTAGTTTTTTTTATGTATAATTGTTATTTTTAGTTTTCTGCTTATTTTTTTTATATATTTACTGTTTTTTTATGCTTAGAGGTTTTAAGGTATAAGTAATTGATTTATACGTGTTGTTAACATGCCAATACTTTTAAGTGTTTGACATATATGTGTGTGCATGGAGATATAGGATCTTATAGACTATTACAACGTCTTTACTTCAAGAGACTAGACAGGACGGGTGAAGAGTTTTAAGGCGATTGGAAGCATTGGTGAAGGTTTGGAGCCGATACTCTGCAAGTCAGCACTAATAATGGCATTGTTCTTTGCTTGAGGCCTGTATTTAAAAGATGAATGAGATATTCTAGCACCTGGCTCTCTTTTATCTGAGCATTTTGGTCTCCTTAATACAATGTGTATATTGTTTGTCTTATTTTTTTTAACAACTCATTTGTATTTAATCTTTCAATTTTTTTATTGCTTTGCCGTTAACCTTGATCACAGTTGATTCGTTGATTTCATAATTGTATAAGAAAGTAATGTATAAAATTTAAAAACTTTTCATTTTCATGGATGCATGTGTGGTTCACGAAATTTGGCTTAATATATTCACATGGATTTATATCAATATCTTTGTTGTATTTTTTAGTAAGTTCTTTCGTTATGAAAGACATGAAATAAAGAGAATGAAGAAAAGTCGGTCAAAGAATGAATGGAAAATTAAATAAAATCGACGTCCTTAAAAAAAATTCGTTAATTGACACCCTAAAAATTATAATTATAAGTCATGCCCGCCCATCGGGTGGGCTTTGACATCTAGTTATCTTCTTACTGTTTGTTAGAAGGAATCTTTGCTGAAGCACAAGATGATGCAACAAGCTCTAAACAACATCCGTGTGAATGATAATTTTCAAAATTAGCTGAGTTAAGGAAGAAAAAATGGGAAGCCTATAAAAAGCGCAACATGAAAGATCAAAATGTAAACTAAATAAGCTTAAGGCAGCCCAAAGAATAGACTATGACAATCTTCATTTAGCATATGATAAAGAGAAATCATATAAATTTAATTGTTAGATTGCTCTGTGATGTCTCTTAGTATGTTTATGTCATTTTATATAAATTTCAGTGTCGTATGTTTTTGCTTAACTTTATCAATTTATGTGTTTTCTTTTCCTTTGTTTGTTATAAACGTTTTTTATTGTTGTTGTTAGCAATTAATTTATGAATTACAAAAGTGATGGTCATTAGTTTATAGAACTTATGTGTGTAATGTAATATGTAGTTAATATTGTAGGCTAGTAGTATTAGTTTAGTTAAAGTCCAAATGTATAAGTGTGATACTTATACTAGCCCACATGAAGTCCAAGTCAAAGCCCATCAAACCCACTTTGTTTTATGGCTGGTACGTATAAACACACACACTCTTCTCATTTTGTAAGGTGTGCCTCATAATAGTTAGAAAGAGAATGTGTGTGTTTCCCCTTGTCTCGTGTTTATTTCTTTTCATTGAAGCTAATAAACATTTGACCAAAATTAACATATGATCCATACTACTCTTCTTGTTCTCTTATTGTGTTTGTGAGTCATCATATTGTTCTTGTCGAGTTGTATGTTAAAGTGAAGCTCGGTTCATCTTCAAAGGAAATATCGAGTACTACAAGTGGTTTCAAGAGCCTAGCTTTAAGGTAGGAGTTTCTTTATTTTTGTGCTTGATCCTGGAGATTAAAACACCCATTGTTATTATTTCTTTCACTAGAAAAATAACACTTTGTGTTTTATTCCATTCGATCCACTCAAAAATCAAGAAAGTTGTGTTTGTTTTGTGATTATAAGACCTAGTTGCTGTGATAATTACCAGTTTTCACTCGTTTACACTTGTGGAAGTTTGGATTTGGGTTTGTTTTTAGCATCTTGGATCGACTAGAATCATAATTCTTGTATAAGATTTATGTTTTAGTTGTTTAAGTGAATTATTGATTTGAAAGAAGTTGGTGTAAGTTGGTAGAAGTTGGTGTCAGTAAGTAGGGGAGTGTAAGAGATTTGCATGGGCAAAGCATGGGCAAGTGAGAAAAAGACAAAAAGTTGTTGAGCTGCAGATCTTCGAAATTCATATAACCTTCGGAATTGTGGAACTCTCGCAATTTCCAGAAGTATCGGAATTGATTAATTCTTCGGAATTGCATCACTGCTTCGCAATTGGTGCTGGTCTCGCATTTGGAACTGGCTTCGCAATTCAAGCAGTTTCTCGCATTTGCTCATTTCTTCGAAATTGCTACTGAGTCTCGCAATTGAATCATCTCTCGCAATTGCTCTTGTCTTCGCAATTGAGCTTCGCAATTGATCCTGGTATCGCAATTCAAAGTTGTATCGCAATTCAAGGCTGTTTAGCATTTCAGCTGATCTCGCAATTCCAGTTTCACTTCGCAATTGGCATAAACGACTTCAAAGTTAAATAACTTTTAAGGATTTGATTCGAACGTAATTTCGTCAACTCGAAAGTGAACTCGGTATTTTACCACTTGTATAAGTGTGTAAAAATACTTCGACAAACGGACATCTACTTTCTTGTATAAGATTGTCAGATTTTATATAAATTGCCAATTTATGTAAATTAGATATATTTCTATCTAAATTGATATTTTGCCATAATTTGCATAAATTTGGGTCAAATTGAAATTTCTATAGAAATTGTCGTTTTTATCTAAATTGTAATTTACATAACTTTTGTCGAAATTGTAAACTTTTGACTTTGTCTTAATTATACTCTAATCAAATTTTGGTAACTTTATTTAAATTTGTTTCGTTTACATATCCTACAACTTCAACGATCATCATCAACAAACCAAGACTTCACATCAACAACATCCAAGTTTAATCTTCAACAACAACATCTCCTACTTTGTTGCAAAGATCCTCAATTCACTTTATCATACATAATTTCAAAGATGACTACACAACAAGATATTCATGCCGCCGGTGCAGAAAACCGACCTCCAATGTTAGAAAAAGGTGGTTATCTTCCATGGACGAGCCGTATGAAGAGCTACATGAGAACCAAGCCTCACGGTCAAGGCAAACTCTTGATCAAATCCATAGAGGAAGGTCCATTCGTGCCTCGTGAGATTCAAGAAACAGCTGGAAATCTAAATTCAGAAACTCCCGTCGAAGCAACGTTCAAAATCCAAGAGGAAAAGGATTATACGCCAGAAGATTGGAAGCAAATTGAAGCGGATAACATGGCAATGCACTTAATCCAACTAGGTTTACCACAAAATATATTCTGTGCAGTAGACAGTTGTAAAACTGCTTATGATATGTGGGAACGAGTTAAAAGACTTTGTCATGGCACCGAAATTGGTAAACAAGACATGGAAAACAAACTTCTGACGGAATGGGAGAAGTTCGCATCTACACCAGCTGAACAGATTGAATCTTACTACACACGGTTTTGTACTCTAATGAATGAGTTGATCAGAAACGATTTGGCACCTAAACCAATTGTTCAAAACATAAAGTTTCTCAACAACCTCCCAGAGGAATGGGGACGATATGTCACGATTGTCAACCAAACAAATAACCTTCACAAGGTAAATTATGATCAACTTTATGACTTCCTAAAACAAAACCAAGCAGAGGCAAATGAAGTCAGAAAAGAGAAACTAGCAAAACAGCATGATCCTCTTGCACTCATAGTCCAATCACCTACACCTACAACAGTCAATGCACAACCATCATCATCGTCATCCCAACAATTCATGCAACAAAAATACAACTCTCAAACACCGTTCTACCCACAACAACAACATGTAACCCCACAACAACAATACCCGCAACACCCAGATCAACATGATGAGGATGAGTCAACTGATGCTTTGTCTCAAGCCTTTGAATACGTATCAAAAGCATTCCAAGGACGCTACTCCACACCCACCAACAACAATCAACGAATCTCATCGAACACTCGCAACAAGCAGATTGCACAGCCGAGTTTAAACATGAGACAGCAAGGACATATGGTTGGGGGATATGGGAATCAACAGGGATATGCTCCAAGATATCAGATGGGTAATCAGAATGCATGGCAGTATGTTGGTAATCAGATGGGTCAGTATGCAGGGAATCAGATGGGTACAGCTGTTGGTAATCAAAGGGTTCAGAATGCTGGGAATCAGTTTGGGAATGTTGCTGCTCAGGGAGCTGGGAATAGAAATCAGGGAAATGTGATGAAGTGCTTCAACTATCAGGGTATTGGTCATATGGCTAGGAACTGTCCAGACAAGCCGAATAAAAGGGATCCAGCGTATTTGCAGAAAGCATTAATGTTGGCACAGAAGGACACGGCTGGGCTTCAGTTGAGTGCAAAAGAGAATGACTTCATGGCTATTATGGATAATTCTGAAGATCAAGAGGACATCGATGCAAATTGCATTTTTATGGCAAATCTCCAGGAGGCAAAGTACGACACAGACTCAGAAGCACCTCCTGCTTTTGACACTAATGCGGTTTCTGAGGTACAACCATATGCTACATGTCACAATAATGAAATGTTTGATGTTTCACCTCAAAATGAACTGTATCCTAGAACTCCTAATCTCATTTACGATACATATATGGATGAACCAAGTTGTAGCAACACTAATTTGGTAACTCCAGATATGGATCCTAATGAAGAATTCGAGTCACAACATACTGATAATGATGAGGAAACATGTGCTATATTTGAATCATTATTGCAAAATTGTAGTATTGAAATTGAAAAGGTCAAAAAGATCAATCGCGATGTAAAGGCCGCGAATGAAAAATTGATCACTGAGCTTGAGAGTTATAAGGTGAATGCAAGAGCTTATGATTTTCATAACAAAAAACAGTCGGAACTTGAGGTTAGCTTAAAAGATTCTGAGTTAAGAGAGAAACGTTTACAAATCAAATTTGACACTCTAGATGTTAATTTGAATAACCAAATCAAATCTCTAAACAAGGAAATTTCTGAACTAACCAACCAGCTTTCAAAACAAAAATCAACTTATTCCAATCTTGAAAAAGAAAAGAAGGAGTTGAATGAAAGGTTTTCAAAACGTGAAAAGGATCTTCTTAAAGAGATCAATGACAAAAAGGAAACCATTGGAAAGTTGGAAGATTTACTTGTAAAAACGGGTCATTCTGCACAAACGATTAATTTGTTAATAAATGATAAAAACCCGATTTTACATACATTAAAGAAAACGGCTATCGGTTGTGAAATCCCTTATTATCTCAAGAAAGCTCAGAGTGTACAGAATGTGTTATATAATGGTAGTGTGCTAAACGATTGAGCTTACTGAAAAGAGACGTGTCAAAATGAGACAAATGAACCTGGAAATTAGACCAATTGATTATAACAAACTTAATGCAGATTCAGGCGTTCATTTGGTTCAAAAAGAGTCACCATTGTTTTTTAAACAACCTGTGGCTGTCACAAAACGAATATTTGCTTCAAAACATCTGTCTAACATCGAACAAATGGCATCTAAAAACACTTATGACTCAAGTGCAGCTAGACTATATTTGGTCGATCTTAAACAGAGAATTGAAAAACTTCAAAGTATTTTGGCTTCCAAAACAAACAGTCAAAAGATGAAATGGTTTTCAGGTGTTCAGGATGAACTGAAAAGGATTTTTGAAAGGGAAATTAATCAACATCTTCGTGCAATCTATGCGGTCGTTCAAAATGTGGAACATAATCTTTTGAAAGAGTCAGCAGAATTTGTTAAGGACCACAAATCCTTAGTGAAGGAAGCTAATGAATACTTGGAACACATAAAAGTTTTGGAAAAGCAAAATGACTCTCTCTCCTTCGAAGCTCTATCGACCGATATCATGTCTATTATTTTCCAAACATATTCTGTTGAGGATGATGAAAGACTTCGAGCTGAGACTTCTGAAATTGTTTCAAAATATGAAAAGGCACTTTTTAAGATTGAAAAGCAAAATGTCACATATTTTAAACAACTTGATAAGAAAAAGGAAGAATGCAAGTATGACAAACTGTCGTATGAGCGTTCTTACAAACAGTTGAAAGAACAAATTGATCTTTTGAAGTCTCAACTTGAATGTCAAAAAGGGAAGGGAAAGGAAACTACGGGTATAGCACCAACAACTCCCTTGCCTAGTGAGAAAGTAAAAGAGAAAGCAGTTGTTAAGAACACTAATGTAATAGCACCTGACCTTTATAAGATTAGTCCCACTACTGCGTCTACCTCTACACCTAAACATCTAGGGCGTTAGACAAAAGTAAGAAAGATAATCCAAATGAATCTAGGAATGCTACAACATCTCAGGACAACATCATAAATTCTAATGAGTGTGCCTTACCTTCTACAGGATTAGAAAGCACCACTAGGAGCAGACGAAAGCCTAGGAGCTCTAACAAGAAATCTAGAGTATCGCCTGTCTCTGAAAGTGAATGCAAGGAAGTAGAAGAACACCCTAGGAATTTAAAGCTTTCAAATAAGGAACAAATATCATATGGATGTAATGAACAGACCAGTGTTTTGAATGCGTGTAATGAATCTGTTTGTTTAATGCAAAAGAAATATTTGTCTGAAAATGCTTGTGATGATATTGTGAATGATAAGCCTGAACAGCAAGATGTTCCTACACGAATTAGTGCTAAGACTAGATACCTTAATAGTCTCATTGCTGTATCTAGGACAATATCTAGTACTCTATTGCCTAGGGACTATCTTAAGATGTGTGCATGGAAACCAACGGGTAGAATGTTTACACGTAAGAATGGCAAACAAAAGGTTGTTCCCTTAGAACAAAATTAAACCATTTTTGTGTGTGCTGCATTTGGCACCTCCTAACCCACGGAACCAAATGATATACGGTTTCCAAATGCAATTGTTTTCTGTTCATGGCAGGTTATCGAAATTTGTCTTCGGATCGTAGACTCGGGTTGCTCAAAGCACATGACCGGGAATCTGAAGCTGCTGATCAATTTTGTGTAGCAGTTCATGGGGACTGTAAGGTTTGGGAATGATCATGTTGCAGCTATTCTGGGTTATTGTGATCTTCGGTTTGGGAATTACTTGATCACTCGGGTTTACTATGTCGAAGGGTTGGGACACAATCTGTTCTCTGTCGGACAATTTTGTGATGCAGATTTAGAGGTTGCTTTTAGGAGAAACACTTGCTTTGTTAGAAATTTAGTTGGAAATGATCTCTTAATTGGGAATCGTGGCACCAATCTCTATGCAATTGACATAAACCAAATGGCCTCTTTATTTCCGATTTGTCTCATGACCAGGGCAGGTGAAACAAAATCCTGGTTGTGGCATAGACGGTTGTCCCATCTGAACTTTGACACGATCAATAAGCTTGCCAAAGACAACATCGTCTCCGGTCTTCCTAAATTCAAATACACCAAAGAACACCTATGTCCATCATGTGAGCAAGGAAAGAGCAAAAGAGCAACATATAAACCTAAACTCGTACCTAGTTCGTTTAATAGGTTGCATTTGTTGCATATGGACTTATGTGGCCCAATGCGAGTTCAAAGCTTAAATGGGAAGAAGTATATTCTTGTAATTGTTGATGACTATTCAAGATATACATGGGTAAAGTTTTTGAGATTAAAAGACGAAGCAACAGGCACCATCATCACCTTTTTGAAGCGTATTCAAGTTCTACTTCAAGCTCCAGTTAGGATAGTAAGAACGGACAATGGCACGGAATTTGTAAAGCAGGAGTTAAGAACATTCTTTAAAGAAACTGGTATTACACACCAGACATCAACTGTCAGAACTCCACAGCAGAATGGAGTAGTTGAAAGAAGAAACAGAACTCTTGTAGAAGCTGCTCGCACAATGCTGATTTATTCTAGTGCTCCGTTATTCTTATGGGCTGATGCTGTTTCTACTGCTTTTTTTACTCAAAACCGATCCCTAATCCATCCAAGATTCAATAAAACCCCATATGAACTTGTCAACAACCGAAAACCGGATATTTCTTATCTTCATGTATTTGGCGCTTTATGCTATCCAACAAATGACAGGGAAGATCTGGGAAAGTTGAAGGCTAAGGGTGATATTGAAATCTTCATTGGTTATTCTGAAAACTCGAGGGCATTCAGGGTGTATAACAGGAGAACGAAAAAGCTCATGGAGACGATGAATGTGAAGTTTGATGAAATTTCACAAATGGCTTCTGAGAGACTCGCTCTAGAACCCGCGCTTAACCCAATGATTTCCGGACATATCAGTTCAGGACTCGCACCTCAACGAGCTCAATCAATTCATTCAAAACAACCCACAAATATGGAACTGGATAATTTCTTCGAGTTTATGTTTGATGAATACTATGGTGGCACTTCGAAAAATGCATCTAACCAGCATTCGGCTGCACCCACTCAACATTAACAACCACCACCACCACCAAATCCAGATGCATCAACAACATTCGAAGCTGGCGCACCAACTCCCTCAACCTCCACGTCATCAACATCTACTCCAGCAACTCCATTCATTGAAATTGTTCTACCAAGAATTGATGAGCAAGAACAAAATAATGCTGTGTTAGACGATGAAGTCTTTGAAAACCCGTTTGGAACGGAATCTGGTGAATCATCTTCCAGATTACATGAACCGACTAACACACATTTATTCAGTCCAAGGTACCCTTCAACACTACAGTGGACAAAAGACCATCCGATTGAACAGGTTATTGGTGAACCCTCAAGACCAATTCAGATGAGAAAACAACTTCACACCGATTGCGACATGTGCATCTATGTCTGCTCAGTCAGTCTCATAGAACCTAAGAACATTCGGGAAGCAATGGCAGATAATGCCTGGATTGAAGCGATGCAGGAAGAACTTCTTCAATTTCAAATCCATGACACCTGGGATTTAGTTCCAAGACCAATTGACAAACTAGTCATTGATCTTAAGTGGTTATGGAAAAACAAAAAGGATGAATAAATGACTGTAATTCGCAACAAAGCTCATCTGGTGGCATAGGGATACATACAAGAAGAAGGGATAGATTTTGAAGAGTCATTCGCACCAGTTGCAAGGCTTGAAGCAGTCAGGATTTTCTTAGCTTATGCGGCTCACAAGAACATCACGGTTTATCAGATGGACATCAAGACAGCCTTCTTGAATGGAACTCTGAAGGAAGAAGTGTACGTGAGTCAACTAGACGATTTCGTTGACAAAGATCATCCGAAATACGTCTACAAGCTAAAGAAAGCAATCTATGGTTTGAAACAAGCCCCACGGGCGTGGTATGACGAGTTATCATCTTTCTTGTTGTCAAATTATTTCACCAAAGGAACAATTGATCCAACCTTGTTTACAAGAAAATACAAAAATGATATTTTGATTGTTCAGATTTATGTGGACGACATAATATTTGGGTCCACTAATCCGCAACATTCAAAACATTTTGAAAATCTCATGAAAAGCAAATTTGAAATGTCCATGATGGGTGAATTAAAATTCTTTTTAGGCTTACAAATTCATCAATCCCCACGTGGTATTTTTCTCAATCAAGCTAAGTACACAATTGAGATTTTGAAAAAAACATGGATTGGACAATTGTGACTCTGTTGGTACTCCAATGGTCACTTCACCCAAGATAGGCGCTGACATATATGGGAAACCCATGGATCCGAAGAAATATCGGAGCATGATTGGTTCTCTCATGTACCTAACTGCAAGCCGACCAGATATTCATTTTGCTGTTTGTTTACTTGCACGGTTTCAGGCAAGGCCTACCGAACTTCACCTCCAAGAGGTTAAACGGATCTTTCGATACCTTCGAAGAACCATTAACATGGGACTTTGGTATCCGAAGGATTCGGAGTTTACACTAATAGCATTTTCAGATGCAGACCATGCCGGTTGCCAAGTTACAGCAAAAAGTACGCCAGGCGGAGCGCAATTTCTGGGAGAAAAGCTAGTAGGCTGGTCCTCAAGGAAACAAGACTGCACTGCTTTATCAACAGCAAAAGCCGAGTATGTGTCTCTATCTGCGTGTTGTGCCCAAGTTCTATGGATGGGGACACAACTAACAGATTATGGTTTCTCTTTCGACCGTATACCTTTGTATTGTGATTCAAAAAGTGCCATAGCCATCTCGTGCAACCCAGTGCAACACTCGAAGACCAAGCATATTAGAGTCCGCTACCACTTCATAAAAGAGCACGTTGAGGAGGGTACTGTTGAATTGTTTTTCGTGAAAACTGAATATCAACTCGCTGATCTATTTACTAAGGCCCTCCCAAAAGAGCGGTTTGAAAACTTAGTTTGTCGAATTGGAATGCGAAGCCTAACTCCTGAAGAGTTAGAAAGTCTTCTCGAATCTTCTTGATTTATATCAACAAGCTTCGCATGTAAATATTTTTGTAAATATATACTTGTTAAAATTAATACTGTAAATATAGAAAATTTCAAAAAACCATAAAAAAAATATAAAACAACAAAAACCAAAAATATTCTTCTCACGACATGTCTCTCGTCTAATCAATATTCTGTACGTATCTAGAAATGATATTCAACAATGATACGGGCATGTACAGATGCTTGAGCGAGAGTTATTTTTTATGTTTTTCTAAAAACATGTCGTTTCTCAAATTTCTAATCATACGGCTTTCGTATATTTCAGTATGAAACCCGCGCTACATTGTATGACTTCTGATTATTTCCGATCAGGACTCGCAATGTTAATGGCGAAAAGCAAAAACCTTGAGCACTTAATCAAAATGATTTTAAGAAGATTTTTTCAAAGTCTTTAAATGAATTTTGTGCTCAAGATAACTCCCTCTAACACCCTTAACTGCTTTTAAACTCAAATGTTTAATAATATGTTTTGTTTAAGGGGGAGTATAAAATGAAAAATGTTTCGTTTTCATGCTAAAATCAGTCCGTCTCTCCACAAAAAGTTTCATTTTAATCAACTGTTTTCAAAAATACCACTTCATGCTATTTTTGAGGGGGAGATTAAGTGTTTATTAAACATAAGGGGGAGATGACGTGATTAAAATGTGATCGAAAAGAAGTTTTGTGGTTTGAATCTCAAAATGAGTGCTTCAAAAAGACTCAGAACAACCCTCGAATTGACGAAACTAACTGTCCGTTATCGAAAAGACTAGTCCGGGACGGGTAATAATTTCAAGCTGGTTTACCAGTGATGTAAGCGTGTCTCGCAAAGGACTTGTCTAAGTAGAATGTACCAATTCGAGAGATGATCATTGAATATGACCGGGACGGGTAATAATTTCAAGCTAGTCTAACTAGTGATGTAAGCGTGTCTCGCGAAGGTCATGTTCATTGAAAATCGATCATTTCAAATGTGCGAACTCTACCCAACATGTGCAGTTTATTTCAAAAATGCATGAGCACATGTGAAGGGGGAGTGTTTCAAAAATGCAAAACTCTCAATGTGAACAAAATGTGTTTTCTCATAAACACGTTGAGAGATTTTCACAAGGTTTAATGGCATGTGACAAATAATCTAGGATAATCATGGAGTAATAAGGTGATTATGGTTAGGTTATGTCCAATGATCCGCCAGAACCAGAGGGATCTACCCAAGGACAATTCCAATAGCTTAGAATTAGAAGTCCTTAGGTAAGATTGAAAAAAAAGAGTATAATGAGAAAGGAGAAAGAAGGGGTTGAAGAATGAAAAAGAAAAGTTTAATGATAGGGTGAAAAGAAATAGCCCTCCATGAAAACTTAGGTCAGAAACCGGGTCAATACATCTGCTATCGGTACTCACTAAGGTGATACTGGTATTGAAGACAAGACGTCATGGACCCAGTGACGCAATGCATCACCCCTCCTATCCACTCAGATATCTCTTAAAAGATATGTGTTTCATTTCTCACGGAGAACACTGCTTAATCTATCGACCTCTCACTCCGAGATGTGTTGATAGTGAAAAGGTGGCACTCTGCTCCATGCCTCCGACGACTAAAACCAAAACGCACATTATTGAGTCTAGAGACATGAGATTCATCAAAGATCTCTTAGGAACACTTCCTATGCAATACACTTGTGTTCATCAAAAGGATACAAGTTGTATGAGTCTTAATGAGATCTAAGGATCTTGCCTCACGACATGATGACCGCTGGACGATTTATTGCTAACTGTCTTATGTAGGTACCGACGAAAGTCCATCCACCATCATCATCTACTAATGACGAAGCACCTAGAATGAAGGAGTAGATCAAGGCAAGAACGACCAAGAGACGATTCTTTGAAGATCACAGCGCATGAAGGAACATTGTATGAAGACTATTTTGCATTGACACGCAAAGTTCAAGTCATTGAAGACAAAAGAACAATCACGGGACCATAATTGAAATGACCATCCCTTAAGGGGAGATTGTTAGCAATTAATTTATGAATTGCAAAAGTGATGGTCATTAGTTTATAGAACTTATGTGTGTAATGTAATATGTAGTTAATATTGTGGGCTAGTAGTATTAGTTTAGTTAAAGTCCAAATGTATAAGTGTGATACTTATACTAGCCCACATGAAGTCCAAGTCAAAACCCATCAAACCCACTTTGTTTGATGGCTGGTACGTATAAACACACACACTCTTCTCATTTTGTAAGGTGTGCCTTATAATAGTTAGAAAGAGAGTGTGTGTGTTTCCCCTTGTCTCGTGTTTATTTCTTTTCATTGAAGCTAATTGATATCACCAAGAATCACGTTAGGAGGTGGAGGAAACATGATAAACACGAACATAAGATTAAACTTTGAATTTTTGGTTTATTGACTGGCGGGGTGTGTATGTTTTTCTAGAGAGAAGCTAGAGAAAACACACACACCCCTTTGATACAAATGAATCCTCAACCCTCCAAATGTGGATAAGGAGGGTATTTATACAAAGAATACAATGACTAACTTAGCCTAAATGTCTAAACTAGTCCTTGTACAAAGAATGAAGTGCAATTCCCAAATATGACAAACTTTAAGGCTAACAATCTCTCCCCAAAGTGAAGTCATATGGGAATTGCTTACAATGTTCCCTACAAGTAAAATATAAACCATAAGCACAGAGAATAGTCTTCAAACGTCATTACTTCGTTCAGCTTGGAGAATCTTCTCAGCATTCATTTCTTTACTTGCAGAAGAACCATGTGAGCAAATCTAATTAGGGTTTAATACAGAGTGCCCTGAGTGCTCTCCCCTAATTAGTGCTCTCCCCCAAACTGACAACCTCATATTTTGAATGCCCTGAGTGCCCTGCAGTTCGGGGGAATATGGTATCAACATCTTTATCTCACCAAATGCATCCCAGTTATTTTTCCCATGAGAGATCAGCCCGTACATTTCTCTCCCCTGCTGGTTACGATTAATCGGAATCAGCATACTGATGTGTACGTGAAATACAAACTGGAAGCCCTTTATAAGGAATCATATCAGCCCGTGAGAAGATGTCGATATACCCAATCTAACCTCCTGTATCAAAAACAACGGCTTTATGTAGTGACTGCTGATGGAGAAAACCCACTATAACGAACTTGAGACTGAAGTAGAATAACCCAAACTTGTGACTTAAGCTTGCACTGTTGTATGACTAAGAACCTATACTGAGCACTGCAACGTAACTCCTTATAGCATAGGTCGTTTCATATACCCATCCATCCTTCCTTGACTGTATATGAACATCTCTTGAATTATCCACATCTTTGTGTGACACTGAGTACTACAACGTATCTCCTTTAAGTGATAGTTAACTAGGTCTTCGTCCGTCCACCCCTTGACCTATGAAAACTAGATAAATCAAGACTTAATCATTCAATGATCTGTTAGCTCAAACAAGGATCTCGAAGAATCATGCATCCAACCAACTACGAAAAGGGACCAATTGCGAAAGGGACCAATTGCGAAAAAGTTCACCCAATTGCAAAAGAGTTCAACCAATTGCGAAAGGGTCAGATTTGCGATATCTTCAAGATACTAAGTACACGCACCCGTGAAATTCCACTTCATCTTCAACTAAGTAACAATGAATCATCATCCTTGTAGCCACAGCTGATAATTTAACCATTGTCATCTGATTGTGAATCTTGATCAGGATCTTTTAGGCTATACGTGGTGATTTTGAAGGTGCAGTCCGATAATATCATTTGTGATATTGTTGTGAAAAATGCCATAAAATGCAATTCTAATGATGCCGGAAAATTTTGAGTTTAAGAAATTTTTACGCCGAAAATTCCCCGAAAAATTCGAATTTTGGCCAAAAAATTTGAATTTTAGGCCAAAATTTTCACTCTTGTACCAGAATTTGAATCTCGCGTAAAAATGGACCGTAAATTCGATTTTTTTTTTTTTTTTTTTTTTTTTTTTTTTTGCGAATTGCGATAATGTAGTGTTGTCCGATATCTGAATTGAGAGTCTGTCCGATATCGCAATTGGTACAAAGATGTCGGACAAAGCTGAAATGCGATAAACTTCCAGCTTCCAAATGCGATAAACCTTGTGACCCTCAATTGCGATGAAAGGTGTCAAATGCGATAAGCTTGTTCAGCTCAATTGCGATAAGTCAATAGCGATAGTCAACTGCGATAGAAATGATGAATTGCGACATTTCGCTGCTTTTCTTCAATTGCGATAAAACGTAGCTTTTGCCCACTTTTTTTGACTTTCTTCCACTTGCAACCTTATCACTTAAGATTTTCTACTGACAATCTTTCACCAACTTGAGCAACTTGACCAATAATTCATAAACCAATGAATAAGATATTCAATATATTCCAAAACACAAATCTTATACAAAGATAATGTGATTTTCGATCAAAGAAGCTTAGAACACACAACTTTCTGCCTTTGTTCATGCGTATGAATCCAGAAAGACCACAAAAGCTCACGTTTTTGATGATAAAAACGCAGCAGTTGGGTTCATTAAACACACAACGAACATAAATATAGCACTAAACTCGGCTGATGAAGAAAATGAAGAAAAACCGAGATAAAACAAAACAAAAATCACCTTTATCACCTTAAAAACACCACGAGCAGCCACCCGGTTAGCTCTTGATACCAATTGATATCACCAAGAATCACGTTAGGAGGTGGAGGAAACATGATAAACACGAACCTAAGATTAAACTTTGAATTTTCGATTTATTGACTGGCGGGGTGTGTATGTTTTTCTAGAGAGAAGCTAGAGAAAACACACACACCCCTTTGATACAAATGAATCCTCAACCCTCCAAATGTGGATAAGGAGGGTATTTATACAAAGAATACAATGACTAACTTAGCCTAAATGTCTAAAATAGTCTTTGTACAAAGAATGAAGTGCAATTCCCAAATATGACAAACTTTAAAGCTAACACTAATAAACATTTGACCAAAATTAACATATGATCCATACTACTCTTCTTGTTCTAAAAACCACTTATTGTGTTAGTGAGTCATCATATTGTTCTTGTCGAGTTGTATGTTAAAGTGAAGCTCGGTTCATCTTCAAAGGAAAGATCGAGTACTACAGTTGTGCAAAATAATATATATTATATTACTCCAAAACAAATTACACAACATTCACAACTTACTATCATGGACATAACCATCCAGGAAAAAAAATACAAGATAAAAGTGGCTATCCAATATCTGATACAATGCTGCAAATAAATCTGATAAATCATTGTCCGCTATCAGATAAATGCTTCACAGCAAACTAATACAAACATTTAGCTTCTCAGTTCACAAACCATGTTTCAGCCAAAGTTAGCATTGAATTCACCCATGGTATGCAACTTTAGCTGCTCAGTTCCCAAACTATATAACCAATCTGATACAATGCATCTTTGTTCTATACAACTTTAAAATATGTATCAAAATTTTAAAATACTTCCAAACATCCCTTATAAAGTTACATAGATATTTAAACATATATAAGTATGGCATTATATTGATTTGAATTTTGTAACAGCAACACCAAACATATAGTTTAGGGTATCCCTATTTTTTTTTTTTTTTTTGGCCAATCCTACTCCAAAATTATATTAATTTGGTTAAAAATCAAAACTGAAGTATCATTTCCTAATTAAACAAAATATTCTAAAAATTTGAAATCGTAATCCAAATCAATATATACTCCATCTCGAATTTCTTATTCATTTGATAAACACCAAATATACTTCGTTCTACATCACATAGGTGATTTCATTTTTTTTACAACATTCACTTACTTTTGCAGCAGCATATTAATTTTTATCTGGTGCCTCTTAACTTGCAGTATGGTGAACCATCACTTCACCCCTTTGTGTGATGTCGATTCTATGATGGATAACATCAATTTGAAAGTCAGATGTGTAAAGAAATGGTTTTCACATTCTTATGGAAAACCTACTCTCATTAAGAGTTTGCAATGTGTTATTCAAGATGAGCAGGTTAGCAAGTATTATTTTTGAAAGTATTTAATACCTCTTTTATTTATCTAATTTTGATGTTTTCCTAATCTAAGTACTATATTATCTTTAACAGAATTTGAGTACCATGCTTTTTATGACTTGCTAAATTTTTTTATCTTCAACAAAAATAATCAAGTGGTGGTACTGTGGCAGTCTTAGAACACAAAGCATAAGCAATATCCTAATATTCATCATGAACACAAGAAACAGTTTTAAACATAAATAGATGTTATATAAGTGTTTAGAATATGTTATAAAAATTAATAGATGTTAAATAGGTTTTGAGAATATCTTGCACAGGTTATTGGATGTCATTATGTTGAAAAACATGGTTCAGTTAATGTTTAAAAAGATGTTGAGATAGAAGTAGTTATGATCATATATTGAAAATTAAATTAAGTCCAGTGCTTGAAGTGATAAACACATAAAAATAATAGTGAGTATTGTATATTAAAACAATGTATACTACTTAAAATGGGATAAATTACATAGTAGAAAGCTAATAGAGTCATTTTTCCCATGAATTAATAACAAAGGTTTGTGCATCAGGGAAACCGCTTCCAATGCACCATAAGGAAAACTAATATTCAGAAATACGATGAAGTACTTCAGGAGGGCATGTGCTATTTTATTAGCAATTTTTCTGTGATTGGTAATGGAAGAAAATACCTTTTATTTACCCATCGGTACAAGATTATGTTTTTAAAAAACACTTCCTTGACGCCCATACCCAGATTGACAGAAATTTGAAATCATTCATGTTTGCACTGTTCACCTGCTTGAAACAACAATTAATCACCGAAGATGATACCTTTGGTATGTGATTTTTACTATAATTACTTTCGTATTAAAATGATTTTTTCCGAGGTTGTAGTTTTTTTTTTTAATTATACTTTATATATATACTTACACTATTTAGGGGTGAGCATCGGGACGAATCCCGACCCGTCCCGACTAATCCCGATACCGACAACGGGGAAAAACCCAAACCGACTCCCGACCGATAATGGTCCCGACTCGTCCCGAATCCCGATAATGGTCCCGAATGTTGATTTTGGTTGCGTTTTCTCGAGATCGTCCCGACTCCCGACCCGTCCCGAATCCCGATTACATTTGCATAATTGTCTTTATTCGGGATCCAATACAGTTTAATTCTAATGGCACGACCAAACAACGCATACATTTGCATATTCAAGATGTTGAGTACATTTACTTATTGTAATTTTAAATATAAAACTTATGTATATAATAGTACTACATTATAATTGATATCAAATATATGTCATTTTACACTTTTAATTTACAATTTCAGCTAGTTTGCCAAACATCATTACAAAAGAAAAAATCTATAATTTTAATCTCTTTTAGCATCAGCAACAGCACCAGCACCAGCACAAGCACAAGCAACAGCTATTGTTGCACGCAGTGGGAACAGTTTGGAGTGTCGTTTCTATAATCAAGTGGTTGACATGTTCAAAGAATTTGCATCTAAAAGAGAATCATCCGGTCATGTTGTTCTCATCATTCAGTTAGCGAAAGTCATTTGGTGGAACGGTATAATACTATAAACTATAATAGTGTTAAATTTGTAAATTTAATGTACGTAAATTTGTAATTCATGTATCGAATTATACGCAACAAAATATTAAAGAAATATCCACAAACAACTTTTACACAATCTTCTTTAAATTTTTCGATCAAAACACTTAGAACACCAAAAAATTCCAACCTTTAAATATAAGATTCGACTTAAGAAGTATGAGATTTTCACTTACCAACTCGTTAAAACACAAACAAACACAACCTTGATCTTTAATCTTTGCGAACGATTCCAAGAAAAAACCCAAATGCCACGTTTTTATGAAGCCAAAAACGCGACTGATGGTTTTTTGGTAGCACAAACCGAACACAAACTAACTCCTACCTTGTTGTATGGCGATTGATACCACTTGTTAGAGCTCGATATCTAACTTTAACACACAAACACAACACGTGACACTCAAAGTAACAAGAGATGTATAGATGAAGAGTATGTATGGATCGTGTGGGATAAAACTATGGTCGAATGATTATATCTTGGGAAGAAATAATACAAAGACTCAATGAGCACACACCCACACTCTCTTACAATATACTTTGAGGCACACCTGATAGAATGAGAGTGTGTGTGTTTATATTTTCCCTAAGGCCGGCGCCCTATGGGCTTTGTGTGGGCTTGGTGTGGGCTAATGTTAGCATTACACTTATACATTTAAGTTACTAACACAACTAATGCCATTAGCCCACTTTCTAGACTAATTGTTACATTTGACACTTAAGTTCCATTTGCAAATGACCATCATTTTCACATTTAATAAAATTAAATGCTAACAATCTCCCCCTAAGGGATGGTCATTTCAATGATGCTCTGGTGAGTGGTCTTTTGCCTTCAATGTCTTGAACTTTGTGTGTGTCGATGTATAATAGTCTTCATTCATTGTTCCTTCATGCACTGTGATCTTCAAAGAATCGTCTTTTGGTCGTTCTTGCCTTGATCTACTTCTTCTGTCCAGATGCTTTGTCGTTGTAGATGATGATGGTGGATGGACTGTCGTCGGTACCTGCATAAGACAGTTAGCAATAAATCGTCCAGCACTTATTGGTTCAGATTTCGAGATCGTTAACAGCATAGTGTGAAAACTTTCTCTAATCTTTACCAAGGCCGTTGAGAGCCTCTAAAGTATACCGAAGTATCACTTCAAGACTGTAGACCGTTTGAAGCACGTTACCATCATGACATAAGGCAAGATCTTTAGATCTCATTAAGACTCATACAACTTGTATCCTTTTTGATGAACACAAGTGTATTGCATTGAAAGTGTTCCTAAGAGATCTTTGATGAATCTCATGTCTCTAGACTCAATAATGTGCGTTTTGGTTTTAGTAGTCGGAGGCATGGAGCAGAGTGCCACCTTTTCAATATCAACACATCTCGGAGTGAGAGGCCGATAGATTATGTAGTGTTCTCCGTGAGAAATGAAACAAATATCTTTTAAGAGATATCTGAGTGGCTAGGAGGGGTGGTGCAATGCGTCACTGGGTCCATGACGTCTTGTCTTCAATATCAGTATAACCTTAGTGAGTACCGATAGCAGATGTATTGACCCGGTTCCTGACCTAAGTTTTCATGGAGGGCTATTTCTTTTCACCCTTTCATTAAACTTTTCTTTTTAATTCTTCAACCCCTTCTTTCTCCTTTCTAATTTACTCCTTTTTTCAATCTTACCTAAGGACTTCTAATTCTAATCTATTGGAATTGTCCTTGGGTAGATCCCTCCGGCTCTGGCGGATCATTGGACATAACCTAACCATGATCACCTTATTAATCCATGATTATCCTAGGTTTGTTGATCACATTCCATAAAACCTTTTGTGAAAATCTCTCAAAGTGTTCATGAATGAAACACGTTTAGTTAACATATTGAGAGTTTTGTGTTTTTGAAATACTCCCCCTTCACATGTGCTCATGCATTTTTAGGATAAATTTGCACATGTTGGGTAGAGTTCGCACATTTTGAAATGATCGATTTTCAATTAATATGACCATTGCGAGACACGTTTACATCACTAGTTAGACTAGCTTGAAGCTATTACCCGTCCCGGTCATATCAAAAGATCACCTCTCGAATTGGTACATTCTACTCAGACAAGTCCTTTGCGAGACACGCTTACATCACTGGAAAACCAGTTTGAAATTATTACCCGTCCAGGACAAGTCTTTTCGATAATGGACATTTAGTTTCGTCAATTCGAGGGTTAAAACTAAGTCTTTTTGTAGAGCTCAACTCATTGACATTACTTTTTTGATCACATTTTAATCACGTCCTCTCCCCCTTATACCTTTACCTAATCTCCCCCTCAAAAATAGCATGAAGTGGTATTTTTGAAAACAGGTGATTAAAAGAAACTTTTTAGAGAGACGGACTGATTTTAGCATGAAAATTGGAACATTTTTCTTTTTGTACTCCCCCTTAAACAAAGCATATTTGTTAAACATTTGAGTTTAAATTCAGTTTAAGGGTTTAGGAGGGAGGTGTCTTGAGCACAGAGTTTTGAGAAAGATTTTGAAAAATCTGTTTGAACAATCTTGATCATGTCCTTGTTGATGTGATTTTGCCATTAACATTACGAGTTCTGATCGGAAATAATCAGAAGTCATCAATGTAGCGCGGGTCTCGTACTGAAATATACGAAAGCCGTTAGGAAGAAATTTTGAGAAACAACATGTTTTAGAAAAAATTTAAATGAACTCTCGCTCAAGCATCTGTACATGCCCGTATCATTGTTGCATGACATTTCTAGATACGTACAGAATATCGATTATACGAGAGACATGTCGTGAGAAGAATATTTTTGGTTTTTTGATTTTATATTGTTTTTGTATTTTTGAAAATTTTCTATTTTTATATTTTGATTTTGTTGGTTTTTCAAATTTTGTATTTTGCTTTTCAAAAAAAATATATACATGCGAAGCTTGTTGAGATAATTCAAGAAGATTCGAGAAGACTTTCTAACTCTTCGGGAGTTAGGCTTCACATTCCAATTCGACAAACTAAGTTTTCAAACCGCTCTTTTGGGAGGGCTTTAGTAAATAGATCGGCGAGTTGGTATTCAGTCTTCACGAAAAATAATTCAACAGTACCCTCTTCTACGTGTTCCTTTATGAAGTGATAGCGGACTCTAATATGCTTGGTCTTCGAGTGTTGCACTGGATTGCACGAGATGGCTATGGCACTTTTCGAGTCAAAATACAAAGGTATGCGGTCGAAAGAGAAACCATAATCTGTGAGTTGTGTCCTCATCCATAGAACTTGGGCACAACACGCAGATAGAAACACATACTCGGCTTCTGTAGTTGATAACTTGGCAACCGGCATGGTCTACATCTGAAAATGCTATTAGTGTAAACTCCGAATCCTTCGGATACCAAAGTCCCATGTTAATGGTTCTTCGTAGGTACCGAAAGATCCGTTTAACCTCTTGGAGGTGAAGTTCGGTAGGCCTTGCCTGAAACCGTGCTAATAAACAAACAGCAAAATGTATATCGGGTCGACTAGCAGTTAAGTACATGAGAGAACCAATCATGCTCCGATATTTCTTCGGATCCATGGGTTTCCCATATAGGTCAGCGCCTATTTTGGGTGAAGTGACCATTGGAGTACCAACAGAGTCACAATTATCCATTCCATATTTTTTCAAAATCTCAATTGTATATTTAGCTTGATTTAGAAAAATACCACGTGGGGATTGATGAATTTGTAAACCCAGAAAGAATTTTAATTCTCCCATCATGGACATTTCAAATTTGCTTTTCATGAGATTTGCAAAATGTTTTGAATGTGTCGGATTAGTGGACCCAAAAATTATGTCGTCCACATAAATCTGAACAATCAAAATGTCATTTTTGAATTTTCTGGTAAACAAGGTCGGATCAATTGTTCCTTTGGTGAAATTATTATGAAGTAGGAAAGATGATAATTCGTCATACCACGCCCGTGGGGCTTGTTTCAAACCATAGATTGCTTTCTTTAGCTTGTAGACGTATTCTGGATGATCTTTGTCCACGAATCCGTCTGGTTGACTCACATACACTTCTTCTTTCAGAGTTCCATTCAAAAAATCGGTCTTGATGTCCATCTGATAAACTGTGATGTTCTTGTGAGCGGCATATGCTAAGAAAATCCTGACTGCTTCAAGCCTTGCAACTGGCGCGAATGACTCTTCAAAATCAATCCCCTCTTCCTGTCTAAATCCCTTTGCCACGAGACGAGCTTTGTTGCGAATGACAGTCATTTCTTCATCCTTTCTGTTTTTCCATAACCACTTAAGGTCAATGACGAGTTTGCCAATTGGTTTTGGAACTAAATCCTAGGAGTCATGTAACTGATATTGAAGAAGTTCTTCCTGCATCGCTTCAATCCAGGCATTATCTGCCATTGCTTCCCGAATGTTCTTAGGTTCTATGAGACTGACTGAGCAGACATAGATGCACATGTCACAATCGGTGTTTAGTTGTTTTCTCGTCTGAATTGGCCTTGAAGGTTCACCAATAACTTGTTCTATTGGATGGTCTTTTTTCCACTGTAATGTTGAAGGGTACCTTGGACTGGACGAATGCGTGTTAGATGGTTCATGTAATCTAGAAGATGATTCAGCAGATTCCGTTCCAAACTGGTTTTCGAATGGTTCATCGTCTAACACCGCATTATTTTGTTCTCGCTCATCAATTCTTGGTAGAACAATTTCAATTATTGGAGTTGCTGGAGTAGATGTTGATGACGTGGAGGGAGTTGGTGCGTCAGCTTCGAATGTTGTGGATGCATCGTGATTTGGTGGTGGTGGTGGTGGTTGTTGATTTTGAGCGGGTGCAGAGGAATGTTGGTTAGATGCATTTGTCGAAGCGCCACCATAGTATTCATCATACATGTGGAAAACTAGAAGGGGGTTGAATAGTTTTACGTCTTTTTAATTTTATTATGAAAACTTTGTTTACTTTTAAAAACTTAGATTCGAATTTATGTGAACTCAACTCTTGAACAATATGAATAAATATAAGTAAATCTAAATAAACAATGCAAGTAAAGCAATGAAATGAAATGAAAGATAGAGATGGAAAGATCAAACCGCGAGACAAAGGATTTATAGTGGTTCGGCTACAAGGACACCTTCCTTGCCCTACTCCACTCCTCGAGCACCTAACTCTAGAGTTTTCTTCACTATGTCAACAAGCTCGCTTATGGCGGAGAAAACCTTACAGAACTTTTGCTTACACCGGTTTAATGACACAAAGCTAGATGTCGGGTCCTAATCGTAGCTATAACCAATCTCACAACTTCTACACGACTTCTTCACGACTTATTCACAACTTCTTCACGACGGCTTCACAACTTCTTCACGACGGCTTCACAGCTTCTACACGACGGCTTCACAACTTCTACACGACGGCTTCACAACTACTTCACAACCTAGCACTACTTATATACTCTTCTACTTTCTTACACTTTCACTACTTACACACCTTAACTTCTTCACAACTTCACCACTACCACACTAATCTAGCCTAAACAATTATGTTCACACCTATCTAACAAATATACACAACTTATACACAAATGAATGAATGATTACACAAACAACTTAGGTAGCAAGATGATACTAAGTTGCAATACTTCTTCTCTAGTTGTTGAAGGAGTATTCTTCTTTTGCACTTGAATAGTAGAAGCTTGGATCACTTGGAAACCAATGCTTAAGAATATATGATCAAAGGATTTAGAAAGGATTTGGAAGGATAAGAAGAGATTTAGAACAGAAGGTTTGGGGGTGCAAAAGGTGAGGAAAAAGTCCAGGGATGAACCAGTATTTATAGGCAAAATCTGACAGCTGGAGGAGCGGGGCGGTCCCCTTAAATAGGTGGTCGGTCCCCTTAAAATTAAGGGGGCCGCCTAGTAAAATTAAGGGGGCCGCCCTACCCGAACGTTGCTCAGATTTGTCTTTTTGTGGGGAAGGTTTTTCTGGAATATTTTTTCCATTTTTGGTTGAAAATTTGAATTGATAAATTTATAATGGATTAAACATTTTTATTAAGTACCAAAAATGATTTTCTAAAAGATATAAAATGTTTGTGTCATTTTATAAAAAATCAAGTGATTAAGAAAATGTTCCTTTGATCATATAATGCATTAAGCATTTGTTTATTCATACCTTAAGTGATTAAGTTGTAGAAATGAATATTTACAACTAAATACTTGTTTATTTAATAAGTTTATGTTTAATGAGTTTACAGTTTGTGATTATCAAAACATAGAGATATCAAGAAGTATTAATAATGTTTTTAGGCATTATTTATATCAACAATCTCCCCTTTTTGATGATTACAAAACTTAAACTCATTAAATCCAAAAATTTATTTTTGAACAAGTATTTAGTGAGTTTATATTCACTTCTCCCCCTTTTTGTAGAATCAAAAGGGTTATGCCGACAAGTTTTTTTATACAAAAATTGTCGGAACGAGAACTCCCCCTTGATGTGTGCTCCCCCTCGTTTGAGGGCATCAAAGAATCGAGATATGGAATGCTTGCAAAAAATATATTAGAAGTACAAGAATACATAGCAAAATATGGAATATAAAAACAACAATCATGGCAAACAACAATCATGGCAAACAAATATTAAGAACACGTAGCAAGACATTCATTAGTATGCTTGAAACATATAACAAGAAAAATGTCCTAAATTGCCAAAGAGAGCTTTCGGACTTGCTTGCGACACGAAAGCTTGGAAAATAAGCATATAGTTATGCTTAGATGGTTGATGGTAGAGTGTTTGGGATGGAATTGGTTGAGTGAGGGTAAGGATGTTTGATTAATAGAGGTATATTTTTGAAGGTGGAGAGTTTGGAGGTGGAAAGTTTGGAGCGGAATCGGTTGAATGAGGGTTAGAGTGTTGTGCTAGTGGAGGTGTTGGATGAGATCTAGTAAGAAGATACTCAGTACAAGTGGAATGTTTATTTAAGGCAATGATTTGTTTTTGGAGAAGGACACAATGAGGACAATAGTTGACATGATTATCAACTTGATTCAAGTTGTGGGGGGTGAGGTAAGCAATTTGAGTAGGGTGAGGATGGAGGATGAAGGTTGCCCCTTGTTGCAATGTGCATAGCAAGGAGATCACTATGGTCACGGATTTGGTTTATCTCTTCACGAAACTTTTCCTTTTCCGTGGGAATGTGGATTTGGTCATTTGGTGGAAGTGGATGAAATTGGGGTGTGTAGTTGGAATTAAAGTTGGATGTTTGACCAATATGATGAGGGTTTTGAAAGGTTTCAATGAGGTTGGTTTAAGGTTGAGATGTGTAGTTTGGAACGAAGGTGGAGGTTGAGGTTATTTTGTGATGAAGGAGGGCTAGAAGGGAGTTGATCCAATCTTGCGTTGAGCAAGGTGTAAGGCAAGAAGAGCACAAAGCTCATGGGCTTCTTTAAGTTCTTCAATGAACTTCAAGTGTTTGGAAAAGGTGATGATGGTGGAGTGTGGTTGTTATTTTGGATGGATGTTTGGATATACAACATAGAAGTAACATGTGAGTTGGTAGGAGGTGGTGGTGATACTCTTGGTGGTGGAGACATTTGTGAGCTTGAGTAATCATGAGTGGATGAGGATGGAGATATGGAAGAAGGGGATATTCCAAGAGTGGTGAGTGTTTTGGATGGTGCATTGGTAGGTTGAATAAGATGTGAGGTGTTGTGAATGAGATTGGAATCATTGTTTAGGGGTTGATCATGCTCTTCATATGAATCATATGGATGAGATGAAGGTGTATTTTTGGGAGTAAAGATGGATGGCTGGTTATTATGATGAAGTTTGTGAAAGGTTTCATTGGAATGAGCTTGAAGATTAAGAGTATAGTTGGGAACAAATGTGGGTGGAGGTGTTTTTTGTTTAGCCACATCATTTGTTGAGATGGACTTGTTTCAGGGGTTAGGTTTTCTTTTCCAAATGGTTTTTTCGGTCATCCTTGCTAACCTTGAGGTTTTTGGCTTTGGTTTGTTAGCTTTAATTTTATAGTTAAAGTGATGGTCATTCATTTATGTTTGAACTTTGTATTAAGTGGGCTAGTCTTAGTCTTAGTGTTATATGTAAAAGTCCAATCCAATGGACTCAAGCCCAAAAGCTCACTCTAGCCCACACCAAAAGCCTTAAGGGCAAAGTGCATGTACTATATAAAGTACATTATCCTCATTTGTGAAGTAGTGGTTCACTGGTGTATGTGTGTGCTAAATAAGAAAAGGCTTTAACTTCCATATCCATCTCATATTACACGATCCATAATACACCTTGTCCCATCTCATCTCTTGTGTTTAACGAGCATATATGTGTGATAAAGAGTGATTATCGACAATAACAAGTGGTATCAACAGCCGGTCAACGAGGTAGGAAGTTAGTGTGTTCGGTTTGTTAGTAAAAGAAACCAACTGTCGTGGCTTTTTGCTTCTTAAAAAGGCACGAAGTGGGTGATTTTTCTTGGAATCGATATAGCAAGAATCTTGTGTGAAGGTTGTGTTTGTTCTTGGTTTGAAAGATTTTGTGATTATTCTTCACTTAATTCTTGGGCAAAGAGCTGCACTTTTTGTTTGTATTCTTAGTTTTTGATCGAAAATATTTTAAGGAAGAATGAATTGATGTGTTTGTGGAGTTAAAGTGAATATTTTATGTGGAATATCTTGATATTATTGGTCAAGTTGTTGAAAAGTGTCAGGAGGTGGTGAAAAGTTGTAAGGCATCACGTGGGCAAAGTACTCAAAAGTCAAAAGTTAGTGAAAAGCTGAATTCTTTCGGAATTGCAAAAAGAGTCTCGCAATTGCTGTTCTGTCACAATTCATCTCGCAATTGCTGTTCTGTCGCAATTCATCTATCAATTCATCTCGCAATTGCTGTTTTATCGCAATTCATCAGCTTTCGCAATTAAGGTGCTGCTCTCGCAATTCAAGTGTTTTATCGAAATTGGTCTCGCAATTCATATTTAGTCTCGCAATTGGTGCGATTTTCAGAGTTGGCAACTTCAGTCCTTGTACTTTCAGTTGCCTTTGAGATCTTTCGGATTTGACACTTTAGGCCCCTCGCAATTGTGTTTAAAAGACTTCAAAGTTACATAACTTTTAAGGATTTGATTCGAACGTAATTTCGTCAACTCGAAAGTGAACTCGGTATTTTATCACTTGTATAAGTGTGTAAAATACTTTGACAAACGGTTATCTACTTTCTTGTATAAGATTGTTAGATTTTATATAAATTACGAATTTATATAAATAAGATATATTTCTATCTAAATTGATATTTTGCCATAATTTGTATAAATTTTGGTCGAATTGAAATCTCTATAGAAAGTGTCGTGTTTATCTAAATTGTAATTTACATAACTTTTTGTCGAAATTGTAAACTCTTGACTTTGTCCTAATTATACTTGAATCAAGTTTCGTAACGTTATTTAATTTGTTACAACTTCACCGACCATCATCAACAACAGAACAAGACTTCGCAACATCAACCAATCTTAACCTTCAACAACAACATCTCCTATTTCGTTGCAAAGATCCTAAATCAACTTTATCGCACATCACAAGAAAATGGAATCAAGTTCTCAAGCGGGACAGATGTCTCCAGTTGTGCAAAACGTCACAAAGGAACGTTGTCTAATGCACTTTTAAGGAGTTAAGAGTCAATGTGTGACAATCTCTAAAGCAACGTCACCAATGTTGAGTCCATATTTATTCCATCGAATATCTGGAAGACTCTTCGGATCTGAAATGAATTTTGAAAAATTCAGAGAGAAACTCCTGCACAACATATCTCAAATAGAGAACCAAATAGAACAAGGAAGTGACTGCATTGAAGCCTTTCAAGCGCTCCAGACGCAGCTTAAATGGTTTCTCGACTTTCATATCAGAGGAATCAAAAATTCTCCAGATTATGAATCAACAAGAGAAATATGGAGTAAATGCGTCAGCAGATACGTAGACGTGGAAACGTTTAGAAATCAGTTGTTTAGTCAAATGAAAACACTGGAATTGGTGCTTACTTCAAGATCACTTCATCTGAAAGAGATGCTGAATGAGAAGAAAGTGAAAGAACGGGAAAGAATTGAAATGGAGAAGCTGAAACAGGAAACAGAGCAGATTGAAAAAGAAGTGCTATTAAAGGAAACAGAGGTGAATGAGAAAGAGGCAAACAAAGATGAAGAAACAATATATGAGGGTACAACATCTGATGCTAGCTTGGTCTTCACGGAAACAGACACATCTTCAGAACAGCATGTTGAAAGCAGCACTCCAAGATACGATTCGGATGCTGATGGTACACACAGGAATGAAGCTGTTTGGGATACTGAAGCTGACCATATCAGATCTTCATCTGACATAGCAATATTGGCTATGGTACAACATTCACATGATACTGATAATGTTGATTTGTTCGAGAATATGTTTGTTCATGACAAGACACATCCTGCGCATCCTGAGTCAATCAGTGACACATATGTGGAGCAAAGGTTTGATAGTAATATCACTCCCACAACCCCAGATATGGATCCTAATGGAGGTGAGCCTGCCCAGGATGGATCGTCTCATGATCAAGATCATGCCATATTTGCTTCTTTAATCGATAATTTCAAACATGAACTTGAAAAATGCAAAGAGGACAATCGTAAAGCTAAGCAAACGAATGCCTCATTGTCCAAAGAGCTTGAGGGATTTAAAGAAATGAAAAAAGATTTTGAGAAAATAACACATTACAAAGACGTTCAAATCTCATAACTTAAATCTCAAGCTCAGAAATTAAATGAAGATGTCCTCAAACGAAATAAAGAACTTGAAGTTGAGTGTCGCGAGGCCCTTTCACGTGAAAAACTTTCCATTAAAAATATGAATGCAAATATGGGCCCCGCCAACAGAAAGATCGAAGCTCTTTTAAAAGAGAATGTTGAATTAAAAATGAGGTACTCAATGCTTCAGGAAACCACTTCAAATTTTAAGACTGTTAATACAAAACTTGAATATGAAAATCAAGAGGTTTTAAAACGTGCAAACAGTCTTGAAGAAAAACTTCGAAAAACAGACCAAAGTGCTCAAACTCTTCAAATGATGATTCCTAAAGTTGAGAAAGTCCATAAGGGAAAATCAGGAATTGGTTTTGAAAATACAGATCAGGTGGAACATAAATTTTTGCCGACTGATGCTCTGTTCATGTCAGAAGAAGATGAAAAATTGGCAGAGGAAAAACGCTTAAAAGTCAAAAAAACAAAAAACCCACTCTCGTACCAAGGCTTTGTGTATGGTTGTATACAATTGTTAGAAATACCAAAACCACCTTTAAAAAGAAAAGAAACAAATGTGAAAAGATTTTTCAAAGAAGTTCAACTTGCTACTTATGATGCTAAATTATGGCAAAATAAAGCAAGGAAACAGTTTTGTAATCTTAAAAATCACATTGAGCACATGTTAAAGGTCATTTGGTCGAAACAACAATACACCGATCGTGACTACAGTCGTCTCATGTTATCAGACTCTTGGCTAAAAAGTGAAATCTGTAAGTTACTAAAAGATGAGATTGAACCTCTTGTGAAAAATATCAATTTCAGTTTTGAACACTTTGAAAAATTTCTTGTCACTGAAATGAGAGAAGATTTAAAGTACATCCATTCTCTTGAAGATGAATTTGATGCAAAATGCTTAAATCTTGATATTCAAAAAGAATTTTTCACAAATCAAATTGATTCAAATCGGTGTCTGTCAGCCTTGAGCATGAGAATGTGGATTCTGAACATACATATTTTTTGAGATCTGAAAATCTTTGTTTCAAAAGGAAAATCACCGAACTTTCAAAAGAAGTAGCTGAAGTCAAAGAAGAATTGTCAAAAAGAATTGCTTCTTCTGAAAAGGAAAAGATTTTTGAAGAAAATTGTGATGATGCCAATATCAAGTTTGATTTGGATGAACTTGATACAAAAAATATTGAATTGAAACATGCTGTGGCATCATTACAAAAAGAAAATGAGCATTTGAAACAGACTTACAAAAACCTGTTTGATTCAATCAAACGTTCACGAGTTCAGACTCAAAAATCAATCATGAAACAAAAAGAGACTGAAGTTTTGAAGTCTCAAATGTCTGAATCCGCTGATGAAAAGTTTGCAAAGGTTTTGCAAAAGGATGAGTCTCAAATCAAAAATGTTTCCTATCCAAATCCCCTGTTTGATTCTAATTCTTCAGATTTTGAAACGGAAAATGCAAATCATGCGCTTCAAACAAAAGTGCTTGAGCTGGAAACACTTTTAGCTCAACGAACAAACGATCTTGAGGATGCAAAAACTGATCTTTTCAACAAAACGAACAAATTCGAAACATATTTTGAAAGACTTGAAAAGGAAAATATTGTTTTCGAACGGAAATTGGCTCGTAAAACGGATGATTCAAAAGCCGACAAAGATCATTTTTTGAAACAAATTGCTTCTTTGGAATCTAAATTAGCATCCCAAGATCTTTTTCAAAAAGAATACAATGATTTGCGAATGTCATACAATGCCTTAAAAACAAAGTTTGATGATCTCAATCGGTCAAAAGGCAAATCTCCTGCTTCAAACAAGTTTCCCAAAGAGGGTAGTGTTTTGAAGAAGGTTTACACGGGTGAATCTTCAAAACCATTTTCGAAAAAGGTTTCCCAGTTTACTACCTATTCTTTGCAAAAAGGAAGGCAGTTTACAAAGAAACCAAGATTTTCTGAAACACCTACTCCTCCAAAGCTTTCAAGGTCAAACATGTCTCATGAAGAGACTTCGAGATTTCAAACTCCACAATCTCGCTTTACACGGGTAAGGCAAGTGTGGAGACCAAAGCAAAGTCCTTCAAACTCTGAAAAACTTCCGCTGCAAACCAAGAATGACTCTGCTTTGAAAAAGGATTTTAAATCACCGTTGATTCCGCGAGTGTTATTTCCAAATGAAAAACCGGTTTTCAGTCCTCGTTGGAATTCAACCTCTTTGAATCAGATTGACGCAACTTACAAATGGATTGCAAAACATGCTAAACCCATTGGTGCAGTGCTCAAATGGGTTCCAAAAGTTGTTGTCTAATCTGGTCAAAATGGCTTTCGTATATTTCAGTACGAAACCCGGGCTTCAAAGAAAGGAAAGTGCTTTATCAAAAATTTCGAGCACTTATCCTAAATATCTATGGATTGTAAGTATTTCAGCTTACAACCCGAGCTTCAACGTTTTGGCTTATGCATACATCACAGTGCATAACCCGTGTTTCAAAGAAAGGACACTGTTACTATTTAATGCAACAACCCTAAAAAGAAAAGAAGTTTTCATGCAAAGTTTATCAATTCAAACTTCTTAATCTTAAGCAAAATTTTACTCAAAATTTCTCAAAAGGTTTTTCAAAACTTTTCAAAAATTTTGCTTAAGATTTTCAAATCATTACTCCCCACTTGCTCCAAAGTTTTCAAAAAGGTCAAAACCAATGCAAGTTTTGAGGGGGAGTATTTCAAAAAGAAATTTGTTCCAAAAAGTTCATGCAAAATCGTTTCTCCCTATTAGCTTTCCAAACACAATGATTTTAATCAAACGGTATCAAAAATACCATCGAAATGCTATTTTTGAGGGGGAGAAATGGGATTAAAATGTGATCATGGTTCGAATCTCAAACGAGCTATACAAAAAGACTCAGTTTAACCCTCGAATTGACGAAACTAAATGTCAGTAATCGAAAAGACTAGTCCGGGACGGGTAATAATTTCAAGATGGTTATCCATTGATGTAAATGTGTCTCGCAAAGGACTTGTCTGAGTAGAATGTACCAATTCGAGAGATGATCTTTTGATATGACCGGGACGGGTAATAACTTCAAGCTAGTCTAACTAGTGATGTAAACGTGTCTCGCGATGCTCATATTAATTGAAATTCGATCAGTTCAAAAAGTGCGAACTCTACCCATCATGTGCAATTCTTTCTTAAATCTCATATGCACATGTGAAGGGGGAGTATTTCAGAAAATGCAAAACTCTCGAAGAATTAACAAAATGTGTTTTATTCTTGAACACTTTGAGAGATTTTCTCAAATGGTTTTATAGCAAGTGATCAACAAATCTAGGATAATCATGGAGTAATAAGGTGATTATGGTTAGATAATGTCTAATGATCCGCCAGAACCAGAGGGATCTACCCAAGGACAATTCGAATAGATTAGAATTAGAAGTCCTTAGGTAAGATTGAAAAAAGGAGTATAATGAGAAAGGAGAAAGAAGGGGTTGAAGAATGAAAAAGAAAAGTTTTTGAAATGGTGAAAAGAAATAGCCCTCCATGAAAACTTAGGTCAGAAACCGGGTCAATACATATGCTATCGGTATTCACTAAGGTGATACTGATATTGAAGACAAGACGTCATGGACCCAGTGACGCATTGCACCACCCCTCCTATCCACCCAGATATCTCTTAAAAGATATTTGTTTCATTTCTCACGGAGATCAATGCATAATCTATCGACCTCTCACTCCGAGATGTGTTGATATTGAAAAGGTGGCACTCTGCTCCTTGCCTCCGATTACTAAAACCAAAACGCACATAATTGAGTCTAGATCCATGAGATTCATCAAAGATCTCTTAGGAACACTTCCAATAAAATACACTTGTATTCACCAAAAAGAACATAAGTTGTAAGTGTCATAATGAGATCTGAACCTAGAAAGAGCTGGACGATTTATTGCAAACTGTTTTATGCAGGTACTGAAGAAAGTCCATTGATCATCGTATGTCTCAACATCTACATTGGAAGAAACGACGTTGTGAATACATTAAGATGTTGATCAAGGTAAAGAAAAATCCAAAAGACGATGCTTTGAAGATCACAATGCATGAAGGAACAAAGAATCACAAAGTTCAAGACCCAGAAGTCTAAAGATCTAATCACGTAGTGCATCTTTTGAATGACCATCCCTTAGGGGGAGATTGTTAGCTTTAATTTTATAGTTAAAGTGATGGTCATTCATTTATGTTTGAACTTTGTATTAAGTGGGCTAGTCTTAGTCTTAGTGTTATATGTAAAAGTCCAATCCAATGGACTCAAGCCCAAAAGCTCACTTTAGCCCACACCAAAAGCCTTAAGGGTAAAGTGCATGTACTATATAAAGTACATTATCCTCATTTGTGAAGTAGTGGTTCACTGGTGTATGTGTGTGCTAAATAAGAAAAGGCTTTAACTTCCATATCCATCTCATATTACACGATCCATAATAAACCTTGTCCCATCTCATCTCTTGTGTTTAACGAGCATATATGTTTAACGAGCATATATGTTAGAAATGAAGCTGGACGATATTTACGTGAATTGAAAATAGAAAACTAGAATGCATAAAGTGCAAGGACTGATAATGTAATACTCTAATAGTTGTCTTGTATGGCATTTAAATACCCCAAAAGTCTTCACTTGTGGGGTGAGGCTGTGAAACATAACTTTCATATCAATAATATCAAGTTTCACTTTCTCCACCTTCTCTCTACTCTCTCACTAAACCAAACAAGAATCTCTTCTATTTTCATGAACCTCGACCTCCAGAAGATGTTAAAAGTCGATTCATGGGTCATTACAATTGGTAACATGAGCAAACCGGGGGTGAATCGTGGTGTGTTTGAGGTAAAAAAAAATGTGATTTTTTGGTGTGTTCTTGCTTGTTACTGTTCATCAGTAGCAGTTTTGAAATTTTTTGTGTTCATTTTTTGTTCCAATGAATACCTACTGTCGCGTTTTTCTTCTTCTAAAATCGTGGCAGTTTGAGGTTTTATTCTTGGAATCGAACACTAATTTTTGATGGTAAGATTGCGTTTGTTAGTCCTAACGAGTTGGGTTGTGAAGATCTCTTAATTTTCAAGGCGAATCTTGTGGTTATCTGGAAATTTTTTTGTGTTCTAAGTTCTTAGATCGAAAAAATTATAGGAGATTGAGCAAGATTTGTTTTTGGTTAGTTTTGTGAATTATTGAAGCTGACAAGTTGGTCTAAGTTATCCGTGGATAGGACTGACAAAGCATGGGCAAGTAAAGAACAAGGACAAGAGTTGGTGAAAAGCAGACTTTCGAAATTCAGAAAGTCAACAAAACTTTCGAAATTGCAACATTCTTCGCAATTGAAGCTGCCTTCGCAATTCCTATGCTTCTCGCAAATCAGAAAATATCGCATTCTTGTATAAGATTGTGATAGGTGCTCTTTCGAAATTGATTTCGGAATTTATTTCGCAATTGGTTTCGGAATTGGGTCATTCTCGCAATTGGTCTCGCAATTGGAGCTGATTTCGCAATTCACCATCTTTCGCAATTGGGTCAGACTTTCGCAATTCTAGCTCATCTCGCAAATGGACCTTCATTTCGCAATTCAAAAAAAAAAAAAAAAAAGAGTTTTTTGGCGAGAAAATTTGAGTAAAATTTAAAATTTTAGGAATGACTTAACGGTCAATTTTTACGCGAGATTCAAATTCTGGTACAAGAGTGAAAATTTTGGCCCAAAATTCAAATTTTTTAGCCAAAATTCGAATTTTTCGGGGAATTTTCGGCGTAAAAATTTCTAAAACTCAAAATTTTCCAGCATCATTAGAATGTCATTTTATGGCATATTTAACACCAAAATCAAAAATGATATTTTTGGCCTACACCGTCAACATCACCATGTATAGCCGAAAAGATCCTGAACAAGAATTGCAATCAAATGACAATGGCTAAATTATCAACTGTGACTACAAGGATGATTCATTATTACTTATTTGAAGTTGAAGTGGAATATCACGGGTGCGTGTACTTAGTATCTTGAAGATATCGGGGTTGGTTGGATGCATGATTCTTCGAGATCCTTGTTTGGGCACTCATGGGAGTAGTGATTAAGTCTTGTGTTATCTAGTTTTCATAGGTCAAGGGGTGGATGGACGAAGACCTAGTTAACTATCACTTAAAGGAGATACGTTGTAGTACTCAGTGTCACACAAAGATGTGGATAATTCAAGAGAGGCTCATATACAGTTAAGGAAGGATGGATGGGTATATGAAACGACCTATGCCATAAGGAGTTACGTTGTAGTGCTCAGTATAGGTTCTTAGTCACACGTTCGTGCAAGTTTAAGTCACAAGTCTGGGTTATTTTACTACAGTCTCAAGTTCGTCATAGTGGGTTTCTCCATCAGCAGTCACTACAAAAAGCCGTTGTTTTGATACAAGAGGTTTGAGAAGAGGTTGATCTGACGAGAACCGTAGAGAGAATAGTTATCGGCATCCACTCATGAGGTATTAACTTGTATGTTGCTTCTAGTTGATATGTCTATGTACACATATGTAGGATGAGTCCGAAAGATCGTCATCATCCTGGAGGGAGAAAAGTGTACATCGGGGCTGTTTATTGAAGAACTGGAAGCATTCTAAGTGAGCTGAAGATGTCGATATGATGCTCCCCAAACAAACCTGTGAAGAAGTTACAAGTTATCAGTCTAAAATCCATTTTCCGCTGTGCAAGAGACTGAAGACAATTTGGCAAGATTTCAGAGAAACTTCTTCTACAAGCTTCAAGGCTATATCAAACGGGTTGTCAATTTGGGAGGGAGCATGTAAAAGAAAATGCCTCACTAATTGGGAGGGAGTAAAAACCCAATTAGAGAATTACAGTGATTTGGCAAGTAAATCAAGCATGCTGAGAAAGATACGAGAAGATCAAGAGCTGTGAAGACATCCTCAAAAGAAAGGAAACTGCTCTACTTCAGCATGGCTTTTATCATTGTTATGTACTTGTTAGGAATCATTGTAACCAATTCACGTATATCTCCAGCTGGAGGGAGATTGTTAGAAATGAAGCTGGACGATATTTACGTGAATTGGAAATAGACAACTAGAATGCATAAAGTACAAGGACTGATAATGTAATACTCTAATAGTTGTCTTGTATGGCATTTAAATACCCCACAAGTCTTCACTTGTGGGGTGTGGCTGTGAAACATAACTTTCATATCAATAATATCAAGTTTCACTTTCTCCACCTTCTCTCTACTCTCTCACTAAACCAAACATGAATCTCTTCTATTTTCATGAACCTCGACCTCCAGAAGATGTTAAAAGTCGATTCATGGGTCATTACATGGTTTGATGGGAGATGGCGTGATGAGATGATTATGAGGAATGGGAGTGTTTATAGTGTAGGATTGATGGGATTAAGGAATGGATAATTTGTTGGATGGATTGGAATAAGGTATGTTTGTGAATTTTGGGAAGTGTAGGATGAAATGGACAAAAAAAAAATAGAAAAAGGAACAGCACCTTCGACCATCAGATGGCCGGTCCCCTTAATTAAGGGGCCAGTCCCCTTAAATATTAAGGGGGCCGCCTTATGATTTAAGGGGGCCGCCCATCTGTTGGTTCCAGATTACTGGAAATGGGTTTTTGGCAGAAAATTATAGAAAGGGTTGTGTTTTTGGGTTTAGTTTCAAGCAAGTCCAACTCTTTGAGGCAATTAAGCATGTAATAGATATTTATGAAAAACATGTTAATTAAAGAGATTAAGCAATCAAGTAATTTCATCTGGCATGTAAACATACTCATCAAGCAAGTAATATATATGGACTAGGAAGCAATAAACTACACCAAGTATTTTCTTAATTATATGTAAGTGGGAAGATTAATGAACTATTTGAGGGATCCTAATGTGTGCCTATGTGCAATAAATGTGAACTTAAGATAGCATGAACTTCTAGACTTGTTACAAACAAAATCTTAATAGACAAACCATGGTCCGCTTGATTTGACTTAGTTCACTTATAAATGTCATGTACATAAATATAGATGACAAATATGAGATCACCATGCATGATTTAAAAAAATATTTTTAGCATTATTCAACAATGTTTGAAAGAGGGTTTTTATGTAGATGTTAAGGTTATTTGAATAAAACAGATTGGGTTTTATTTCAAAATGTGTTTATGAAGAATCGGTAAGAAAAAGAATTCCCAATCTTTGACTTTGATCGAAACAGAATTATGGACATAGATTAAGAAGAAAAATGAGATAGTAAAACGTGTTAATAGAAAAGTGAAATAGTCATAAAAAAAATCATTTTTCCAAAATGTGAAGTTTCTGTATATTTTTAAAGATACTAGATTTTTGACAACAAAAACCATTAATCCTAGATTTTAAAAAATGGTTGTTAAAGATCTCATGCTCAAGGGAATTGGTTAAGGCTATTGTCACATGCTACCCGTTTCTACATATCCTATGTTCATAAGGAAGCGATGACGAAATTCTATATGTTTGATGCGAGAGTGTTGAATGGGGTATAACCTAACATCTATAGTTCCTTTGTTGTCGCACACTTATCTAACTTCATGCCATAGTCTAGGAGAGCTTGTTTCATCCATAGTTTTCTAACGCGAGAAACCTAATCTTACTTCTATGTTAATGATTAATCCACTTAACTCATTTCACTTCATCACTATGAGTTTTCTAATAGTAGACATAGAAGATTTCCATTATAAACGTTATAGCTTAAGAGGGCCAAAGGGAAAAGAACAAGTGATTATAGGTTCTAAGTAGATTCATATAAGCTATTATGTTTATATATATAACTAGGCATTATGAGCTAAATAGGCATGAAATAACTAGTAATTAATCTAAGCATATATTATAACAATAAACTTAAAAGGAAAGTGTACCTTTTAGTCTTCAGTAGATTTTCTTCAAACGCATCAAGGTGTCATATTGACTTATGGAAGCCAAACATAGATGAGTTTCCAAATTATTCAATGAGTGACGATTTAGCCACTTGGTCCCCATTGTCCCATTTGTCCAAAATTGTTTGAACCAAACATGGTTTGCATTTGCATGTATGGTGAAAGTATTCCCCAAGGGTTGAAACTTGGTTGAAGTGAATAATTCCACATTGGGTGATTATTATTATTAGGAAAGTTTTGTCTACCTTGATTTCTTCTAGGTTGAGGGGTTTTAGACCAAGGATGAGGATTATTTGGCCTATTTGGAGGTGGAGTTTTAGATCTTAATTTCGGTTTAGAAAATCCGGTTTTGGCTTTTAATGATGGTTTATAAAAACTTTTTACTTCCTCATCACTCATAATAGGTATTTTTCTATCTTTTATAAGTATATACTTAGGTTTTGACTATAATGGTTTTTGTTTACTAGATTGACATTCAAACTTTGCATTTTTATTTTCACTAGTTGAAACATTATTTAAGTTGAATCCTAGACCGGTTTTATCTCCCGAAGTTCCTTGAACACTTATTATTTTCTTAAGTGAGTTACTACTATTTTTAAACTTGTCAAGTTTGGAAATTTCATCTTTAAGTTTTTCGTTTTCATTTTTGACCTCTAGACATGTTTTACATTCTATAAAAACTTCTTTTCCTTTTTCTAAATGTTGTAGTTTAATTTTTAATTCGAGTACTTCATTTTCTAATCGATTATTAATATGTTTTAGTGATTTATTTTTAGCCATGACTTTTTGACCTAATTTGCATAACCTATTATATTCATTATCTAGATCTTTTTCGTCTAATGATTGATTTTTGTTACTAAAGTATTTGGTTTCGGAAAGTACCTCATTTGATGTCTTTGCCATAAGACATTTTTCGTCGTTTGCTTTGTCCGCTTCGTCTTTGTCGCTATCACTCCATGCTCCACTAACAAAGGCGCTTTGGTAATCATGACCCGGTGGCTTTGGACATTCGCCAATGAGATGGTTTGGGCTTCCACATCTAAAGCACTTTCTTTTCCCGCAGTTATCATTCCTATTTCTTTGAAGCGATCTTCTTTCATCTCGTGGTTTTCTTGTGAATCTTCCTCGTCTCTTTAGAAATTTCTTGAACTCTCTTACGGCCATTTCATATTCTTCGTCATTACTTTCGGAGGTTGAGCTATCCTCTTCACTAGATTCCTTCCTAGCTTTCAATGCAATTGACTTGCTTTGCTCTCTTTTTCCTTTGACCATCTCGGAGTCTTTCTTTATTATTGCTTCGTAGACTTTCAAGTTGCCGATCAACTCGTCAAGTTGAAGAGTTGACAAGTTTTTCGATTCTTCTATCGCCGTAACTTTAGCCCGCCATTTTGGATGAAGAGCCCTAAGAAATTTTCTAACAAAATTCTTACTAGAAAAACTCTCATCGAGTGCTTTTAAACTTGTGATGATAGTGTTAAACCTAGCAAAAGCATTATCTATTGATTCCTCTTCCGGAATCGTAAATTGTTCATATTGTTGAACAAGAAGATCTATTTTATTACCTTTGACTTGACTATTACCTTGGTGAGTTATTAGTAAGGAGCTCCAAATTTCTTTTGCGGTTTCACACATAAAGATCCTTTCGTATTCTTTACGTGGTAACGCATTATAAATAACCATTTTTGCCTCATTATTTTTAGCTAGTTTCTTTTTCAAATCATCATTTTGTTTTTCAAAAGGTACAAATTCATCTCTTTTAGTTAAAGGATTATTTTGAATAGGGGAAAAATCACCATAGGTAATAACATGCCAAAGATCAAGATCTTTTGATTTCACATAAGTTTCGAATCTATTTTTCCAATAAAGAAAATCATCACTTTCAAATAGTGGTGGTCTTTGCATAGATTGCCCTTCTAAATATTTTTCCGATTCCATAGATCGATTCAAGTTTTAAAATACAATATATTTTAAAAATCTTGTTTGACGTGGCTCTTGATAACAATTGTGGAAAACTAGAAGGGGGGTTGAATAGTTTTACGTCTTTTTAATTTTATTATGAAAACATTGTTTACTTTTAAAAACTTAGATTCGAATTTATGTAAACTCAACTCTTGAACAATATGAACAAATATAAGTAAATCTAAATAAACAATGCAAGTAAAGTAATGAAATGAAATGAAAGATAGAGATGGAAAGATCGAACCGCGAGACAAATGATTTATAGTGGTTCGGCTACAAGGACACCTTCCTTACCCTACTCCACTCCTCGAGCACCTAACTCTAGAGTTTTCTTCACTATGTCAACAAGCTCTCTTATAGCGGAGAAAACCTTACACAACTTTCGCTTACACCGGTTTAACGACACAAAGCTAGATGTCGGGTCCTAATCGTAGCTATAACCAATCTCACAACTTCTACACGACTTCTTCACGACTTATTCATAACTTCTTCACGACGGCTTCACAACTTCTTCACGACGGCTTCACAACTTCTACTCGACGGCTTCACAACTTCTACACGACGGCTTCACAACTACTTCACAACCTAGCACTACTTATATACTCTTCTACTTTCTTACACTTTCACTACTTACACACCTTAACTTCTTTACAACTTCACCACTACCACATTAATCTATCCTAAACAATTATGTTCACACCTATCTAACAAATATACACAACTTATACACAAATGAATGAATGATTACACAAACAAATTAGGTAGCAAGATGATACTAAGTTGCAATACTTCTTCTCTAGTTGTTGAAGGAGTATTCTTCTTTTGCACTTGAATGGTAGAAGCTTGGATCACTTGAAAACCAATGTTTAAGAATATATGATCAAAGGATTTAGAAAGGATTTGGAAGGATAAGAAGAGATTTAGAACAGAAGGTTTGGGGGTGCAAAAGGTGAGGAAAAAGTCCAGGGATGAACCAGTATTTATAGGCAAAATCTGATCTTTTTTGTTCTACTGTTATACATCCTGAATGCCCTCGAGTTTTCCGAATAACCAATGAAGATTCCAATATCACCCTTAGCTTTCAACTTCCCCAGATCTTCCCTGTCATTCGTTGGATAGCACAAAGCGCCAAATACATGAAGATAAGAAATATCCGGTTTTTTGTTGTTTACTAGTTCATACGGGGTTTTATTGAATCTTGGATAAACTAGGGATCGATTCTGAGTGAAACAAGCAGTGGTAACAGCATCAGCCCATAAGAATAACGGTGCACTAGAATAAATCAGCATTGTGCGAGCAGCCTCCACAAAAGTTCGATTTTTTCTTTCAACTACCCCATTCTACTGTGTAGTTCTAACAGCTGATGTCTGGTGAGTGAGACCAGATTCTTCAAAATATGTTCTTAACTCCTGATTTGTGAATTCCGTGCCATTATCAGTTCTTACTATCCTTACTGGAGCTTGAAGTAGAACTTGAATCCGCTTCAGAAAGGTCATGATGATGCCTGTTGTTTCGTCTTTCGACCTCAGAAACTTTACCCATGTATATCTTGAATAGTCATCGACGATTACAAGAATATACTTCTTCCCATTTATGCTTTGAACTCTCATTGGGCCACATAAGTCCATATGCAACAAATGTAACTTATCCACCGAACTGGGTACGGGTTTAGGTTTATATGTTGCTCTTTTGCTCTTTCCTTGCTCACAGGATGGACATAAGTGTTCTTTGGTGTATTTGAATTTTGGAAGACCATTGACGATGTTGTCTTTGGCAAGCTTGTTTATGGTGTCAAAGTTAAGATGGGACAAACGTCTATGCCACAACTAGGACTTTGTTTCGCTTGCCCTAGACATGAGACAAATTGGTGATGAAGAGGCCATTTGGTTTATGTCTATTGCATAGAGATTGGTGCCACGATCCCCAATTAAAAGATCATCCCCCACCAAATTCCTAACAAAGCAAGTGTTTCTCCTAAATGCAACCTCTAAATCCGCATCACAAAACTGCCCAACTGAAAACAAGTTGTGTCCCAACCCTTCGACATAGTAAACCCGAGTGATCAAGTAGTTTCCAAACCGAAGATCTCCATAACCCAGAATAGCTGCAACATGATCATTCCCAAACCGTACAGTTCCCATGAACTGCCACACAAAGTTGATTAGCAGCTTCAAATTCCCGATCATATGCTTGGAGCAACCCGAGTCGACGATCCAAAGACAAATTTCAATGACCTACGAAGAACAGATGATTTTGTATATGGAAACCGTTTAACATTTGGTTCCAAGGGGTTAGATGTAACAGGTGAATTAGAATTAGAGATGGTTTCCGTAGTTGCATTGGGAACAATTTCTAATGTGCCATTCTTAAGTGTGAACATTCTACCCGTTGGTTTCCATGCACAAAACTTAAGGTGATCCTTAGGAAATAGTCTACTAGTGGATTTCCTAGCTTTTGCAATAAGTCTTCGAATATATCTAGACTTAGCCGTAGTTACTAAAGGAACCTTTTTCTGTTCAGGCATATCATTCACAGTATCAGAAACAATATCATCACAAGCATTTTTAGACAAAGATTTCTTTTGCATTAAACAAGCAGAGTCATTACATGCATTCAAAACATTGGTCTTAACATTACATCCAGATGATATATGTTTCTTATTTGAAAGCTTTAAATTCCTAGGGTGTTCTTCTAGTTCCTTGCTTGCATTCTCAGAAACAGGCGAGACTCTAGTGTTCTTGTTATTGCTCCTAGACTTTCGTCTGCTCCTAGAGGTGCTTTCTAATCCTGTAGAAGGTAAGGCACACTCATTAGAATTTGTGTTGTTGTCCTGGGATGTTGTTGTAGCATTCCTAGACTCGTTTGGATTATCCTTTTTACTTTTGTCTATCGCCCTATATGTTTTAGATGTAGAGGCAGATGCAGTAGTGGGACTAATCCTATAAAGGCCAGATGCTATTACATTCAATGTTTCGACAACAGCTTTCTCTTTTTGTTTCTCATTAGGCAAGGGGGTTTATGGTGCTATACCCTTTGTTTCCTCACCCTTCCCTTTTTGACTTTCAAGCTGAGATTTCAAAAGATCAATTTGTTTTTGCATGTTGTGGTAAGAACGCTCATACGACAATTTGTCATACTTGCATTCTTCCTTTTTCTGATCAAGTTGTTTAAAATATGTGATATTTTGTTTTTCAATCTTGGCAAGTGCCTTTTCATATTTTATAACAATTTCAGAAGTCTCAGCCCGAAGTCTTTCATCATCCTCAACAGAATATGTTTGGTAAATAATAGACATAATATCAGTCGATAGAGCTTCGAAGGAGAGAGAGTCATTTTGTTTTTCCAAAACTTTTATATGTTCCAAGTATTCATTAGCTTCCTTCACTAAGGATTTATGGTCCTTAACGAATTCTGCTGATTCTTTCAAAAGATTATGTTCCACATTTTGAACAACCGCATAGATTGCTGCAATATGAGGATTAATGTCGTTTTCAAAAATATTTTTCAGTTCAGTATTAACACTTGGAAACCAGTCTAGCTGTTGACTGTTTGTTTTGGATGCCACAATACGTTGAAGTGTTTCAATTCTCTGTTTAAGATCAACCAAATATAGTCTAGCTGCACTTGTGTCACAAGTGTTTTTAGATGCCATTTGTTCGATGTTAGAAAGATGTTTTGAGACAACTATTCATTTTGCGACAACCACTTGTCTTTTGAAAAACATTGGTGACTCTTTTTGAACAAGATGAACTCCAGAATCTGTATTAAGCTTGTTATAATCAATTGGTTGAAATTCTCGGTTCATTTGTTTCATTTTAATTCTACTCTCTTTGGAAAGCTCAATCGTTTCATCATAATCATGAACGTCGGGAGGATCATGTGAAGCATTTAGCACACTACCATTATATAACACATTCTGTTCTTTCTGAGCTTTCTTGAGATAATAAGGGTTTTCACAACCGATAGCCATTTTCTTTATTGTATGTAAAATCGGGTTTGGATCGCTAATTAACAAATTAATTGTTTGTGTAGAATGACCCGTTTTTACAAGCAAATCTTCCAACTTTGCAATGGTTTCCTTTTTGTCATTGATCTCTTTAAGAAGATCCTTTTCTCGTTTTGAAAACCTTTCATTCAACTCTTTCTTTTCTTTTTCAAGATTAGAACAAGTTGATTTTTGTTTTGAAAGCTGGTTGGTTAATTCAGAAATTTCCTTGTTTAGAGATTTGATTTGCACATTCAAATTAACATCTAAGGTGTCAAATTTGATTTGCAAATGTTTTTCTCTTAACTCAGAAGTTCTTAAACTAACTTCAAGTTCTGACTGTCGTTTGTTATTAAAATCATAAGCTCTTGCATTATCCTTATAACTCTCAAGCTCAGTGGTCAATTTTGCATTCACGGCCTTAACATCGCGATTGACCTTTTTAACTTTCTCAATTTCAACACTACAATTATGCAATAATGATTCAAATAAAGCACGTGTTTCCTCAGCATTCTCAGTATGTTGTGACTCGAAGTCTCCATTAGAATCCATATCTGGAGTTACCAAATTAGTATTGCTACAACTTGGTTCATCCATGTATGTATCGTAAGTGAGATTAGGAGTCGCAGGATGTTGTTCATTTTGAGGTGACATATCAAACATTTCATTATTGTGACATGTAACATATGGTTGTACCTCAGAAACCGCATTGGTGTCAAAAGCAGGAGGTGCTGCAGAATTCGTGTCGTACTTAACCTCCTGGAGATTTTCCATAAAAATGCGGTTCGCGTCAATGTCCTCAAGATCTTCCGAATCATCCATAAGAGCCATGAAGTCATTCTCTTCTGCATTCAACTGTAACCCAGCCGTTTCCTTATTTGCCAACATTAATGCTTTCTGCAGATAAGCTGGATCTCTCTTATTCGGCTTGTCAGGACAGTTCCTAGCCATATGACCAACACCCTGACAGTTGAAACATTTCATAGTACCCTGATTCATACCCCCGGTATTCTAAGCAGCAACATTCCCATACTGATTCCTAGCATTCTGTCCCCTTTGATTTCCAATAGCTGTACCCATCTGATTCCTGGCATACCGACCCATCTGATTACCAACATACTGCCCTGCATTCTGATTACCCATCTGATATCGAGGAGCATATCCCTGCTGATTCTCATATCCCCCAACCATCTGTCCTTGTTGTCCCATGTTGAAACTCGGCCGTGCAATTTGCTTGTTGTGAGTGTTCGATGAGATTCTTTGGTTGTTGTTGGTAGGTGTGGAGTAGCGTCCTTGGAATGCTTTTGTTAGGTAAGCAAATGCTTGAGTCAAAGCAGCAGTTGACTCATCCTGATCATTAAAATCGGATTCTTAGTGTTGCGGGTATTGTTGTTGTGGGATGACATGTTGTTGTTGTGGATAGAATGATGATTGGGGAGTATATTGTTGTTGCATGAAGTGTTGGGTGGAAGATGAAGCGGGTTGTGTATTTACTGTTGCAGGTGTAGGTGTTTGGACAATGAGTGCTAGAGGATCATGTTGCTTTGCGAGCTTCTCTTTTCTAATTTCATTTGCCTCCTCCTGGTATTGCTTTAGGAAATCATAAAGCTGATCATAGTTCACCTCGTGAAGGTTCTTTGTTTGGTTGACAATAGTGACATATCGTCCCCATTCCTCTGGTAGGTTGTTGAGGAACTTGATATTTTGAACAATTTGAGCTGGTGTCAACTTGTTTCTGATCAACTCGTTCATGAGAGTGCAAAACCTTGTATAGTAAGATTCAATGGGTTCAGCTGGAGTTGATGTGAACTTCTCCCATTCAGTTAGAAGCTTGTTTTCGATGTCTTGTTTACCGATTTCTGTCCCATGACAAAGCCGTCTAACTCGTGCCCACATATCATAGGCAGTTTCACAACTGTCTACAGCACAAAATATTTCTCGTGGTAAACCAAGTTGGATTAAATGCATTGCCAAGTCATCAGCTTCAATTAGCTTCCAATCTTCTGGTGTGTAGTCAGCTTCCGTTTGTTCCCGAAAGGTGTCTGGAGTGGGAGGAGTTGCATTTGGATTCCCAGCTGTTACTAGAATCCGACAAGGCTTGAATGGACCATTCTCGATGGAGTTAATCAAGAGTCTCCCTTGACCTTGAGGCATGGTTTTCATGTATCAAAGCATACGACTAGTCCATGGAAGATAACCACCTTTTTCTAGCATTGGAGGATGGTTTTCTGCACCGGCGGCATGAATGCCTTGTTGAGTAGTCATCGTTGATGTTTTGTATGATAAAGTTGCTGAAGGATCGTTGCAACGAGATAGGAGTTGTTGATGTTGAAGGTTAAACTTGGTTGATGTTGTGAAGCCTTGGTTTGTTGATGATGATCGGTGATGTTACAATTTAGATAAACGAAACAAATTAAATAAAGTTACTAAATTTGAATAGACTATAATTTAGACAAGATCAAAAGATCACAAATTCGACAAAAGTTATGTAAATTACAATTTAAATAAAATGACAATTTCTATAGAAATTTCAATTGGACCAAAATTTATACAAATTATGGCAAAATTTCAATTTAGATAGAATTTATCTAATTTATATAAATCGGTAATTTATATAAAAAATCTAACTATCTTATACAAGATAGTAGATATCCGATTGTCGAAGTATTTTACACACTTATACAAGTGAGAAAATACCCAGTCCGTAATCCTTGAGGTTGTAGAAATTACAAGTTTGAATCAAATTTATGAAGTTTACTTAAGTTGCAAAGCGTTAATCTCAAATACAAGGACTGATCTTGTCAAATTCCAAAACTGGTTAAAACTGCCTCAATTGCGAAAGGGACTAAAACTGTCAATTCCGAAAAGTCTGATGACCAATTGCGAAATGAAGCCTAATTGCGAAAAGGTAGTGAATTGCGAAAACACTGCCAATTGCGAAAACTTGGCAATTGCGAAAAGGAAGTGAATTGCGAAAACACAGCCAATTGCGAAAACTTGGCAATTGCGAAAAGGTGTGGCAATTGCGAAAACCTGATGAATTGCGAAAGATGTGGCAATTGCGGAAACCTGTTGAATTGCGAAAACTATGCCAATTGCGAAACAAATCCAATTGCGAAAAAAGCTGGAATTGCGAAAGATGTCTGGGCAGCTCAACCACTTCTTGTCCTTTTGTCACTTGCCCACTGTGATATCTTACCAACTCTTGTAAGACTTACCAACTTTCACCAACTCACCAATAATTCATGTATAGAATTATACGCAACAAAAGATTAAAGAAATATCCACAAACAACTTTTACACAATCTTCTTAAAATTTTTTTGATCAAAACACTTAGAACACCAAAAAATTCCAACCTTTAAATGTAAGATTCGACTTAAGAAGTATGAGATTTTCACTTACCAACTCGTTAAAACACAAACAAACACAACCTTTATCTTTAATCTTTGCGAACGATTCCAAGTAAAAACCCAAATGCCACGTTTTTATGAAGCCAAAAACGCGACTGATGGTTTCTTGGTAGCACAAACCGAACACAAACTAACTCCTACCTTGTTGTATGGCGATTGATACCACTTGTTAGAGCTCGATATCTAACTTTAACACACAAACACAACACGTGACACTCAAAGTAACAAGAGATGTATAGATGAAGAGTATGTATGGATCGTGTGGGATAAAACTATGGTCGAATGATTATATCTTGGGAAGAAATAATACAAAGACTCAATGAGCACACACCCACACTCTCTTACGATATACTTTGAGGCACACCTGATAGAATGAGAGTGTGTGTGTTTATATTTGCCCTAAGGCCGGCGCCCTATGGGCTTTGTGTGGGCTTGGTGTGGGCTAATGTTAGCATTACACTTATACATTTAAGTTACTAACACAACTAATGCCATTAGCCCACTTTCTAGACTAATTGTTACATTTGACACTTAAGTTCTATTTGCAAATGACCAACACTTTCACATTTAATAAAATTAAATGCTAACATTTACCATGTGTTTCATTTGAATAATGAACTAATTTCAATTTTTTCATGCAAGTTATGGATCTGATGTGATGTATCTATATCATTTTCTTTAATTAATGGTGCTATTTCTAATGTATGAAGTTTTATTTCGCGTACTAGTAAGCATTATGTAATTAATTTGTTATGATACTTTTAACTGCTATTTGTACATATAATACATTATCAATATATGAATAATTTCCTGTTATGTTGTTAAACATATTTTCCATTTTACATTAGTTTATTTCTCCGGTCAAATATTTTGTAAAACAAATTTATGAAGCGTACCCGCCCATCGGGCGGGTCATGAAGCTAGTGTAAATATATGGATTCTCAATTTTTGTTGTAGCTAGAATTATTATTGGGTTGCATTATTACTCATACAAATACAAATATCGTGTGTTGAGCTTTTGTATAACTTCTACTTTTTTCACTAATGATGAATTTTATATATCAAAATGTTTGAGTGATACTCAACAACTTAAGTTGCTCATTCTTTCTTAAGCGCCAGTCTCATGTTTCGTATATAAGTGAGGTTATTTGTCTTTGAAAAATCTCTATTTAGAAGCCTAAAACTCTAACAAGTCACATTAGTAAATTTCAACCTTAAATAAAAATAAACACAAATAAATACCTATCTTACGGTTATACAATGTCGTATATTTTAGCCTCACCATCATGGTAACAACTCAACAATTTACTCAAATATTACGCAATAAACAATTATATACAATTTGTGCAACGCACGGGTTCGTCATGCCTCTTACAAGGTAATAAGACAAGACGAACCCGTGCGTTGCACAAATTCACGATTATAGCAATGACACGTGAGTCCCATGAAAATTCTCGGTCAAAGATATACGAGTTGCGTCCCATGGGGTTTTTGCGATTGTCGCTAAAGCGTTTACTAAAAATAATCTAAAATATAAATTATTAAATAATTAATTGGATTTATTTTATTAAAGAGATTTGCTAAAACCACATACTTTTTTACAAAATGAAATTCACAAAATGATGTGTCATATTAATATGTGATACCTTTCTTTTAAAATCATGAATGCTTATAGCCAATAGTCATTAAGACACATTTTCTGGAATTTTTTTTTTTTTTTTTTTTTTTTTTTGGTGTGTGAAATTTATACGGTTATAGCATATCTCTTAATTAAAATATCTAAAAAATATGTATTTTAGCTGGGGCTCCTTGGCTTTAGAGAGGACAGTTGTCGTCGCTAAAAGGACTGCAAATAATATGTCAGATTCATAAGCAAGTGTTATCACATCCGACAATTCAAGTGATGATTGAGATATGTGAACCACAGAACCAAGTGTCTTCATATTCAATCGAGTGAAATCATCGCATTTCATTAATATGATATTGTTAGTGCATATACAGAAGAACATAATTTGAATTACGCATGTCAAATACGAATGTTTTGATGTTTATAAGCAAGCGTAATCACATCTGAAGCTTTTCAAATGATGATCGAGTAATGTGAACAAAATGCCTTCCTATTGAATCAAGTGGAATCATTTCATAACATTATATTATATTGAGAGCGCATATACGGAACAACTTTTTTAGAACTACGCAAGTCAAATACGAATGTAATGATGTTCATTAGCAAGTGTTATCACATCCGAGGCTATTCAAGTAATCAAGTCATGCGAACAAAGTATCTTCCTATTTAATTGAGTGGAATCATCGCATTTCATTATATTATATCGATTGCGCATATACATAAGAACTTCTTTTGAATTATGCAAGTCAAACACCAACTTATCAATGTTAATAAGCAAGTGTTATCACATCCGAGACTATTCAAGTGATCGAGTCATGTAAACCAAGTGTCTTCTTATTTAATTGCGCGGAATCATCTATTTCAATTATATTATATTGATAACACATATATAAAAGAATATCTTTTGAATTATGTAAGTCTAAATACGAAAAATGATATACAACCGTCTTCGTAATTGACTACTTTTACAAGTTAAACACCTTTTTACTAAAGAAAACAATAAATTAGTTTTGTCCATAAACTAATTCTAAACTTTATGAAATTAATTTCAACAATTATAAATTTAATTTTAATTACACTGGGCGATGATGGCGTCGTTGCTAAAAGCATATTTCAACTTATTTCAAATCACTTCGATCTAATGAAAATAATTTAATTTTTAAGTAAATAATCTTTTTAATCGCAAAGTGCCTTTAGCGACGACAAGTGTCGTCAAGGAAAATTAAAATGGAATTAATTTTGTCGTGGCTAAAAGTGTAAGACCCACAGTCGAACTTATAGAATCAAGGTTTGCTGAATGTTAAAGTAGAAAGAAATTCTTTTGTTGTTTAGTGCCTTATAGCATCGACATGTGCCGTCGCTAAAAGCTTCCATCACATGTTATATCTTTTTGTTGTAGTGATTGGAGTTGTTATGAAAAAAATAAATAAATAAATAAATAATTAAAAAAAAATAAAAAATCGTATAATCACATAAGCCTCTTGAATGATCATACACCAATTTTAATGATTATAATCACATAATCACTAGTGATAATCATATACTGCATTTAAGTAATCACATGCAATAATGTGTCTTGATTTACATTGACTTGAACGGGTGTGCACTTCGCACACTTAAATAAATTAACACTTTTCGTGGTCGCTTGATAAAGAAAATTATTAAACACACTCATAATCATTATAATCTCTTTTTTTTAGAAAGTATTTGCTCGTCTTTTGACCGACATCGGTTATTAACAAATAGCAACGCATAAGGCTTTGGTGTATTTTAGTAGAAGTATTCGTTTTAAAACCACAATTTTATTAAAAGGCTCAAGGAGGTTCCTAGAGAAAAAAAGAAAGAACAAAATTAAACTAGCAGATCTTGGATCAGTGACCATACAATCTAACTCGTATTATAAAATAGACATGGTTCAAGCCCGGTTGTGAACTTAGGGTCATTAATCTATTTTCTATTTTATTTTATCTAATAAATGTGAATAATTTACAAGCACCCTAAGCATGCATTGCAATTAATATTCTGATGTGTCTCTTCGCTCATTGGACAAAGAATTAATGCGTACAAGCGCCCTATGCACTAATCCTTTCAAACACCTTCTTCCATTAGCATACAATTCGTCATTTAATGTCATCAAAGAGGGATTTTTGGTCACAGAAGTTACAATCCGTCATTTAATTCATTGCTAAAAATAATCAATCGATTATTAATTTGTTCAAACCCAAATCTCGGCAGTTTTGAATCACCAATCAAAGAATTCAAATCAATTGCTCCTTCATGGACGAATTGGTAAGTATCAATTTAATTTTAATATTTATGGTTTCGAATTATGTGTTTCAAATTATGAATAGGGTTTTGATTTTGCAGTAAGTTCTATGCTAACAACATTGTAAAATCGGTAAGAATTGCTTCTATTCAATTTTTTATTTATTTATTTAGGGTTTTGATTTAAATCCCATAGTACAACTATTTTGATTTGTTGATTTGTTTTTGCTTTGATTTTTTTTTTTGCAGGTCATTATTAAGGAGTTGTTTCGATGATTTTAGTAAAGATATAAGTTTTGAGACGATGGGTGCTAAGGTTAGAATTATTCCCGTCTAATATATTTTATGCTTCTAAAAACTTTTTTAGTATTGGACTAGAAGTTTCGGTAAGTTTTAATTGTAATGAATTGATTTGGATTATATTATTGCTGAATTTTTTATGTTTATGATGTAAACCCACTAATGTAGGACTTGGATGCAGCCGAGTATGAAAAATCGAATCACATGCTCTGCATAATTTGTATGTGTTACTGAATAATACATTTAATGTTGTATTTCCTTCTTGATTACCCTATATGTGTCCTATAACACCAATGAGAAATTTGTCTTTCTATTTTTGTAGATTATGTTTCTTCAAGAACATCCATGAATGTCTTGGTGAAGAACAATTGTTTCGAAGGTAAAAATAATCGATTAATTAATCATTTTGTAACTGTTAGCTTGAAAACTTGGTAACATTTGATTTGATCACAATAAAATTTTCTGTGTCGGATGGAAATGAAACGCCTTTGTCATGGGCATTATGTACACTAAGTGTTTGATGAAATGTCAAAAAAGTATTAGTGGATGAAAACACTCATAAAGAGTACAATTTTTGTATGAGCATCATTCACAAGAACCAACCAGAACACAATAACTGAAAAATGATATCATATATTGGAGCGATTAATGGCTTATAAATAAAGAAACAAGTTTTATGGCTTTCATTATAATGTACTTAATCATACATCCCAAACAAAATAGGTATGTTGAAAGTATATGATTTGTATGTTAAAGAAATTTGTTTTATGTATGTTATTGATGATTAGCTTTACAGTAGAATGGATAATGCAGTCAAGGGAATTAAAAGTGGTACTTAATAGGTATGTTGAAAGTGTATGATTTTAATTATGCTCATATTTGTGCATTCGTGGCAGCTTCTTTATGCTTGTGTTGATAGAGAGTTTTTAACGTTCAGTTAGTATTTCCATTGTTATAATAGAAAATTTCCCTTTCAAGTTTTTTTTATAAACACTAATGACTTCCTTTTATGGTATTTTAGGTTGTAATTTCATTCTGGATGATAGAGCGTTAGTTGATCCCAAAAGCAACTTGATCACTTTCTCATGGTAAGCACAAATATTATTCATCAAAGTTGCAAAATTAAAAGTACATGAGTTTATATAGTTTCTATATTGAATGGTACATATGGGCTAATACTTCATATGTAAGTACATATAATTCTTATGCATGATTTATCTGATTATGTGATATCTGTTGTGTAGTTATAGAATCGTATACGCTATTACAATGTCTTTGCTTCAAGATAATTGGCAATTTGAGTGAACTCTTAGGCAACAGGAAGGATTGGTGATCCTCTTGAAGAAGAGAAATAGATAGCAATGGCACTAAGGTATGTATCTTACCAATAACGTTGGTATGAAACTTTGGTCCATTTTCTTGCATCCCCAATCTCTAAAAATGTTATCAATGAAACGATTAAATCCTCATTCCTTCACTACTCATTTACAGGTTTATATTTGTTCAGTTTCATTTCAATGTTTGTATTTGTGTTTCAAGCTGGTCCGTTGTGGTGCTTTTGAGTTGTGATATTTAACTTTTGGGAGTTAGATTTCTATGGTCGGAATTGAGGTAAAATTTACCAATTGCTGTAAAACTTGCCTTACAAAACACACATATATGCGCTTTTTTGAGTGATTGAGTAGTTTAGGATTGTGTAATTAATTGTTACTCTGATACGTTTGGATAAGCATGCTACAATCACAATTATAACTAAAATGTCCTTTACGTATCAATGTGTTTGGGTTATGACTTATGAATTTAGTTGGTTGATTATTTGATTCACACCCTTTTGGATATATGATGTTTATTCTGCTATGCTACTGATATAAAAAGCTTATTGAACTATGTGGTGTTTTTTTGGTTTTTTTTAAGATTTTATAGTGCACTCCTGCACTGGGTTTCCAGCACCAGGTACCTATTGTGTGTGTATATGCAACTACACTATCATAAAAATACTAACATTTATTTAATTCTCTAAATAAATCTGCATTTATATTGCTCATGTACGTGACACACTTTCTTTATTAACAGTTAAAACCTGAAATCATTCCAAGAATAAACCATAACAATGATCACTTTTCATGACTTGGCTTTTACATGATGTTGGTTGCAGCGCACGAGGAATGTAGTGAAAGAGTTACATATACCTTGAGGTGTCTTAAAAAGGCGAAGCTCACTCCAAAGGTAAATAAAAAACATTTTTGCAAGCTCAAATCAATGTGTTTTCGATTTAGCCTAATTTAATTAATAAGGGAGCCTCAAGTTGTTGATTATGAATCTTGTGATGAAAATGAATATGCTTACGATTTTTAGTGTTCTATATTTTTAGATAGAATGTTTTATGAATAAATTAAGCCTATCGATACAAAGATTATCCGTTTTGACCCGTTGCTCAACCCACACTTTCGTTTGTGTTGCTACCTCCGAATTTTCATTTCTACTTATTTAGGACTTTATTTCATAAACTTCTCTTATTTTGTCTTTGGAGTTCATTAAAAAAGGCCAAAAACCTATGTTAGGAATTAAATATTATGAAGTTAGAGTATTAGAATTTACTCTAAGTCAAAGGTACTGCTAGTTCATGATCAAGGTACTGCTAGTACATCAAGGTACTGCCAGAGCAAGAAGGTACTGCTAGTTGTATATGGTACTGCTGATCAGTGAGTCATAGGATAAGATCGAAAAGATATTTATTGTATTTTGGTCAAACATATACGGTAGATAATATCTTACTTCATGTGCTTAGTTAACAAGTTGTATATATAGATACATGTTGTATCTTATGTACTGACACAATAAGCATAAGTTAACCAAGTAAGTCGGCCAAGACTTTAAGCAATTTGTAAAGATCTCTTGCAACTATAAAAGAGATCTTAGACTTGGATATTGTGTACACATGCATAATTATAGACTCATAACTGTTAAGACATAGAACAAACACAAATCACAAGTTGTAACATAAGATTCAAGGTCTTTGTAACCCTAGTGATAAACACAAGATCACTCGTATTATTTTGAATAATATTGAATCGTTTAGTGAAAAACTTTCTTTGTTCATTGTTAAGTAACAAATATAATTCTTCCATTTCCACAACATACATAACCTTCTAAGTGTGGTTAAGTAAATTCCGCGTGCTTAATCATATTAACTCAATATATCTTATACACAAAGACACAAGGTTTAACCACCTTAACCGTGTATCAAAACAGGTCCTCACAGTTGGTATCAAAGCTAGAGTTGATATAATTGAATTAGAAGAAACAGAAATGGATGCACATGATGCTCAAACAAATGTTGCTGCAAAGTTGCCCATGATCAAACCTAATGAGTTTGAGTTATGGAGGATGAGAATTGAGCAATATTTCATGGTCCAAGATTATACTCTTTGGGATATAATTATATATGGTGATTCTTTTTCACCAAGCTATTCAGAGGTTGTCCTAGAAGGTAAAACAAGTAGGAAAAGAAATACTGGACCAGTGTCAAATGAAGAGAAGATACTGAAGAGAAATGATCAGAAAGCAAGAAATTTGCTGCTTATGACCATTCCTGGTGAGCAGATGCTATCATTTAACAAGTATCTTGATGCAAAAACTCTTTTTGAAGAGATTTGTGCATATTTTGGTGGTAATGAAACTACCAAAAAGACACAGAAGACACTACTAAAGCAACAATTTGAAAACTTTACTGCTTTTAGTAATGAGTCTCTTGATAAGCTATTCTCAAGATTACATAAGCTTGTCAGTCAGTTAGCTGTGTTAGGTGTTGAGACAGAGAAGGAAGATCTCAACATGAAGTTTTTGAGAAGTCTACCTGATGAGTTCCATACTCATGTTATTGTCTGGATGAACAAACCAGACATTGAAACAATGAAGCTCAATGATTTGTACAACAACTTCAAAATTGTTGAACAAAGTCTTAGAAAGTCTAGAATTTATGGTACTAGTTCTGGGAACGTGGCACTTTTGTCATCTCCTAGTATTGGTAAGGCTGAAGAGGTAGAAGAAGTTGAAAGTGTTTCTAATGCTACAAATGGTGGTCCTTCTACTAGTTCACGAAAGACTGTTGCAGGACTTGGTGATCCAGCATTCTATGTATTTATATCTAGTCAGTCTAGTGGTTCTCCTCTAAATCATGAAGACCTAGAGAAGGTTGATGGTGATGATTTGGAAGAGATGGACATCAAATGGCAGGTTGCTTTGCTCAGCATGAGGGCCAAGAAGCATTGGCAGAGAACTGGGAAGCAAATTACCATAAATGGTAATGATACTGCTGGGTTTGATAAAAAGAAAGTGGAGTGTTTCAACTGTCATAGGTTAGGACACATTGCTAAGGAGTGTAGAAGCCCAAGAAAGCAGGAGAATAGAAACACATGGTATAAGCAAGATAGGAGAAAGGAAGTTACTGTTGAAGAGCCGAAGGCTATATTGGCCATTGATGGTATTGGTTATGATTGGAGCTCTATGGCTATTGAAGAGGATGCACCACCGAATGCTGCTCTTTTGGCCAATGAATTTGCTCTAATGGCCCATTCTGATTCAGAGGTAAACAATATTACATCTTGTACTGAATCATGTCCTAATCTTAAAGCTTATGAAGACCTTAATAAGAGATTTGAAGCTCATAGAGAAGAGCTACTTAACTCTCTTTTTAATTTGGCTAATCACAAAAGAGGTCTAGCTGTTTTAGAAAAACAAGTCTTACATTTTAAAGATAATGAAACTCATTTTGCTGATGACATCAATATACTAAAAAATGACATTAAGATCAGAGATGAGTGTATTGTTGAGTTGAATGATTCATTAGCTAAACACAAAAATGAAAGAGAAAATGTAAAGGTATCTGTGGATGTTTTAGCACATTCCTCAGAAGGATTCAATAAGCTTTGGGAAGCCCAAGTTATTGATAAGGTTAATTCTGGTGTTGGCTTTAAGTCTGTACCCCCACCATACAGAGGTGTTCATTCACCTCCAGGTATTGATTTAGCACACACAGGGTTACCTGAGTTTCAAGAACCAATCATGGAATATGGTTCTAAGGTCACTAAATCTCCAAAGATAGAAAAGGTAAGTAAAAGTTTAGATAAAACTTTATCTTATCAGGACAAGGTGTCCTTTGTTAAGAAAGGAGATGCTATAGTTGTTGAAGATTGTACAACTGATAGTGATAGTGATGAAGAAGAACAGGTTATGTCTAAACCTGTCTTGGTTAAGAAAGTAGGAACAAGTATTCCTAAGATAGTCAATCACAACACTAACAGGCCTAAGTCAAATGTTAAGACTGTTAGGAAACCAGTTAGATATTGTGAACAATATAGAACTACAAACAAGCCCAGAGGTAACCAAAGGAATTGGAACAACCTCAAGTCTAACCAAATAGGTGATGACTTTGCATTTTACAATAAAGCTTGTTTTACATGTGGTAGTTTTGACCATCTTGCAGCTTTCTGCAACCAAAGGGTAACTGGGTATGAAAACAATAGGGTGAACTACAAAAGGCAAACTCCTCAAACTCATTTTCACTCTAACACTCATAGAACAAAACCCAGAACAGTCTCAAACAAGTCTGGACCAAAAGGTCCTGATAGACAAAAAGGTCCTACTAATACATACATAAAGGTACTGCCAGAACAAATTAAAGGTACTGGTAGATCAAAAGGTACTGTTAGACCTATGATGACTGTTAACCCAAAATTAACAGCTAAGGATGCAAAAACAACTTTCATACATGCATCTAAAACTGTTCTAAGGCCCATTCAAACAAAAGCAGTGGTCCACAAACAAATTTGGAGACCAAAGGGTGTGACTTCAAAGTTAGCAGACTCTGCTAAGCATGTTATTCACTCTGCTGCTAAGGGTAATAGGGCAAATGCTGTTAAGGCCTCAGCATGTTGGATTCAAAAATCCAATGTTGCATCAACTGTCCTTAAAAGATTAAATTATATTGATGCAAGAGGCAGATCCAAGTCAGTAATGGCTTGGATCCCCAAAGAAAACTAACACTCTTATTTGTGTGCAGGAACATTCTATTGATCATCAAGATCAAGGATACTCAGATAGTGGATGTTCCAATCACATGACAGGCAACATGTCTTATCTTTCAGATTTTCAAGAATTCAATGGAGGATATGTTACCTTTGGAGGTGGTTTTCGTGGCAAAATTTCTGGTAAAGGTACTATTAAAACCGGAAATTTAGATTTTGAAAATGTGTACTATGTACAAGAGTTAAAGTATAATCTTTTTAGTGTTTCACAAATGTGTGACAAAAAGAATAATGTCCTTTTTACTGACACTGAATGTCTTGTTCTATCTAAGGATTTTAAGATGCCTGATGAAAATCAAGTACTTCTTAGAATTCCTATAAAGGCCAATATGTATAGTGTTGATATGAAGAACATCATTCCTAAAGAAGATTTAACTTGTCTTGTATCAAAGGCCACATTAGATGAATCAATGTTATGGCATAGAAGGCTTGGTCATATTAACTTCAAAACCATAAATAAAATTGTTAAGAATGGTTTGGTAAGAGGTTTACCTCACAAAAGATTTGAAAATGATCAAACATGCATTGCTTGTCTAAAAGGCAAACAACACAAAGCCACTTGTAAGCCCAAGATTTTTAACTCTATCAATCAGTCATTGTTTATGCTTTATATGGACTTATTTGGACCAGTTTCAGTAAGGAGCATGCAACATAAAAAATATTGTCTTGTTATAACTGATGACTATAGCAGATTTACATGGGTTTTCATTTTAGCCACTAAGGATGAGACATCAAGCATCCTTAAGGAATTCATTACACTGATAGAAAACCAAGTAAGCAAGAAAGTAAAAGTCATTAGGAGTGATAATGGGACAGAGTTTAGAAATAGAGTTATGGATGATTTCTGCAGAGAAAAAGGTATTAGGAGAGAATATAGTGTTGCTAGAACACCACAACAGAATGGAGTGGTTGAAAGAAAGAATAGAACACTAATTGAAGCTGCTAGAACAATGTTAGCTGATTCTAAGCTACCTATAATCTTTTGGGCAGAGGCAATTAACACTGCTTGCTATGTTCAAAATAGAGTTTTAGTTGTGCAGCCTCACAATAAGACATCATATGAACTCTTTAATGGTAGAACTCCTGCAATAGGATTTCTTAGACCTTTTGGATGTCATGTGACAATTCTCAATACCTTAGACCATTTAGGAAAATTCGATGGTAAAGCAGATGAAGGTTTCTTAGTTGGATATTCTCTTGTTAGCAAAGCTTTTAGAGTCTACAACTTAAGAACTGAGAAAGTACAAGAAGAACTACATGTGGAGTTTCTGGAAAACAAATCCAATGTAGTAGGTCAAGGACCAAAATAGATATTTGATCTTGATTATCTAACAAATTCTATGAATTATATACCTGTTGTTGCAGAAACTAATAATTTTTCAGGTTCACAAGCAACAAATGAGGTGGAGTTAGATAAAGATCAATCTAATGTCATTATGCCATTGTGGTCAAGTACCAGTGTGGATTTAGCTTCAAACAATGATGAATCTTCTTCTGGAAAAGCAAAAGAAGATGTTGAGGCTCAAAGAAAAGATGTTGGAACAGAGGAACAACTCAATATGTTAAATATTGATGGTACTGCTGAGACAGAGCAAGGTACTGTTAGTACTTCTCAAGGTACTGGTAGTTCATTTGAAGGAACTGTTAGTTCAGTTGAAGGTCCTGCTGGTCCTTCACTCTCAAAAGATGCAGAGTTCCAAGAAGATGAAGTGGATTTGACTAATCTTTCATCATCTTATCATGTTCCTACTACCCCACACACAAGGATTCACAAAGTTCACTCCCTGGATAATGTGATTGGAGATATACAATCTGGTGTGAAGACAAGAAGACAACTAGTCTCTTCAGACCAAAAAGGGATTCTTGATGCCCTTTATGCTTCAAAACAACATGAGCTTTCAAACTCTTGTTTATTTGTATGTTTTCTCTCTCAAAAGGAACCAAAGAATATTCTTACAGCCCTAGATGATTCAAGCTGGGTAGAGGCTATGCAAGAAGAGCTTCTTCAGTTCAAGATTCAAAAGGTTTGGGTGCTAGTAGATTTACCTAGGAATGAAAAGGTAATTGGCACTAGATGGGTTTTTAAGAACAAAAGGGATGACAGAGGAATTGTGATCAAGAATAAGGCTAGACTAGTAGCACAAGGGTACACACAAGAAGAAGGAATAGATTATGATGAAGTTTATGCTCCAGTAGCAAGGATTGAGGCAATTAGGCTGTTTCTAGCTTATGCTTCATTTTTAGGCTTCACAGTCTACCAAATGGATGTTAAAAGTGCATTTTTATATGGTGAAATTGGAAGAGAGGTGTATGTTTCACAACCTCCTGGTTTCATTGATCCATTACATCCAAACAAAGTGTACAAAGTAGTGAAAGCTCTCTATGGCCTTCATCAGGCACCAAGAGCTTGGTATGCAACACTAGCTTCCTACTTATTAGAAAATGGATTTCAAAGAGGAAAGATTGATCAGACACTTTTCATCAAACATCACAAGAAGGATCTTCTGTTAGTGCAGGTGTATGTGGATGACATTATCTTTGGATCTACAAGGAAGGAAATGTGTTTAGAATTTGAGAAGCTTATGAAAGATAAGTTTCAGATGAGTTCTATGGGAGAACTTACATTCGTTTTGGGTTTGCAAGTTAAGCAATCATCTGAAGGCATATTTATTAGTCAAGACAAATATGTTGCAGAGATACTTAGAAAATTTCAATTTGCTGATTCAAAAATAGCAAGCACACCAATGGACTCTGAGAAGCACCTTCTGAAAGATGAAGATGGAGAAAATGTAGATGTACACAGTTACAGATCTATGATAGGCTCCTTGATGTACCTTACATCATCTAGACCTGATATCATGTTTCCTGTTTGTGTTTGTGCAAGATTTCAAGTTACTCCAAAGGTTTCTCATTTAACTGCAGTCAAGAGAATTTTTAGATATCTCAAAGGTCAACCAAGGTTGGGTATATGGTATTCTAGAGAATCTCCTTTTGACTTGGTAGCATATTCGGATAGTGATTATGCTGGTGCTAGCTTGGACAGAAAGTCAACAACTGGAGGATGTCAATTCCTTGGGTGTAGACTTGTCTCATGGCAGTGTAAGAAGCAGACAAGTGTGGCAAATTCAACAACTGAAGCTGAATATATAGCTGCTGCAAGTTGCTCTAGTCAAGTTCTATGGCTTCAAAACCAACTCCTTGATTATGGGTACAATTTCTTAAACACTGTTATTTATATTGATAATAGTAGTACAATTTGTATTATTAAAAATCCGGTACAACACTCTAAAACAAAACACATTGAAATTAGACATCACTTTATAAGAGATTGCAATGAGAAAAGATTAATTCAAGTTCTTAAAATTGCTTCAGAACATAATTTTGCAGATCTGTTAACAAAAGCTTTTGATGTTTCAAGGTTTCAGTACTTGGTAGCAAGTATTGGAATGCTTAATCTTTAAATTTTTAATATGATGTGTTTTTGTACATAAATTTTTGTTGGTACTGCTGGATTTATAAGGTACTGCTAATATATCAAAATTTGAATTGTGTTATTCATACAGTTGGTTTTATGCTTATTCTAATACTAGACAAGTACTTTGTACATTGTTTCTTTTGGTTTTAGACTAACTATTTCAGGTATGAAGATATGAACACAAAGGATATTTCAAGTGAAATGGGAACAGCAGAATGCTTATCAAATTGCTGACCATAATAGGTTTATGATGGACTGAGTTTAGGAATTTAACATCCTTAAAACTTCTTTCTTGAAATCTAGTTATGATATTTCACATTGAATTGATGACTTAGTTGATCAGATACTAACTGATACAACTCACTTTCTATCATTTTATACTTTTAAGTATAATGAGCTAGTCTGAGGACATCTGATAGAAAGAACAGCTAGTAAAAGTGAATCTAACACTTGTGTTGGAGGTAACAATTGCTATGAGCTGGAAACCCTGTCAAGAAAATCTTTTGAATAGATTTATCTTTTCACAGGCAGTTAGTGATAACTGAAAAACATTGGTTCTCACACAACCAGAGGTTGCTTTAAACCGAAATGCTAATTAAGTGTCTGTTATACACTTGATTCTTTCAAAATGGTTAAAAGTAGTATGATTTTTCAATTCTAAAATCATGAACATACTACTAAGTTAAAATGATTTCTTAAAAGGATTTTCAAGGATTCACAAAAACCATTCATTGATGGATTATGAATCAAAATGTCCAATGATTCACCTCTCATAGGAGTTAACACACCTAGAAATGATGAGGACAGCAACTTAAACTTTTAAAGAATTGATGGCTTGATGTACAATATTGTCTGACAACAACAGTTTCACATTGATAAATCAGTCAAAGGTACATAGTGAGATCTTCCAAACAAGGGGAGGAAACAAAAGTTATTTGCTTCAGGGGAGGTTACAATCTCAAAGGAGTAAATAATAGCCCAGAAAAGGAAGAATAAACCAATATATGGAAGGAGAAGACAAGAGCATACAAGATGATGATGTAGAGGTTGAAAATGATTAGAACAGATCAAATATCTAGAAGGGATGAAGCATTTCTAAAGGAGAAAGTTCTATCTAGATCAAACGAAGGAAAGTTTCAATTTCAGTTCATTATGTTTGTTTATCACTTGCAAAGGCATGCTGATAGATGATTTCACTTGTTGAAATCATTGCCTCTTACAATTCCTCCATCCAAGGAAATTGCACCATCTTTTGGTACAATGTTTTGATATTGCTGAAGTCAAAGAAGAACAAAGCAGAACAGTTCAGAATAAGAAGAATAGTTCAGATTCATGAAGTGTTTGAAAGATCTTCACAAGTCCTCATTTAATTCAGAAAACATGTTTGAAATGATTCACATGTTTAGGGGAGGATTGTTGGGAATTAAATATTCTGAAGTTAGAGTATTAGAATTTACTCTAAGTCAAAGGTACTGCTAGTTCATGATCAAGGTACTGCTAGTACATCAAGGTACTGCCAGAGCAAGAAGGTACTGCTAGTTGTATATGGTACTGCTGATCAGTGAGTCATAGGATAAGATCGAAAAGATATTTATTGTATTTTGGTCAAACATATACGGTAGATAATATCTTACTCCATGTGCTTAGTTAACAAGTTGTATACATAGATACATGTTGTATCTTATGTACTGACACAATAAGCATAAGTTAACCAAGTAAGTCGGCCAAGACTTTAAGCAATTTGTAAAGATCTCTTGCAACTATAAAAGAGATCTTAGACTTGGATATTGTGTACACATGCATAATTATAGACTCATAACTGTTAAGACATAGAACAAACACAAATCACAAGTTGTAACATAAGATTCAAGGTCTTTGTAACCCTAGTGATAAACACAAGATCACTCGTATTATTTTGAATAATATTGAATCGTTTAGTGAAAAACTTTCTTTGTTCATTGTTAAGTAACAAATATAATTCTTCCATTTCCACAACATACATAACCTTCTAAGTGTGGTTAAGTAAATTCCGCGTGCTTAATCATATTAACTCAATATATCTTATACACAAAGACACAAGGTTTAACCACCTTAACCGTGTATCAAAACAGGTCCTCACAACCTAGAACTAGCATCTTCAAGTTAAAGGCTTTATCTTATAAGCCTTGGAAAATAACAATATTTTAAGTTAGCCGCCTTTTTTAATCTTAATGTTTAAGAACCGTTATTAGCCGATTTAGCCCTATACTGTTATTTTTGTGTGGGTGTGTGCTAAAGAGCATTATGTTACACTTATAATGAGATAGCGTTTGTATATTTTCAAAATACGGCTTATTTATTCCTATATCAATCTAAGCAATCCCAAACAACCCTGAATGTGCATTTTTGTAGTCATTATTCTTAGTTTAACCATATAATTGGTCAACCTACATAGAGAAATGCAATAATCAATTAGAAACTTGTGGTGAAAAGTCAAGATATAAACTTGTGGTGAAAATTTAAAAGCCATCTTTGAAGCAATGATCTTGCCTGTCTAACTTCTGTTTATTAATATTTGCAGTCACATAGTATCAGATGCACATAATTGTTTATGAGCTATAGTATGGGGAGATGCAACACCTGGAACCTGGAACCTGGTGATGAAACTAAGGAGAAGATGTTGGACATACTAAAACGTTTTCATTCAGATTAAGAGGCTTATAGCATTGACAGTGATGATGGTAAGTTACTAATTAGCCCGTTTCCATTATCAGGCAGTTTTTTGTAGCATTGCTCGCTTGTATTTAATTGCTTGCTTTAACTTTCCTATTTTCCTTCTAAAAGAATTGTGTTGTTGTAATTGATACTGATCATTTCTGCATCATATGCTTGCCATTTTTAGCATCTACCTATAGGAAATCATTCTTACTTAGTTGTTTGTCTTTTCAGGATTAGTTGATTCAGTTTTATCAGAGGAGACCATTCACAAGATCATGTCTGGTATGTTTGTAGATTACTTCTCTTTTACTATCAAGACGAAAATGGGTAGGTTGGGTATCGGATTGAACCCGAACCTGATAAACCTTAAAATGTTTAACCATAAACCCAACCCTATACGAAATTAGGTTCTGTCGGGTTAACCTAATAAACCTTTTATAGTGTTTCTTCAGATGAAGTTTATACAATCTTATATAAAATTGTCATCAATAGTACGTAATGGAGTTGGGGTTGAGAGTGATTTGGGCAACGTCAATACCAAACAGTTAACAAACACTTTTGTAAGTTATTATTTATGCTTTGAGTTTTAAATATGGTAATTTGTGATCAACCTTTTAAACTATTAAATGTAGTATTTTTATGATTAAACAAACTATCTTATGCAAATAAACACTGCCATTAGAGAGAATTATTGGTCTTTTGAGTTTTATCAGTTGACATTTACCACTAAAATGATATTTCTAGTTGTTTTACTACAGCTTCTACAAAAATTCCATATTACTTGCATATGTAAACATTTATATGGGTCAATTCCACAAAGAACAATGGTCAATTGGCGACAAAAAAGTCAAGTAATGGTTCAAGAAGTCGACGAATCGAATATTGGTGTAAAATACATAACCAACCTATTAAAAAACCAAGTGTGGTATGCGTTTACATTTGTGTACTTTGTATCTTGTGATGAAACTTTCAACCTGTGTAGATGTGTACTATAACTATAGTGAGTGTAAGGAAACCTTGATTGGTGTGTGGATGTTGGTGATGCTGGAGTTATAAGTTTAGTGTATGAGTGTCGAGATCTTTGTGCTTGAAAAAGCTTGTGTGATTATATTCTTATAACAGGTAAGTATACGGTTCACATTTGAATGTCAAACTTAAATAGGTCGCATGCGACTGCAAAGCTCTCATGAATTCCCCTTATCTTAACATCGATGTTGAACAGATTCACTCGACCCACCGTAACTGACAATTATAAGAAGTACTATTAGGCGCTATGAGTGCTTAGTATGAAATAAATGTGTTTCTAATTGCTTTATACGTGTAACATTATTCTACTTGGATGCCAAAAGGACTTTGCAACATATGCTTTCTTTATTTTTTACTTTGTTTCTCACACAATTTATTATGTTGTGGTTACCTATATATAAGTAGGTATATTATATCCTTATGAAGTTAAATATAAAGGTTAAGAGTTTGACATCACATGAGCTCTAGCCAGGTCAAGCAAGAATCATTGGAGGAATGTTGATATGCAATTTATAAAAGTTGTTTGGTGCTCAAGAAAATCCAACTACGTTGTGCTAAGAGTAGCGAACACTATCTAAGTCGACCAACCCTCACGATACGATCCTGTCTTTGAAAACTATAGTTGATTTTTACGTATTTGTGATCAATCTATTTATTCAACTTTATTATTCACACATACCTCTTGCTCCATTGAACATTTTTTTCTCCATGTTCATTTATAATTGCTTAAGCATTTCATGCTATTTTTTTAAAGTTAGTCTTTTAAGTAAGAGAAATGATACATAAACCTAAAAGTTGACCTAATTGTGGACCTAAAAACACGTGACATAATCCTAATGGCTACAGAGTAGGACCCACTTATTTTACCTATTTCTTATTATATAGCAAAGTGGTAGTGCACCCATTCTTTTTTAAGATATTTTTAAGGGGTGTTTGGATAAGAATGTTTTCACTGCATTTTTTAGTTTGCCTTTCGTTTTTTATACTATTTTTTAACTTTACATATACTATTATCAAGTATCAACAACTTACTTTTAGTTTGATTTTTTTTCTTCATATTTAAGTGTTCACGGAATGAATATGGACGGAGTGTTTGACGCTGACTGCATTACTTTGCTCTCCAAGATTATCTACCAGTTAGAGAAGACGATACATACACGTTTATTTTCCCAATAGTTACAAACCAAATTGTTTATCGTATCATTGACAGATTACTTATTGTTTCCTTTAAATAATAATGGAACTTATTTACTTTGTTGTTTGTCAATTTATTTACACACTAAACTTCTTAATGAATAATTTCTTTAAAAATCCCGTGAATCCACGGGTCTATAAGCTGGATATACTTTGGGAATCTGTTCAACATCGTGATGGACCTTTGCAGCGTATTAATATTTTTCATCCTATGTACCTTGCTTTGCAATACCCTTTGTTGATGCCCTGTGCACAAGAGTGATATACTTTGGGAATTCCGCAAATAAGTAGGACTGGCCAACCGAAAACTGCAAAAAAGGACAAAACGGTTACTATGCGGGAGTGGTTTGCCTATCAAATTCAAGACCGCCCGAATCAAGAGAATTTTTTTGTACGTGGAGGTCGGTTGTTTCAACAGTTTCTTGTGGATGGTTTCACTATCGTTGAGACTGAGCATTTGTATTTCCATCGGTCCAATCAGTCAAAACTTAGATGTGATAGGTACTCTAATATCCGTCGAAGTATCGCATCTGGAAACACCGACCCTACCCAGCTTGGAAAGCCTGTCATCTTGCCTTCTTCGTATACTGGTGGACCAAGGTACATGCAGCAAAACTATATGGATTTGTGTAGGTGGTATGGTTGTCCAGATTTGTTTATAACGATGACATGCAATCCTAAATGGCCTGAAATTGCACGATATATGCGTGAGCACAAGCTTTCATCTACAAACCGTCCTGATGTGCTTAGTAGAGTTTTTAAAATGAAACTCGATCAGTTGATAAAGGATGTCAAAGAATTACATCTATTCAGACGCATTCATGCAGGTACTGTATTGGATCTCGCCCTGAAGATGTTAATGAGATACGTGAATTTGCTGAATGGATACTAAAAATAGGAGACGGGGAGGTCGGAGATGCAAACGACGAAGAGTTTTCAATAGATATACCCAAAGATATTCTAATAGATGTGCTTCTTCGACCCGATTGTTAGGAATATGAATATTCAGTTGAAGACTCGGTCACCCCAAGTACTTATTAGATCATCATAGCTCGTAGGATTATCAGTAATATTATTAGTAGTTTAGTTATTAATTAGTATTGTGGAGTGGGTCGGGTCTTTACCCTCTGTCAGCTCGCTCCACAATCCACTAGGGACATATTATGTAAGACTATATATACTCCCTTCCCACCCATGGGAAGGGTTGGACCTTTCAAGCTAATAGATTACAAGTTACTTTCTCTCTCTAAAAGGCTCCCACTTTCTCACTCTAAGTTTTCTTCTATTCGATCCAAACAAGCCTCAAACTAGTGATTCTTGTATTGTGAATACCCTACAATTGGTATCAAGAGCCATGGTTAGGTCCATGAGAGTTGGTATTCACGGATTTGTGTAGTTTGTGAGGTTTTTGGTTCAATTTGTTTAGATATTTGTTAAGGTTTTTGGTTCGATTTGTTATTTCATTTTGTGCTTTGTCTAGTGATTTAAAGTTGTTATTACTTGTACTTTCTAGCTTAGGAATAGTATAAGAGTAGTATTTAGTGCTTGGATTCACAGATTTAAGGTTCGTGTGGTGTTTTCAAGTGATTCGAGTGCTTTTTCTTTCAAGTGTTCTTGAATGCGGTTTGTGTAGTTTGGTCGATCTTGAACGCGGTTTGTGTTACATCGGGTACGCGGTTTGTCTTTTTACTAGTTTAGGCAAAAGGACAAACTGCATTGAAAGTGACAGGTTTGGAAGTTTGTGCCAACGCGGTTTGTCTCTACGGTGCGTACGCGGTTTGTGTCTACGCGGTTTGTATATCTAGTGTGAACTCGGTTTGTCTCTTTGGCGCATACGCGGTTTGTGTCAACGCGGTTTGTATCTTTAGTGTGAACTCGGTTTGTCTCTAAGGCGTATACGCGGTTTGTGTCAATGCGGTTTGTATCTTTAGTGTGAACTCGGTTTGTCTCTAAGGCGTATACGCGGTTTGTGTCAACGCGGTTTGTATCTCTAGTGTGAACTCGGTTTGTCTCTTTGGCGCATACGCGGTTTGTGTCAACGCGGTTTGTATCTCCAGTTTGAACTCGGTTTGTCCCTTAGGTGCATACGCGGTTTGTGTCTACGCGGTTTGTCTAGGCGGTTTGTGTCTTGGTGATTTTAGAAATTCCCGCGAAAGATTCGATTTCTCGGTTAAATCACAAGATCAGTAAAATCCCGTAGTTACTATGGCTACCACATCAAGTACATCATCAGATGATATTCAAGCAGCAGGATCTGACACTCGTCCACCTATGCTAGATAGGACGGATTATGAGTCTTGGGCACAACGAATTAGACTTTATTGCTTGGGAAAAGATAATGGTGTTAACATTCTTAAGTCAATTGACGAAGGACCATATCAGATGGGTACCACCAGAGATGTTGTTACAACTGGTGAAGATGGGACTGTGACTTGGGGCATAGACAGACCTAGAAACTACAATGATCTTAATGAAGAAGAAAAGAAGAGGTATGATGCCGACATTAGAGCCTCAAACATAGTCATTCAAGGTCTTCCTAAGGATGTATACAAGCTCATCAACTTCAACACTGAAGCCAAAGCTGTGTGGGACAACGTTAAGATGCTGTTAGCAGGGTCAGAACTCACAAAGGAAGATCGTGAGTCACAGCTGTATGATGAGTTCGAGCATTTCAAAATGAACCCAGGAGAGAATGTCACAGACTACTATGTGAGATTTCATAAGTTGGTGAATGATATGAGGATGATCAGAATGACTATGCCTAATATCCAACTTAACTCAAAGTTTGTGAACAATATGACTCCTGAATGGGACAGATTTGTGACTGCAGTCAAACTCAACAAAGGTTTAAGGGATACCAACTATGAACAACTGTATGCATACCTGCAACAACATGAGAAGCATGCTGTTTATGATCGAGTGCTGAGAGAAAAGTTAAGTCCTTCAACTACAAATGATCCACTGGCGTTCATGACAAATGTTCAACCGACAATCCAATCATCATCCAACCCAAGCTATCATCAACTTCACTCACAAGTACCTGCTATGAGCTCTCAACTTGACTCAGGGTACTCCCAGACCAACAAAATGATTGACAATCTCACCAATCAAGTTTCATTACTGGTTCAACAGTTTCAAGCATCACTCCCTCAGACCAACAATCAGTTAAGGAATTCATCTAACCCACGCAATCTAGCAATGGTGGAGGATGGGAAAATTGTGGTTCAGAATGTGCAAGGGAGAGCTGGCAGGAACATGGGTCGAGGTTATGTGCAGAATAGAGCAGGGAATGCCAATCTGGGGCAAGGGAAACAGATCAAGTGTTATAATTATGGGGGGCTTGGACACATTGCTAGAAACTGCAATCAACCTAAACGTCCTCAGAATTCAGATTACTTCAAAGACAAGATGCTATTAATGCAAGCTCAAGAGAATGGAGCAGTATTGGATGAGGAAGAGTTATTGTTCTTGGCAGGAGATGGAGGAAATACTTTTGATGAAGATGTGGATGAGAAACCTGTTCAGGATCTAGCACTTAATGATCCTAACATCTTCAAGGCAGATGACTGTGATGCATATGACTCTGATGTAGATGATGAACCTACGGCTCAAACAATCTTCATGGCTAACTTGTCTTCCATGGTCTCATCTCCCCGTCAAGCTGGTCATTCTAATGCATCCGTTATATCTGAGGTACTAAAAATTTATGACACATATAATATTGTCGAGGGACAAAAGAATCCCGAAGAAGTACATCAGGCAAATGTTTCTGACTCAAGTAATGTTGACATGGAAAATAGCAATATTATTTCATATGAACAGTATTTGAATCACGACAACTCGCCTGATGTACCAAATGGTGAATCTTTTGTCAATAATGATGTCTGTGTTAGGAGGAATGTAGATGCCTTAGATAATGCGGATAATATTAATAATGCATACGAGTGCCATGAGAACATATTGCCTGTCCCTGATGATAACTTGATCACGAAACTAAACATCTATAAAGAACAAGTGGCTTTGTATGAACAGCGTGCTAAGTTTGAGCTTAATGAACGAGAGCAGAAATTAGAAGGTCAAATGAGTACACTTATTAAAGAGTCTAGAGTAAGAGAAGAAACATTAAAATTAGAGTTGAGTTCTTTGAAAAGTCAGCTAGAACAGTCTGTCAAACAGAAACAGGAAGCACAAAAGTGTGTTGATACACTTAAGCAAGAATTCAAACAAAAAGAAACAACTCTTTTAAATGATTTCTCTAGACTCAAGACGTTAAAAAATAAGCTTGAAGATAAGTTGTACACACAAAATCAAACCATACAAACTGCTCAAATGATCCATAAGCACAGAAAGTTGTGTGATAAGCATAGTAAAATCATGATAGGTGAACCTAAGTCAACCATCCTTAGGGACATGAAAGTACTTCAACCAGCCCTATATGATGGTAATGTGATGCTTATGCCTATTCATGACCAACCTGAGCATATCTACACTGATGAAGAGGATGAGATAAGTGATAAAACGAGGGAAAAATGATTGAGAAAATGAAGGATCCCGAGTGCATAGCCAGACGAATAATAATCAAACCCCATGATTATTATGAGGAAAATCGTTTGACTGTGTTTGCTCCTCAAAAGAAGTTAACACCTGAACAGATATTTTGGAAACAAGATAATGAGAAACTTAAGGTAGATAAACTTAAGGCCAACACCCCCCTCATTAGAAAAGTCGCGTCCATAACGGTGTATCCTCCCAATACACCTAGGAATCTGGTGCCTTTGTCTCTTCCCACTGAAAGCAAAACCTCTATTAGCTTATATGTGCTTTGGCAATTATTTGCTGATTTTGATAAAACATGTAAGAAGAGAATCACACCAACCGGCATTACTGAGGGGGAAAGGTGTTTTGAACATGCAAAAAGGTGTTACTTAACTGAGGTCATGCCATTCTTTAAGCTACTTAAAGAACACTTTGAAGGGTTGCACACTGCCCTTAAAGTCGAAATAAAAGAAATGGAAGTAGTGTTTAAAGATATGGAAAATGAGGTGAATGAACATGCAATAGTACTCAAGAGTCGAGAGATTGAAAGAAAAAACATACTCATTACTAATGACAACTTGATTGCTAAATGTATTGCACAAGATGTATTTTACACTGTCACTGATTCTGCATTGTCTGCTTGTCAATTTAATGAGTATGCTATTGTGTTGAATGTCACCCAGAATCGTGTTGTTGAGCTTGAGGGGGAGAATTTAAAATTGCTTGAAAAAATTCAAAAAGATGACCATGATAATATGGTTAAACGTTTTTCAAAATTGGAAGTTGAACTTCTTAATTTGCAATTGAAATATCAACATTTGAATGAAAAACATAAAATATCAAATGACAAGACATCCTTGGATGCTCCTGAATTTGATACTTATTTTGAATTAAGCAAACGAGATGAGACAATTCAAGCTCACACGAACACGATTCGACTGCTGAGGGCCCAAATTGCCCAATTGAAATCCAACAAGTGTGAAGTGTATGGCACCAATAAACCTTCGTCTTCAGATTCTCAGAATTTTCAATATCAAAACACCATAAATAAGTTACATTATGAAAATGAGTGTTTTCGAGAAGAAAATTCAAAGGTTAAACAACATTTCAAAGAGTTATATGACTCTATTAAAGTTACAAGAAGGAATCACAATGATCAAATAACCTCTTTGACAAATGAAATTGAGAATCTGAAGGTTCGGGTGAAAGGTAAAATGCCATGCACCACTTGTAATTGTGATGCACCAAAGGCTACTGATAGTAAAAAGTATGATGTTGATGTTGGGCATATTCCGTTTAAGCTTAGAAATAACAGCCTTGCCCATCAAACATATCTCGATCATCTTAGAGAGGGCCTTGACACACTTCGTGAGGTAGTTGAAGAGGATAGGACTGATAAGCCACTTGATAAGGCAGTTGACTATGCCTGCAAACTCACGAAAAGGATTCAGGAAAACTTAGAATATGCCATAGGCTCAACTCCTAAGTTTAGCAGACACAGAGATAGATTTGTTGCATCATCTTCTACGGTTGAGAACAAGCATGTAGCCTTTAATCTACCACCAAAAACATCAGAACCCAACACATCATTATCTGGAAGGCATGTGACAGAAAAACAAACTAATGTTTCATTCGATGCTTCTACAGGAGTAAAAAGTGACACCCAAGCTAGCGAGTCAAGGTCTAGAGAAAATGCAAGAAAAGATAGGACTGCGCCAGCTAAGAATGATCACTTGAAGAATGTAGAAGCCCAACCTAGGAACAATAAGTTTGCAATGAGTAGGATGAATCGTGTTGATTCTAGTATCAAAAGTACTGTAATTAATTCGAATTCTAATGCTGTCTGTAAAACATGCGACAATTGTTTAATTTCTGCTAATCATGATGATTGTGTTGTGTCATTCTTGATGTCTTCTGCATCACTCCATGTTAAGAATGGTAGAATAACTGAAACATGCAAGAAAGCTTGGAAAGCTACAGGAAAAACATTTGCTAGCGTAGGCTATCAATGGACACCCACTGGAAGGAAATTCAATTTAGGAAGACAGAACACGTTACCTAAAATGAATAAGCATAAAATTGTGAAAGTTAAGGAATGGAGACCCACTGGAAGGAAATTCAATTTAGGGAAACAGAGACCATTACCTAAAATGAATATGCATAAAATTGTGAAGAATAAGGAATGGAGACCAACTGGTAGAATCCTGTCTTTAGAGTCACAATGCCTTCCATCTAGGTCATGTCCTACCTCTAGTTCTGTCTCCTCAGTAAAGACAGTAGCATCTGTGAAATCTGTGGTTTCTGAATATGTGTGTGCTGACCAAAGGGACCCCAATTGCACTTGGGGATCCACATTTTTCAGTTATCCATTGTTGTCTGGTTTCAAATGCAGGTCGTACAAATCGTCCTGTGGTATTTGGACTCAGGCTGCTCAAAACATATGACTGGGGATCGCTCGCGGCTCAAGAACTTCGTGAAAAAGTTTATCGGGACAGTTAGATTTGGGAACGACCACTTTGGTGCTATTATGGGATATGGAGATTATGTGTTTGGTGACAGTGTAATCTCAAGGGTATATTATGTGGAAGGACTAGGGCACAATCTATTTTCTGTGGGTCAATTCTGTGATTCAGATCTGGAAGTGGCCTTCAGAAAGCATACATGTTTCGTCAGAGAATTGGATGGTATAGATCTCCTTAAGGGCAGTCGGGGCACCAATCTATACACCATATCGATTGAAGAAATGTTGAAGTCCTCTCCCATATGCTTGCTCTCTAAAGCCTCTAAAACAAAATCATGGCTGTGGCATCGTCGTTTGAACCACTTGAACTTCGGTACCATAAATAATCTTTCCCGTAAAGATCTTGTTAGAGGAATGCCCAGACTGAAATATGAGAAAGATCATCTCTGCTCTGCATGCCAACTGGGTAAAAGCAAGAAACAAACCCACAAGCCTAAAACCATCAACACCAACTTGGAAGTTCTTCATACCCTCCACATGGATTTGTGTGGACCAATGAGAATACAAACCATAAATGGAAAGAAGTACGTTCTGGTGATAGTAGATGATTATTCTCGGTTCACATGGGTGAAGTTTTTGAGAACCAAGGACGAAACTCCAGAGGTTATCATTAAACTGATAAAACAGCTGCAAGTAAGGCTCGATAAAACTGTCAGAATCATCCGCACTGATAATGGTACGGAGTTTGTTAACCAACAACTCCGTAATTTCTATGAAAGTATTGGCATCACGCATCAGAAAAGTATCCCTCGCACTCCTCAACAGAACGGAGTGGTTGAACGAAGGAACCGTACTCTGGTAGAGGCTGCAAGAACTATGCTTATATTTTCAAAGACACCGATGTTTCTCTGGGCAGAGGCTATTGCAACAGCATGTTACACTCAAAACCGATCCCTAATTCATCCAGTTCATGAGAAGACTCCCTTCGAGTTAATTCATAACAAGAAACCAGATCTTTCCTTTCTCCGTGTGTTTGGTGCACTTTGCTACCCTACCAACGATAGTCAAGATTTGGGAAAGTTAAGAGCTAAAGCAGATGTAGGTATTTTTGTTGGATACGCACCAGACAGTAAAGGGTATCGAATCTACAACAAGAGAACCCGTAAAATCATGGAAACCATTCACGTTACGTTCGATGAGCTGAGTGAGCAACCTGCTTCAGGACAAATTAGTTCTGGACCCGATCTTAACCTTTTGTCTCCTGGACCCATTAGTTCAGGACTTGTACAGAATTCCACGCCTGCAGATTCTTATGTGCCACCTACTTGTGAGGAGTTGAAGAAGTTATTCGATCCTATGTTTGATGAATACTTTGAGCCAACGAATGGAACCATCCCGAGTGAACCTGCTATACTTCCTATGACCGAGGTTCAAGCCCCACAAGGTTCAGAAGGCCCTACAGATTCAGTAATAGTCAGTCACAATGCTCCAGCTGCCAGTCAATCGCCTTCGTCATCAAACGCTCAATCATCTCCAGTAATGCAAGAATCTTCAGATAATCATTCTTTGGAAGTTAATCCTTTTGCTCCTGTTGATGAGGCTCCTTTTGAAAACATATTTGCTCCTGAACATTCATCAGACACATCTTCACTTGAAGGACACAGCACTGCTACGTCTGTTCATAACCCACAACCTCACGACCATCTCAGGAAATAGACCAGTAATCATCCAATCGACAACATCATAGGCAATCCTTCTCGTCCAATATCCACACGAAATCAACTAGCCACTGATGCACTATGGTGTTTCTTCAATTCCGTACTGTCCAAAGTCGAACCAAAAGATGCCAAAGAAGCAATGACTAAAGATTGCTGGTTCCAGGCTATGCAGGATGAAATCCATGAATTTGATCGACTTGAAGTATGGGAATTAGTGCCTCCTCCAGAGCTTGCAATGATCATTGCTTTAAAGTGGATCTTCAAAGTGAAGCTTGATGAGTATGGTGATGTATTAAAGAACAAGGCACGGCTAGTTGCTAAAGGGTTCAGACAAGAAGAGGGCATTGATTTTGAAGAATCGTTTGCTCCGGTTGCTAGAATTGAAGCTATAAGAATCTTCCTGGCAAATGCTGCTAGTCGAAATATGATAGTCTACCAAATGGATGTCAAAACGGCATTCTTGAATGGCGACTTAAAGGAAGAAGTTTATGTGAGTCAACCAGAAGGATTCGTGGATACTGAACATCCTACTCATGTTTACCGCTTGAAGAAGGCTCTTTATGGGTTAAAACAGGCGCCAAGGGCATGGTACGATACATTGTCCAAGTTCCTCCTAGTGAACGGATTCTCCAAAGGTGTTGTTGATCCTACACTATTCACCAGGAAGTCAAGAAACCATCTACTACTAGTTCAGATATATGTAGATGATATCATCTTCGCTTCAACAGATCCTAGTGAATGTGATAGTTTTTCAAAAGAGATGAATTCCAAGTTCCAAATGTCTATGATGGGACAAATGTCATTCTTCTTAGGATTACAAGTCTCTCAAAGTCCCGGTGGCATATTCATTAATCAATCCAAATACGCCAATGAGATCTTGAAAAAGTTTGGATTTCATTCAAGTGAACCTGTTGACACTCCCATGGTTGATAGAACGAAGCTGGATGAATATCCTTCAGGGATTCCAGTGGATATAACGCAATATCGAAGCATGATTGGATCTTTGATGTACATCACGGCTAGCAGACCAGATCTTCTGTTTGCTGTGTGTATGTGTGCTCGGTATCAATCCAGACCAACCAAGAAGCATGTTGAAGCAGTAAAACGGATCTTCCGATATCTTCAAGGCACGGTTCATATGGGTCTTTGGTATCCTAAGGACACTGCAATGGAGTTAACGGCTTACGCAGATGCAGATCATGCGGGATGTCAAGACACTCGTCGAAGTACTTCAGGAGGAGCTCAATTTTTAGGGGAAAAGTTGGTTAGTTGGTCTTCTAAGAAGCAGATGAGTACTTCCATATCATCTACTGAAGCTGAGTACATTGCTATGTCTGCATGTTGTGCACAAATCCTTTGGATGCGATCACAGCTTTCGGACTATGGATTCTCATACAACAAAATTCCCCTATATTGTGACAACAAAAGCGCCATTGCTCTTTGTTGTAACAATGTTCAGCACTCCAGGTCAAAACACATCGACATCAGGCATCACTTCATCAGGGAACAGGTGGAAAAAGGAATTGTGGAACTATACTTCGTGAGGACAGAGTTTCAGTTAGCTGACATCTTCACCAAGGCCCTCCCAAGAGAAAGGTTTCAGTTTATTCTCCCACGCCTTGGCATGAAAAGCATGACTCCTGAAACCCTCAAGTGTCTTCAGGAAGAAAAGGAGGAGTAAAGGATTGTCTTCTTATATCCTTGTACATAGTTGTATATATCTTAAATCAAAAAGAAAAATACAAAAATATAAAACCTATAAAAACCATAAAAATCGAAAAATCAGAAAATACCAAAAATAGTTCTACCTAGGCATGTCTTCTGTTTATCGATAACATTTACGTATCTAGAAATGTCATTCAACAATGGCACGGATTCTTAAATGAAGCTCGAGCAGAAGTTATACTAATCAGTTAAAACATGTCTTAATGGCTTGCAGTTACTTCATACTGCAACCCCCACTATACACTGGGGAAAGCATGTCGCCAAAAAGATAGCTGTTCCTCCAACCGGGTGATGTTCACCTGGGCATGGATTACTTTATATCCATGTTCTCCCGTCTTGATGTACGTTTCAGTGCGTCATTTCGTGTATAAGAAGAGAAGTCTTCTTTACATTAGACTCTTTATCTTGTTTGATTCTTCAAGAGAGTCTTGATGTTACACAAGGTGGTTAATTGATTTAAATTTTTCAAATTTCCGACACCTTGCCAAATTTGTGCAACATCAGCAGTGACACTCTCTTGGTGTTTCAAGGAAAGCATAGTATGCTTCAAAATCAGAATACATTTTAACCTGACCACAATTTTTCTCCCAAATTTTTCTAAATGTATTTAAATCAATTGGGATCACAAATCTCAAATGGTTTGAAATTTTTGATTGGGGGAGAGAATGTGATTTAAATAGGAAATTCTGATAAAATGTGATGATTTGGAAGTTAATGTAAGCTCTCCCGTATGTGCTAAACCATTTTGCACATCAAGGCACATATTGAGGGGGAGCAAAACGTTTTGGTCATAAAAGCAAGCTCTTCCATATGTGCTAAAATCTTTCGTATATCGATGCACATATTGAGGGGGAGCAAATGGTTTTACAAAACAAAGGATTTTGGCATCTTGTGTGAGCAAGGCTCAGACTTCACCAAAGAATTGACGAAACTTGAATTGTCATCAATCGAAAGGATACGTCTTGGCCGGGTAATAATTTCAAGCTGGTCTAACCAGTGATGTAAGCGTGTCTCGAAAAAGATGTATCTGAGTAGAGTGTACCGTTTCGAGAAACTTTCTATGGACTTGACCAGTACGGGTAATAATTTCAAGCTGGTCTAACCAGTGATGTAAGCGTGTCTCGAATCGGTCATGTTCACTGAAAGTGGATCAATTCAAAAGGTGCGAGCTCTACCTAACATGTGCAAATTTATAAAACAATCAACCGAGCACATGTTGAGGGGGAGCATTTGAAAAAATAAAACTCTCAAGTGTTTGCAAAAATGTGTTTCAGAATCATGAACACTTTGAGAGATTTTTCAATGATTTGGTTTATGGCAATCGTGGAAGTACACCAAAGACCGACCATTTTAATTAATGTATGGAGTTATAAGGATGGTTAGGTTAGGCTCAAGTTCCCACGATCCCGCCAGAGCCGGAAGGATCTACCCAGGGACAATCCACTAGTTAGTGTAGAAGTCCTTAGGTATGATTAAAAAGGAGAAAAGTGGATAAGGGAAAAGTGCAGACTGAGATGGAGCTAGTACTGGAACAAACCCAACAAGGTACTAGTAAGGAAGTCTCGGTAAGCACTGAAGGGGTTGAAGAATGAAAAAGAATTGTAAAGATAAAGGGTGAAAAGAAATAGCCCTCCTTACAACTTAGGCAGAAACCGGGTCAATACATATGCTGTCAGAATCACTTAGTTGATTGCTGGCATTGAAGACAAAGTATCATGGACCCAGTGATACGCTGCACAACCCTCCCTAGCCACTCAAGGTCCCTCAAAGGATTCTTGTTTCAATTGTCACGGAGTTCAATACATTCCTATCGTCTCTCTCACTCCGAGTTAGATGATATTGAAAAGGTGGCAGTCCTCTCCAGCCTCCGCTCACTAAATCAAAACGCACTATAGAGTCTAGAGCCACGAGATGCATAATAAGATCTCATAGGGACACGAATTATTTCTACACTGGTTGTTCAACATTAAGGACACCAGTTGTAAACTTATGAGTCCTACGCAGATCTTAGCAATCTGCCAGAACATTTATGAGAGAATTTACGAATGTAATTCTCAATGATTGAATGGAAATTCCTGCCAGGGTCAACATCAAGCAGCCCTGAAAGCAGGTCACTTCGGTAATTCCTCGTGGATTACGCTTAGTGGTCGCGGCGGTTTCAACCGGTCTACAGTCGTGGAGTGATCTCCAGCGACTCACCTAATCGTTGATTTACTACGGTAAAATCTTAAAAGGCCCTCTGTGGGTTTTTCGATTAGGAACGGTCTTGGTAAGGATTAGAGAGAACCTTCACACTATGCTGTTGACTATCTCGAAGTCCAAACTTGTTAGTACCGGTCGAATTATTGCTAACTGTCGTATGCAGGAATATCTGGCGATTGTAGCTGTGGAATGCTGTAGCTGGTTGCTGTTGTAGCTGGTTGCAGAAAAGATGCCAATCCATCACCACATGCTCACACCACATCATCATCTAAGAAGTCATGATCAACATAAAATACCTTCAACACAGCTTCTGCTAACTCTGATGCTGAAGATCATGACACCATAAAGTGTGAGCATGACGGCTCTAAGTATATTTCATCACATGGAGTTTTACTACTGAAGGATGACTTGAAGAATCAAGTGGGATGACACTTTCAAGGATTACTCAAAGTTCATCCAAAACAAAAGAGATGTCATCTGAAGATCACAGATGTTTGCACAAGAATCTATGATATTGAAGAATCAAGGGTTACGAGCTATGATGTCAAGATCCAAGGAAAAAGTACTGAATCTCAGAGCATTACTTCTGGGGTGACCTCCCTTAGGGGGAGATTGTTAGGAATATGAATATTCAGTTGAAGACTCGGTCACCCCAAGTACTTATTAGATCATCATAGCTCGTAGGATTATCAGTAATATTATTAGTAGTTTAGTTATTAATTAGTATTGTGGAGTGGGTCGGGTCTTTACCCTCTGTCAGCTCGCTCCACAGTCCACTAGGGACATATTATGTAAGACTATATATACTCCCTTCCCACCCATGGGAAGGGTTGGACCTTTTAAGCTAATAGATTACAAGTTACTTTCTCTCTCTAAAAGGCTCCCACTTTCTCACTCTAAGTTTTCTTCTATTCGATCCAAACAAGCCTCAAACTAGTGATTCTTGTATTGTGAATACCCTACACCGATAACATCCATTGTAGATTTTACCTATCCAAACCTTTTGGATAACATAGATGATCCGTCCTATTTTCAAGAAAAGGTCATTCTTGCTCCGACTAATGAAGTGGTCGACAGTATAAATGACCATTTGCTTCAGACATTTCCAGGTGAGGAAATGGTTTACCTTAGTTGCGATAATATTGATAAAACAGACCGTGGTACATCATTCGATGAATCTGTTTTCTCAACAGATTTTATCAATGGACTAAAGTTCTCAGGTGTTCAAAACCATAGGTTGGTGTTAAAAGTTGGTGTCCCGATAATGTTGCTCAAGAATATTGACCAATCAAATGGACTGTGTAATGGGACACGACTTCAGGTTTTACGATTATCACGGTCTTCTATTCAAGCACAGATCATTAATGGGACACATTTTGGAAATAAGGTAATCATACCACGATTGAGAGTTACTCCATCTGATAAACGTTTACCTCTAAAGACTGTGAAGAAACAATATCCCATTTCGGTGTCATTCGCAATGACAATAAACAAAAGCCAAGGGCAATCGCTTTCAAAAGTCGGATTGTATCTGCCACGTTCTGTTTTCACACATGGACAGCTATATGTGGCTCTTTCACGTGTCAAGAGCAAAAAAAGGTTTGAAGGTTGTTGTTTTAGATGCGGATGGTAACCTATCAAACACTACTATAAATGTTGTATATAAAGAAGTTCTTCAAGGTCTATGATCACACGTTCACTAGGTATGTACAATATAGAAATGACATGTTTTGTGGCATTTTTCTTATTTTCACTTATTATAAATCCCAAAAATCTTTTACTTATGTTTCTTTTTTACTTATTAGGTGTTCACGGAATTGATCTTTTTTGCAAATGTTAGAATGTTCACCAAATGGATTTGTTTCTCAAGACAAACATATTCGAGATCAAGAGGCAATCAACGTTTATTAGACACATATTTACAAGCATTGTATTTCATACTTTGAGTCACTTATAACTTATTTTTCGGTTAAAAGAAAATATTATAGCGTTTACGTTTGTTGTTCTTTCTTACTATATTCACGTACTTACCTTTTCTTGCACAAAAACCATCTAAAATCTCGTGGATTTTACGGGTCTATAAGCTAGTGTTTTATATGTATCTGTAGTCTATAAATACCATAACAATAAATAATATAATCTACGGGAAATTCTATAAGCTAACCTGGTAAAAGAGTGGGTTCGACCATCTGACCTAGTCGTCGTTGTTTCGTCTTTTCCATCTAGTTGGCTCCACATAGCAAGTAACTATTTCCCTTAACCCAATAATCTTTTCCTTCTCTCTTAGATAAGCCGCATAGAAAACAAATAAAAAAAAAAGAAAAAAAGAAAAAAAAAAATGGAAAAAGTAGGCCATTGTTTTGCACAAAGCTGAACAATAAAATAAGGGTGAAAGCTGAAAACACGCAATATACTTATTCAAAAGACACGATGTACGCAACAAACTTTCAAAATTACCATTGTACGCAATTTACTTTCAAATTTGGTGCAATGTACGCAATATGACCGGTAACCAGCAGGTTACCAGGTTTCAAACTTTGAAAATTGACAGGAATGGTCCTGTGGCTTGCGTTGACTTTCACCGGTCATCCCTTGACTTTTTTATCACTTAGAAAAGTTACAGTAATGGTCCTTATGGTCCATGTGGCTTCCATTTTTGTCCCTTTTTTTACGTTTTCGTCCGTTTTTATACGTTTTCGTTTATTTTTATACATTTTCATTCGTTTTTATCCGTTTTCGTCCGTTTTTATACGTTTTCGTCCGTTTTTTTTTAATGTTTTCGTTCGTTTTTATACATCATCATCCATTTTTTAACGTTTTCGTCCATTTTTTTACGTTTTCGTCCGTTTTTCTACGTTTTCGTTCGTTTCTATACATCTCCATCCGTTTTTTAACGTTTTCGTCCGTTTTGATACGTTTTCGTTCATTTTTATACATTTTCATCCGTTTTTATCCGTTTTCGTTCGTTTTTATACATTTTTATCCGTTTTCGTCCGTTTTTTTTATGTTTTTGTTCGTTTTTATACGTTTTCGTTCGCTTTTATACATTTTTATCCGTTTTCGTCCGTAATTACACCTTTTCGTCCGTTTTTGAACGTTTTTATACGTTTTCATCCATTTTTTTAATTTTTCGTCCGTTTTTGATACGTTTTCGTTCATTTTATACATTTTCATCCGTTTTTATCTGTTTTCGTCCGTTTTTTTATGTTTTCGTCCGTTTTTATACGTTTTCGTTCGTTTTTATACATTTTTATCCGTTTTCGTCCGTAATTACACCTTTTCGTCCGTTTATGAACGTTTTTATACGTTTTCATCCATTTTTTTAATTTTTCGTCCGTTTTTAGTCGTTTTCAACCGTTTTTCTTACGTTTTCATACGGTTTTGTCCGTTTTTATACGTTTTCGTCCGTTTTTCACAAGTTTCATACGTTTTCGTCCGTTTTAGTCGTTTTCATCCGTTTTTCATACGTTTTCATACGGTTTCATCTGTTTTTATACGTTTTCGTCCGTTTTTCTTACGTTTATTATGTTTTTGTCCGTTTTCGTCCGTTTTTAACGTTTTTGTCCAATTTTCTTACGGTTTTGTCCGTTTTCGTCCGGTTTTCTTAATTACGAAAAAGAATTAAAAAATTAAAAAATTAAAAACAAATTAAAAAATTTTAAAAAAAAATATAAAATTAAAGAAAATTAAAAAGAAATTAAAAAATTAAAAAATTTTAAAAATTAAAAAAAATTTAAAAAATTTTAAAAATTAAAAAAAATTTAAAAAATTTTTAAAAATTAAAAAATTCCTTTTTTTTTAAATTTTTTTTTCCGAATTAATTTTTTTTTTCCGAAAATATTTTTTTTTCAAAATTTTTTTTTCCGAATTTTTTTTTTCCGAAAATATTTTTGAAAATTTTTGCAAAAAAATATTAAAAAATTATAAAAAAATATTTTGCGAAAAAAAAGTTATAAAAAAAATTTTGAATTTTTTTTTTCCCAAAATTTTTTTTTGAAAATTTTTCTATAACTTTTTTTTCAAAAAAAAATATTTTCGGAAAAAATAATTTTGAAAAAAAAATATTTTCGGAAAAAATATTAAAAAAAATAAGGATTTTCGGAAAAAAAAAAAATGGACAAAACAGTATGAAACGTAAGAAAAAACGGACGAAAACGTATAAAAACAGACGAAAACGGATAAAAACGGATGACAATGTATAAAAACGAACGAAAACGTATAAAAACGGACGAAAACGTAAAAAAACGGATGAAAACATTAAAAAAAGGATGATGATGATGTATAAAAACGAACGAAAACGTATAAAAACGGACGAAAAATTAAAAAAATGGATGAAAACGTATAAAAACGTTCAAAAACGGACGAAAAGGTGTAATTACGGACGAAAACGGATAAAAATGTATAAAAACGAACGAAAACGTATAAAAACATAAAAAAACGGACGAAAACGTGTAAAAACGGACGAAAACGGATAAAAACGGATGAAAATGTATAAAAATGAACGAAAACGTATCAAAACGGACGAAAACGTAAAAAATCGGACGAAAACGTTAAAAAACGGATGAAGATGTATAGAAACGAACGAAAACGTATAAAAACGGACGAAAACGTTAAAAAATGGATGATGATGTATAAAAACGAACGAAAACATAAAAAAACGGACGAAAACGTATAAAAACGGACGAAAACGGATAAAAACGAATGAAAATGTATAAAAATGAACGAAAACGTATAAAAACGGACGAAAACGTAAAAAAAGGGACAAAAATGGAAGCCATATGGACCATAAGGACCATTACTATAACTTTTCTAAGTGATAAAAAAGTCAAGGGATGACCGGTGAAAGTCAACGCAAGCCACAGGGACCATTCCTGTCAATTTTCAAAGTTTGAAACCTGGTAACCTGCTGGTTACCGGTCATATTGCGTACATTGCACCAAATTTGAAAGTAAATTGCGTACAATGGTAATTTTGAAAGTTTGTTGCGTACATCGTGTCTTTTGAATTAGTATATTGCGTATTTTCAGCTTTCACCCAGCTGAACAATAAAATAATGCATGCTTTAAAGCATATCAACCTTATTATTTGTCATAACTTTTTTTCTTATTTCCCTTGCTGTTGAAATATTGTCAATTTTTTTAGTATTGTTTTCTTATCTGCAAAACCTTTTCTAATATTTTATTTACTATCTCGTTCTTAGAACCAAAGTAAACAATTTTATTTTATTTTATTTTGTTTTAATAATTTCCTATATCGGTTTTAAAGCATACTTGTGAAGTTTTCATCTTTCTTTTGCACCGCGTTAGCTTCAATTTTCATAGCCCCTTTAATCCCGCAAATACTTCGAGCATCAAAGCAAATCAAAAAATCTCAAAAGCATGGCAATCGCTTCCACTTCAGCATTATGAGTCTTCATCAACGATTTACTTTAAGTTTTGTATATCGAGCTTTCGTCATCATTTGGACTGCAAGAGAGTATTAGAAGATAGACATGGCCTATCAATAAACAAGCCCGGTTACGGACTTAGGGTTCATTAGGGTATTATATGTATCAATAATCTATATAATAAATGCCATATCAATAAACAATATAATCTACGGGAATTCTATAATCGTTTTAAATAATTCTATGGAGGATCCAAGAATATATGAGAAATAACTTTGATTTCCTCAAGTAGGAGATCTCTTGTCGGAGGTTTCAGGTCAAAGCAATTTCGACTCCTTTAATTTATATATGATTCCTAAGTTGGTTTAACAACATCAAAGAAACATTTGAAAGGGTTTGGTATCTTCCCATAAGATTAGACTGGCGATTTCTTTGGGATAGTTTCCTGCATCCTGTTGTTTATGTGTGGTAATTGGGGTGAGATTGGTATCCTGATAGCAATGAGAAGTAACGAATTGTACGCTTTCAGATCGATTAAATTGGAGTGTATACCAATTAACGACCGGATAAAATCTAATTGATTCAAGTTTGTGAATGATTGTATGTTTGCAGTAATACGTGATCAAAATATGGTTGATCAGCCTTGTCTTTTCTCTATACGAAATAGAGAATATATAAGACGGTTTATAGGGGCAGTTATTAAATCCTAATAACTGTAAAACACTAGCAGCAGGAACTGCACTATCGGCAGGAACCGTTCAGTAGGAACCATACACTATCAGCAGAAACGATCCAACTATCAGCAGAAACCATCTGCTATCAGCAGGAACCATCTGCTTTCAGCAGGAACCATAGCAGCAGAAACCAAGCATTATCAGCAGAAACGAGCATCAACTTTATATGTTTTATTTGGTGAAAAAAAAAATTCTAATGAATTTCGACCCCAGCCAGGGGCTCTGCCCCTTGGACCCTGCCAGGGGCTGCCGCCCCTTGGACCCTGCTTCTCTCAGGGGCGTTGCCCCTGAACCCCCACCAAGGGGGCTACGCCCCCTTGGAACCCCCGTTAGTCCAGTTAATATCCAAATAGGTGTCGACCCTTATTTGCATATTAAACTCAATCTATTTTACACTAAAATACCAACACATTGGGATAGTTTCCTGCATCCCGCCATATCAAGACTATATTCCATAGACAAACAACAATGGGTCATTGGAAGAATAGATGTTTTGATAGAAGTCTAGAACCACTAGCTGGCCGTGGTGATGTTGATTAATAAAGGGACCGGAGGCATTCCCAACACATCAAAAATTACCCGGTCGCAATTTTTACTCCTAAATGCTCCGGGCGACTGGGCGACTTGTACATCCACCAACCGTAAGGCGCTACTTTGCATGTACTTGGGACACTTGTCGGATGTATGCATGGGTGGTGAAGGTACAAGTTGCCCAGTCGCCCGAGGTATTTAGGAGTAAAAATTGTGGCTGGGGTAATTTTTTATGTGTTGGGGATGCCTCTGGGGCATTTTTGGAATTTTCACATTAATAAAAGTCCCAAACACCCTCTTAATCATGATGTTTCATAATGTCCCTTTTAAATAAAACCAATAAATACTCGTTTTCCAACCATGATGTAGGTTAACATCTAGTATACAACCAATGTCAAATATACAAGTAAATAAGACAAAAATCTCACATTAGTATATTTAGTAACTTAAGTAACTGAATACAAAAATTGAACTCCATAAGGATTTAGAATGGCGTAAAGTAAAATAAACTTCATTAGGTTTATAAAGCGATAAAACTTATTCCTCTTTCACGATTAGTTAAAAGAGGCCCAAATTCGTGCTTCTTAAAAATGGACTGCGATGACAGTCGAACTGTAAGCCCATTTGCCATTAGAGACAATCCGCCGGCACCTAGCAAGACAGCGGTGTAGGCCATAATTTGAAGTTTCATGTTTCCTTGAAGCTTTGGACCCATGAAATCAGCTGACAGAAGATTGGCCAATGCCATGTATATTAGTATTCCAGATGATGAAGCATTGAGCAATCCTACTGTGATCAATGCAGTCGGGCTATTCTGTGTGTATGTCTTTGACAAAGCGATCCCAAAAGCAATACCCATTGGAATTGTTATGGAAAATAAAAAAACGATTACTGTTTTCTTCATCTTCTTGTATTCATCCTGTTATATATGTTTATTTGGTTATAGATATATTATATGTATACTAAATCGATGTTTTTATAAATTAGGTAAACATTATTATACCTGAAATATGCAACCACCAAGACCCATGCCTTCAAACAGTTGATAAAAACATAGAGCTGCAACTAACGATTTAATTGCGCATGTATCATTTGAGGCTCCAAGCCCAAGTCCTATCACCATCGAGTGAACAACTATTCCAAGTTCTAGCATCTGAAAACCGTAATTTATAATTATTTCAGTCTTTCTAATATGTATTTATTATGAAATATGCATTATTTACTTAAAAAGAAATAGAAAAATATTATTACTAATCAATTATAAATTTTGAAAAACTCGCTTATAGTAAATGTTAGAAATGAAGCTGAGAGATATTTACGTGAATTGGAGTAGACAACTAGTATGCATAAAGTGCAGGGACTGCTAATGTAATATTGTAATAGTTGTCATAAGAAAAGCCTATAAATACCCCTCAAGTCTCCACTTGAGGGGTGTGAGAGTGTGAGCTTATTTTCATTTCCAGAATATCAATAATACTCTCCACCTCCTCTCTACTTTCTCTCTCTAAAACTAACATGGATTTGTTGTATTTTGATCAACCAAGACCTCCTGAACGTGAATCTAGTCATTACAATTGGCATCAGAGCTAACCAGGGGCGAATCGTGGTGATTTGTGGTGAAAAATTGTGATTTTTGGTGTTTTCTCTCGGAAAAAGTACGTGTTTCTCCGAGTTAGGATGAATTTCTCCGAGTAAGGACCAAAATCTTCCGAGTAAGGAAGAAAATCCTCCGAGTTAGGCTCAAAATCTTCCGAGTTAGGCTCAAAATCTTCTGAGTTAGGCTCAAAATCTTTCGAGTAAGGAAGGAAATTTCCGAGTAAGACTTCTTGGAACCTCGAGTAAGGCAGAAACATTTCCGAGTTAGACATTGTTTTCCGAGCAAGGAATTATCGAGCAAGTATGAATTTTCGAGCAAGGACTTTTCCGAGCAAGGACTTTTCGAGCAACTATGAATTTTCCGAGTAAGGATATTTTCCGAGATAGACTTGCATCTTCCGAGTAAGGAGTTCCGAGCAAGGAAAACATCGAGTATGCCAAAAAAAAAAGAAAAAAAAAAAAAAAAAGAAAAAAAAAAAAAAAAAAATGGCGGGAAAATCTGAGTAAAATTTAATTTTTACAGGGCACTCAACGTTCAATTTTTAAGCGAAATTCAAATTTTGGTATAATAGTGAAAATTTTGGCCCAAAATTCAAATTTTTAGGTCAAAATTCGAATTTTTTCGGATAAAATTTGGCGTAAAAATTTCTAAAACTCAAAATTTTCTAGCATCTTTAGAATTGCATCTTATGGCATATCTCACACCAAAATCACAAATGATATTATTGGCCTACACCTTCAACATCACCACGTATAGCTTAAAAGATCCTGATCCAGATTCACCATCAAATGACAATGGCTAAATGTTGAATGTTATCAACTGTGACTACAAGGATGATTCGTTATTACTTATTTGAAGTTGAAGTGGAATATCACAGGTACGTGTACTTAGTATCTTGAAGAAATCGGGGTTGGTTGGATGCATGATTCTTCGAGATCCTTGTTTGGGCACTCATGGGAGTAGTGATTAAGTCTTGTTTATCTAGTTTTCATAGGTCAAGGGGTGGATGGACGAAGACCTAGTTAACTATCACTTAAAGGATATACGTTGTAGTACTCAGTGTCACACAAAGATGTGGATAATTCAAGAGAGGTTCATATACAGTTAAGGAAGGATGGATGGGTATATGAAACGACCTATGCTTTAAGGAGTTACGTTGTAGTGCTCAGTATATGTTCTTAGTCACACTATCGTGCAAGTTTAAGTCACAAGTTTGGGTTATTTTACTTCATTCTCAAGTTTGTCATATCGGGTTGTCTCCATACGTGGTCATTTACTATTAGCCAGAGGAAGAGAAAAGAGGTTTGATAAGAGGTTGATCTGAAGAGAATTGTAGAGAGAATAGTTATCGACATCCACTCATGGGGTATTAATTTGTATGTTGCTTCCAGTTGATATGCTTATGTACACATATGTAGGATGAGTCCGAAAGATCGTCATCATCCTGGAGAGAGAAATGTGTACATCGGGGTTTTTATTGAAGAACTGGAAGCATTCTAAGTGAGTTGAAGATGTCGATATGATGCTCCCCAAACAAACCTGTGAAGAAGTTACAGATTATCAGTCTATGACCCATTTTCCGCTGTGCAAGAGACTGAAGAAAATTTGGGCAAGATTTCAGAGAAACTTCTTCTACAAGCATCAGGGCTATATCAAACGGGTTGTCAATTTGGGAGGGAGCATGTAAAAGAAAAGGGCTTATTAATTGGGAGGGAGTAATAACCCAATTAGATCATTACAGTGATTCTGCGAGTAATTCAAGCAAGCTGAGAAAGATACGAGAAGATCAAGAGCTGTGAAGACATCCTCAGAGGAAACTGCTCTACTTCAGCATTGTATTCATCATTGTTATATACTTGTTAGGAATCATTTTAACCAATTCACGTATATCTCCAGCTGGAGGGAGATTGTTAAAAATGAAGCTGAGCGATATTTACGTGAATTGGAGTAGACAACTAGTACGCATAAAGTGCAGGGACTGCTAATGTAATATTGTAATAGTTGTCATAAGAAAAGCCTATAAATACCCCTCAAGTCTTCACTTGAGGGGTGTGAGAGTGTGAGCTTATTTTCATTTCCAGAATATCAATAATACTCTCCACCTTCTCTCTACTTTCTCTCTCTAAAACTAACATGGATTTGTTGTATTTTGATCAACCAAGACCTCCTGAACGTGAATCTAGTCATTATAGTAAAAATATACTAATAGAATTTTGTGTTCGATCAGTTTGGGGGTTAGTATTTTTTTATGTGTACCACAAAGGGTTTGATACACAACAGTTTTACACTAAAAACAATTTAAAACTTCATTCTTTTTAGTCTCAACCCGTTTATGGGAAATGATGATTCTAAAAACACAATTTTTCTTTGAGTTCTCGCTATTTCTTACAAAAAACTTATGATGATTCTAAAAGGCATTAGGTCGTTAAGGGGTGTTTGGAAAAAACAACAAGTTGGATGATTAAAAAAGTTAGTCACCCAAATTATTAACTTTTAATTTATCAAAAGTGGTTTCTAATATCAGTTAGGATTTATAAGTGAAACTAACCATGGCTACTACGTGATAACGTTGAAGTTGTTGTCCTATTGTGCCCTTTTGGCTGTGATGGTGTCCATGGAGGTGCATCTCACCACTAGTTGTGATCATCACCGTCTCCTGGTCATTGGCTGCTAGCTCACTACTTTCAGACAACATCTCGTTTTTCTTCTTGTTGGTATACATGCTTGTAACCATCGAGTCCACCATGAGTGTGAAAATCGCTGATACCATAGCAACAAAGCTCGTGAATGGAAACTTATGCCAAGGGACATCAGCCAAACAATTAGAACTCAACATGCCATATGAACCCGGTAAGACAATCATAAATGCAGTTGCCAAAATGAAGCCAGAAGCAAATGCTTTAATGATAACAAATAGGCTACGGTCTGGACTAAGGGCAGGGACGGATTGCGTGATTAGAGGTAAACATACCCCAATGATACTCGAGATCAGGATCGTCGCAATGCCGATGAACTTTAAGTCCAGAGCCTTCGATTTGTTGTTACAAGGGTTATTTGTTTCATCTTCACATTGTGACAAGGCTTTGGTACATAGAAACACCAAAAAGATTAAGAAAATTGATATCATCTTTGGATTGGAGGCCATGGTTAATTAAAGAATATGTTTGAATTGTTGGATATGTTTGAATGAAGCTCATTTAGGTTGTCATTTATAGATAACTATATAAGCTTGTGACATCATGTGTTTTTTTAAACAAATTAATGAAGTACAACAGCTTTGTAATGTCATCAGGCCACATCTAAGTGCATCTTTCATGCCACTTATCAAGTATTTTAAGTGTTTTGTTCTTAAAAAATTTGATTTTTAACTAATATCGACTACAGATCTATTAGGGCATCTTAAGCATTCACACCAAACATTAAGTCAAATTTGATGTAATAAAGATGGAATCTTCTTATAAAAATGTTATTTTTTCTCTAATATTTACATCAAATACATACCCCCAACCTTTTCAGTAAGATATTATTATGTAACTATTTATATAATTTTTCAGAAAAGTTGTTTCAAACATAGAGTACCTGACCGTTGCGGCGGCGGGTATCTTTTAATAAAATATTTTGCGACGAGTGTTTTTCATTTTGTGTTTTTAGTTACACTAACGTTATAAATTGCCGATATTTTGTTAGAGTAATCTTAAGTAATATAAAAATAATTCATATGCCTATGTAGAATACCCGCATGATGTTGTTTTAAAATAATTCATATACTGTACATATGTAGAGTACCACTGCCGGCCAACTAAATTTATTTGGGTTTTAATGGATTTATTGGATTTGAACCATTTTCAATAATATGTTTAAAACCTATTTCTGTTCATGGATGTGAGATTGTCAAATTGACGTTATTTGATTTTGAATTAATGGTGGGTTTTAACGTAATTGTTGAGCTTGAAACGTTATGATAATATTGTTTGTAGCTGTTTGGTGGTGGTGGATTTGTTGGTGGTAGCTGATCGGCTGGTTGTGGTTGTGGTTGGTTACAAATGGCGGTGGGTTGGTGATAGAAAATCGAGTTATGGTGTCGAGAATGTAAAGGTGTTTGTGCATCTAATGAAGCTAATACTATCCATGAAAACTAAAAAACAAAGATAAGGCTAAATGCGCTTACTACCCTGAGGTGCAAGTCATATGAGGGGACTTAATGACGCCACTTAATTAACAGACATCCAAGATAGAGACTACCGATGTGCAAAGGTTCGAGTGGTTGTGTTTCTGGCGTCAACAAGTGTAGGCCGGAATTGTAGGGATAGGTTTAGAGATGTAAGAAGGTACATGTTTGTGTATCTAATGAAGTTTATACGGAAAGTGATAAAGAAATATAATGCTAAATGCCCTTTCTACCCTTGGCGCAAGTTATATGAGGGGACTTAATGACGTTATTTAACGGGCATTCAAAATGAGGACCACCGATGTGTAAATGTTTTAAGATAAGGATGGTAGTAGTGACTTCAGGATAACCACAAGAACGAACGATGTAATTTACTCTTAATATAGTTATCTAACTTTATGGGAAAAAACTAATAGACTAGACTTAAAACCTTGCATCTTTCTCCTCTAAGTACACCTTTTATTGGATTCATTTGCGACCAAACACAACCGATATCCACTCTTATACAAGTAAATAAGGCAAAATTCTCACATTTAGTATATATTTAGGTAGACTGAACAAGGAAATCTGAACTACTACATTTAGAACGGTGTAAAGTACAACTCGCTTCAGTTCATTACGTTGACGGGGATCAAACTTATTCCTCTCTGAATATAGTTAAAAAAAAAACACACACACACACAAATTCTTGTATTTTCTATCGTTCCAGTGAGAAATGAAATTTAAGCCCATTTCGCCATCAGAGACATCCCGCCGGCACCTAGCAGGACAGCCGCATAGGCTTTAATTTGAAGTTTAATGCTTCCCTGAAGCTTCGTACCCATGAAATCAGCCGCAAGAAGATCAACCAATGCCATGTAAATTAGCAGTCCAGCTGATGAAGCGTTAAGTAATCCGACTGTGATCAAGGCACTCGGGCTATTCTCTTTGTATGTCTTTGACAACGCAATCCCAAGAGCAATCCCGAATGGAGTCGTTATTGAGAAGAAAAAGACCATTATTGTTTTCTTAATCGTCTTGTATTCGGCCTGTTATATGTTTATTTGGTTACGTATATATCTTACATTGATATAGGTAGATAATTTTTTTTGTCAGATTATGTAAGAGTTGAATTTTTGTACCTGAAGAATGCAACCACCAAGACCCATGCCCTCAAACATTTGATGGAAACAAAGAGCTGCTATTAATGGTTTAATTGTGCATACATCATTTGAGGCTCCAACCCCAAGTCCGATCACTATCGAGTGAACAACTATTCCAAGTTCTAGCACCTGAAATCCAAATTTTCAAGTTATTTTTTGGGTTAATGGCATCTGATAGCAATGAACTTTCTCAAATGTTCACATATCAGTTATAAACCCAATAAAATACTATAATACCCATCAAACTTTGTTTGTTTTGTGTTGATATCAACAAAAACTCGTTTTTTACCTCAAAAATCCACGTTAGCGACAAATGTACATGCCACATCATAAATTTGTACCATTATGATCCACGTCATATTGGGTTCATGTCTGATAAGTGAACACTTGGCAAAGTTTGATAAGTATTTTGAAACATTTGACAAAGTTTGATGGGTATTTTAAAACAGTTAACTTCACGCCACATAAGCAAAAGTATGATATCGAGCTAAAATTTAAAAATTTGATAGGTATTGTGGTATTTTATTGGGTTTATAACTGATATGTGAACATTTGAGAAAGGTCGTTGCTATTAGATCCATTAACCCTTCTTTTTTCTACATTTAATACGTTAAACTTGTACTTATAAAGATTAGTTTTGCTTGGCCACCAGATACATGATATTTATCCCCATAATTTAATAAATACGTAATTTCCTTTTGTATTAAAAAAAAATAAAAATAAATTAACTAAACCTAAAAATCACTTTAACCGAATGATAAACATTTAGATTCGGATATTAAATTATCTGAAAATCTGAATAATTTAATTATCCCAAGTTTAAATTCGGATATCTACACTAATTAGTGATTTGTTTTAAACAAAATAAACCCAATAAGAAGTTGCATGACTATACAAAAAGCTCACTTGTTTTGTTAAGTTTTCAATTATAAAAAGTGTTTTCTAACATATCGATTTATAATTGAAACTAACCATGGCTACGACACGATAGCGAAGAAGTTGTTGCCCTATTGCACCCTTTTGACCATGATGGTGTCCATGGAAGTGCATGCCACTACCACCTGTGACCGCAATCTCCTGATCTCCAACGACTGCCTCATCACCGCCTTCAGCCGCTATCGCGTTGTTCTTCTTGGTATACATGCTTGTAGCCATTGAGTCCACCATGAGTGTGAAAATTGCTGATAACATAGCAACAAAGCCCGTAAAAGGAAACTTGTGCCACGGGTTATCCGCCAAACAACTAGACCTCAACATGTCAAAAGAATCTGGTAAAACATGCATAAATCCAGTAGCCAAAATGATGCCTGAAGCAAAGGCTTTGACGATAACAAAGAGGCTACGGTCTGGACTAAGGGCAGGGACAGAGCGCGTGATTAGAGGTAAACATACCCCGATGATGCTCGTGATGAGGATAGTGGCAATGCCGATGATCTTTAAGTTGAGAGCCTTGGATTTGTTATTACAAGGGTTATTTGTTTCATCTTCACATTGTGACAAGGCTTTGGTGCATAGAAACACCATAATGATTAAGAAAATTGAGATCACTTTCGGATTGGAGACCATGGTTACTTGAAGAATATATCTTGATAATTGTTGGGATATGTTTGAGTGAGTTGAAGCTCATGGAGGTTGCTCTTATATATAAGGTCGTGACATCATGTGTTTGTATATATTAAACATGAATTGGTACAACAACTTGGAATGTTAATTGGTCCAACTTCCAAGTGCATGTTCCATGACACTCTTTTAGTATACTTGTTCTTAAATATTCAGTTTTTAATCTATACGGATGAGTTAGAAGGGTTTATAAAGGTGCGTTTAGTTTGAGAAAAAATTCTTTTGTTTTCTATCTCTAGTTTTGTAAAACTTGAAAGAAAATTTTATTTCTATAAAACACTTGAAAATATAAAAAACGCGTTTAGTTGATGTTTGTATTTTCTATTTTGAAGAAAGGGAAGGAGGGTTGTGGGTTACAAAGGAAAACAAGAAAAACAACTAAAATTTGTTTTGTAGTTTTCCTTGTTAAGTTAGAAATATGAGATTTTGTATTTTGCAAAATATTTTGTTGGAAAAAATTGATTTGAACGCGAACTCTGTTTTCCTTATTTTCCACAAAATATTTTATAGAAAACAAATGTGTTTTCCCCCAACTAAACGCACCCTAAGTGTTTATTGTTATCATCATATGTTTTCCTTACTAGAGAAAAGTTCTCAGGATTTGTGGGTAAGCGAAATAAAGGGACTCTCCTTAGTATACTTCTTATCTAAAGGTTTTTCAAGTCATAAAATTATCTATAAGTGAAGTATATTTCCAAATATGATATAATTAGCCTCAAAGTACCAATTCACCAAGAGATTATTAGGCTCGATAAGATGCTATACAGATTACTCCATAAATAAGATGTTCTATACTTTAGGATAAATGTATATTATATATTTTGGCAATAGAATACACAAAACACTACTGTACATAAAAACAAATAATTAATGTAACTGGTTATGTAGCTATGTGTGGGCAATATGCAACACAACGTTTCCGGTAATTAAGCTTTGAAAGATGTAAGATTACTATATACTCTTGTGGCATCTCAACTCCAGAAAGAATGTAAGATTACTACATACTTTTGTGGCATCTCAACTCCAGAAAGAATAACACTAGTACATTCAATGCTTTCCCCGACGACATTTTTGCAACCGTGCCGACGTCATGACGTCGGCACCATAAAATCCCGACGACATGACGTCGACACCCACTTGTCGAAAATGCTCCGTCGCTATTCAACTTCCCGACAAAAAACCCCGACGACACGGTGGAACCCATACATTTTTCCAGTCAAAGTTTTTTGTGGTTCGACAATATTGTCTCGACGACATGTCGTCGGGACCATGATACTAATTAACGATTGGATTAGTTAAGCCTAATTACTTTATAAATTAATACCGACAACATGACGTCGGTATTAATTTATCATGGTCAACAAGATTCTAATAATACCGACGACATGACGTTGGTATTATTTATGAAGGTCAACAAGGAGTCAACGAAAGTGTATATAATACCAACGACATAACGTCGGTAAATTAAAAACTATATATTGATTTAGATTTTAAATGCCGACGACATGTCGTCGACATCTAATTATAGTGCAGCTGCAATTTTTCAGATATTTTCCCAAAAAAATCTACCAAAACCTGCCTTTCAACCAATGAATACTAACACATCCAAAACCACTAAACATTTATAAACTTTACAAAACGGCTATAAACTTTATAACGGCTAAAACAGTTATATATAACCACTAAACACCCTCAAAATACATTAAAACATTATAAACTTTACAAAACGGGTGTTATAATCGCTAGACCTAGCTGCCATATCTACAAATGTTGCAATATCCACAATGTTCAAGTCGCCAAAAGAATAAACTATACAATAATAAGTTTCGGGTCGCCAAAAAATAGTTTCAAAGATAAGTACAACACAAAATAGCACATATACGTCTACCGCCCCTTGTCATCATCCATATCATCGCTACGATGATCCTCATCATCACCACTCTCGCCTTCGCCACTCCCGCTCCCGCCTGCGCCACTCCCTCCCGCGCCACACCCGCTTCCTGAGCCTACCTCACCTTGAGAAGGCATCTGACTAATAAACTCGTGCCATTGCGGGTTGCTCCGGACAAAACCCATCAACAAAGCGAGCTGCTCCTTAACTTCCTTAGCTTCTGCTGCAGCTGCATCACTCTTCTTCTCAGCTTCATCAATCTTCTTTTGAGCTTCAGCAAGCTTCTCGTCGATCTGGGGCCCACTGTACAAACCTAAAAACGAAATAATCAAAATTTAAAAACGGCCATTTCAATACATAAGATGAGTCATGAGTAATCTATTAGTATTATCCCACTGTACATACCTGGAGGTGGAGGCAGGGTGTATGGTAACGGTGGCCTGCTCATGACGGGTACCACCCTGCCCCTGCCGGCTATATGACCCCGCTGCTTGCCGTTTATTACCAGGGAAAGTATCTCATTCTCTGTGTACGCTACCCTTGTAGGCGTATCCGATCCGAGATCCCGTAGCCTGACCATCTCTTCCTATGTAGTTGGAAAAAAAAAATAAGAAAATTAATATATTAGTCAGGTTAATTACTAGATTATGTTTCAATAAATCATTAAAGTGCGTGTTGGAAAAAAAAAAAAAAAAAAAAAACGATAGTTACATATTGAAGCCGAGCCTCATCCTGTAACCATACATCATCCTTGCAGTGCGTTTCAAAAAAGCTCTGGATAAGGGACGGGTATTGGCGGCTCTCGCTGTTCTCAAACTGTATATACACATGCATAAAGGATGAAACAAATTAAAATGACAAATCAAACACCATATATATTTTAATTAAACTTAAATACTTTTATAAAATTAAAATATATAATTAAATTTAATTACTTTTATAAAATTAAAAATTTTATTTAGTATAAATACTTTTAATTAATATATAATTAAAATTAAATAATCTTATAAAAATAAAATGTGTCTTACATATTGAATTAGACTCGCTTTTTTATAAAGATGTCGTCACTCACGTGAATTGGACTAGGTTTGTATTAAGTAGCTCACACAGGGACTACTTATGTGTAATAGGCAAACTAGTGATGTAAAAGGGCCTATATATACCCACATGACTCTCCATGTGGGTGTGTGGGAGTATTGTACCATTCATTTGTTTACTTTCCATGTGGGTGTGTGGGAGTATTGTACATGACTCTCCATGTGGGTGTGTGGGAGTATTGTACCATTCATCTTATTAAAAAAGAGTCACAATTGTTTTTTCAAAGACCAGTGGTCTTCACAAAACAAAAAGCAGTTTCAAAACATCTGCCTAACATCGAACAAATGGCATCTAAAAACACTTATGATTCAAGTGCAGCTAGACTATATTTGGTCGATCTTAAACAGAGAATTGAGAAACTTCAACGTATTGTGGCTTCCAAAATTAACAATAACAAGTTTGAATGGTTTCCGGGTGTTCAGGATGAACTGAAAAAGATTTTTGCAAAGGAAATTAATCCACATGTTGCTGCAATCTATGCGGTTGTTCAAAATGTGGAAAATAATCTTTTAAAAGAGTCTGCAGAATTCGTTAAGGATCACAAATCCTTAGTGAAGGAAGCAAATGAATACTTGGAACGACTAAAGGTTTTGGAACATCAAAATGACTCTCTCTCTTTCGAAGCTCTCTCGACCGATATCATGTCTATTATTTTCCAAACATATTCTGTTGAGGATGATGAAACACTTCGAGCTGAGACTTCTCAAATTGTTGAAAAATATGAAAAGGCGCTTTTGAAACTTGAAAAACAAAATTGCACATATTTTAAACAACTTGATACTAAAAAGGAAGAATGCAAGTATGACAAACTGTCGTATGAGCGTTCTTACAAACAGTTGAAAGAACAAATTGATATTTTGAAGTCTCAGCTTGAATGTCAAAAAGGGAAGGGTGAGGAAACTACGGGTATTGCACCATTAACCCCCTTGCCTAGTGAGAAACAAAAAGAGAAAGCTGTTGTCAAGAACACTAATGTTATAGCACCTGGCCTTTATAGGATTTGTCCCACTACTGCGTCTGCCTCTACATCTAAAACATATAGGGAGATAGACAAAAGTAAGAAAGATACTCCAAATGAGTCTAGGAATGCTACTACAACATCTCAGGACAACAACAAAAATTCTAATGAGTGTGCCTTACCTTCTACAGGAATAGAAAGCAACTCTAGGAGCAAAAGACAGTCTAGGAGCCATAACAAGAAACCTAGTGTCTCGCCTGTTTCTGAGAGTGCAAGCAAGAAAGTAGAAGAACACCCTAGGAATTTATCGCTTTCCAAGAAGAAACATGTATCATCTAGTTGTAATGATAAGACTCCTGTTTCTAATGCATGTAATGATTCTGATTGTTTAATGCAAAAGAAAAATTTGTCTGTAAATGCTTGTGATGATAATGTTTCTAATGCTGTGAAAAAGAATGATTTGCCTGAACAGAAAAAGGTTCCTTTAGTGACTAAGGCTAAGTATAGATTTATTCGAAGACTTATTGCAAAAGCTAGAAAAACCACTAGCAGCCTATTGCCTAAGGATCACTCTAAGTTTTGTGCATGGAAACCAACGGGTAGAATGTTTACACTTAAGAATGGCACATTAGAAATAGTTCCCAATGCATCTAAGGAAACCATATCTAAGTGTGACTCACCTGTTACATCTAACCCCTTGGAACCAAATGTTACACGGTTTCCATATACAAATTCTTCTGTTCTTCTCAGGTCATTGAAATCTGTCTTTGGATCGTCGACTCGGGTTGCTCCAAGCACATGACCGGGAATCTGAAGCTGCTGATCAATTTTGTGTGGCAGTTCATGGGGACTGTACGGTTTGGGAATGATCACGTTGCAGCTATTCTGGGTTATGGTGATCTTCAGTTTGGGAATTACTTGATCACACGGGTCTACTATGTCGAAGGGTTGGGACACAATCTGTTCTCTGTTGGACAGTTTTGTGATGCAGATTTAGAGGTTGCTTTTAGGAGAAACACTTGCTTTGTTAGGAACTTGGTGGGGAATGATCTCTTAATTGGGAATCGTGGCACCAATCTCTATGCAATTGACATAAACCAAATGGCCTCTTCATCTCCGATTTGTCTCATGACCAGGGCAGGTGAAACAAAATCCTGGTTATGGCACAGACGTTTGTCCCATCTGAACTTTGACACGATCAACAAGCTTGCCAAAGACAACATCGTCTCCGGTCTTCCTAAATTTAAATACACCAAAGAACACCTATGTCCATCATGTGAGCAAGGAAAGAGCAAAAGAGCAACATTTAAACCTAAACCCGTACCTAGTTCGGTTGATAGGTTGCATCTGTTGCACATGGACTTATGTGGCCCGATGAGAGTTCAAAGCATTAATGGGAAAAAGTATATTCTTGTAATTGTTGACGACTATTCAAGATATACATGGGTGAAGTTTTTGAGATCAAAAGAAGAAGCACCAAGCACCATCATCACCTTTCTGAAGCGGATTCAAGTTCTACTTCAAGCTCCAGTTAGGATAGTCAGAACGGATAATGGCACGGAATTTGTCAATCAGGAGTTAAGATCATTCTTTGAAGAAACTGGTATTACTCACCAGACATCAGCTGTTCGAACTCCACAGCAGAATGGGGTAGTTGAAAGAAGGAATAGAACCCTTGTAGAAGCTGCTCGCACTATGCTAATTTATTCCAGTGCTCCGTTATTTTTATGGGCTGATGCTGTTTCTACTGCTTGTTTTACTCAAAACCGATCCCTAATCCATCCAAGATTCAATAAAACCCCATACGAACTTGTCAACAACCGAAAACCGGATATTTCTTATCTTCATGTATTTGGCGCTTTATGCTATCCAACAAATGACAGGGAAGATCTGGGAAAGTTGAAGGCTAAGGGTGATATTGGAATCTTCATTGGTTATTCTGAAAACTCGAGGGCATTCAGGGTGTATAACAGGAGAACGAAAAAGATCATGGAGACGATGAATGTGAAGTTTGATGAAATTTCACAAATGGCTTCTGAGAGACTCGCTCTAGAACCCGCGCTTAACCCGATGACTTCCGGACACATCAGTTCGGGACTCGCACCTCAAGGAGCTCAATCAATTCATTCAGAACAACCCACTACTCAGGAACTGGATAATTTCTTCGAGTTTATGTTTGATGAATACTATGGTGGCGCTTCGACAAATGCATCTAACCAACATTCCGCTGCAACCACTCAACATCAACAACCACCACCACCTCCACAAAATCAAGATGCATCAACAACATTTGAAGCTGACGCACCATCTCCCTCCACGTCATCAACATCATTTACTCCTAAAACTCCATTCATTGAAATTGTTCTACCAAGAATTGATGAGCAAGAACAAAATAATGCTGTGTTAGATGAAGAAGTCTTTGAAAACCCGTTTGGAACGGAATCTGGTGAATCATCTTCCAGATTACATGAACCGACTAACACGCAGTTATTCAGTCCAAGGTACCCTTCAACTCTACAGTGGACAAAAGACCATCCGATTGAACAGGTTATTGGTGAACCCTCAAGACCAATTCAGACGAGAAAACAACTTCATACCGATTGCGACATGTGCATCTATGTCTGCTCAGTCAGTCTCATAGAACCTAAGAACATTCGGGAAGCAATGGCAGATAATGCCTGGATTGAAGCGATGCAGGAAGAACTTCTTCAATTTCAAATCCATGACACCTGGGATTTAGTTCCAAGACCAATTGACAAACTAGTCATTGATCTTAAGTGGTTATGGAAAAATAAAAAGGATGAAGAAATGACTGTGATTCGCAACAAGGCTCGTCTGGTGGCAAAGGGATTCAGACAAGAAGAAGGAATAGATTTTGAAGAGTCATTCGCACCGGTTGCAAGGCTTGAAGCAGTCAGGATTTTCTTAGCTTATGCCGCTTACAAGAACATCACGGTTTATCAGATGGACATCAAGACGGCGTTCTTGAATGGAACTCTGAAAGAAGAAGTGTATGTGAGTCAACCAGACGGTTTCGTTGACAAAGATCATCCGGAATACGTCTACAAGCTAAAGAAGGCAATCTATGGTTTGAAACAAGCCCCACGGGCGTGGTATGACGAGTTATCATCTTTCCTACTTCATAATAATTTCACCAAAGGAACAATTGATCCGACCTTGTTTACAAGAAAATACAAAAATGATATTTTGATTGTTCAGATTTATGTGGATGACATAATTTTTGGGTCCACTAATCTGACACATTCAAAACATTTTGAAAATCTCATGAGAAGCAAATTTGAAATGTCCATGATGGGAGAATTAAAATTCTTTTTGGGTTTACAAATTCATCAGTCCCCGCGTGGAATTTTTCTTAATCAGGCTAAATATACAATTGAGATTTTGAAAAAACATGGTATGGATAATTGTGACTCTGTTGGAACCCCAATGGTCACTTCACCAAAAATTGGCGCTGACCTATATGGGAAACCCATGGATCCGAAGAAATATCGGAGCATGATTGGTTCTCTCATGTACTTAACTGCAAGCCGACCAGATATACATTTTGCTGTGTGTTTATTAGCACGGTTTCAGGCAAGGCCTACCGAACTTCACCTCCAAGAGGTTAAACGGATCTTTCGATACCTTAGAAGAACCATTAACATGGGACTTTGGTATCCGAAGGATTCGGAGTTTACACTAATTGCCTTTTCAGATGCCGATCATGCTGGATGCCAAGTTACAGCAAAAAGTACATCAGGCGGAGCGCAATTTTTGGGAGAAAAGCTAGTAGGCTGGTCGTCAAGAAAACAAGATTGCACTGCTTTATCAACAGCAGAGGCCGAGTATGTGTCTCTATCTGCGTGTTGTGCTCAAGTCCTTTGGATGAGAACTCAACTCACAGATTATGGTTTCTCTTTCAACCGCATACCTTTGTATTGCGATTCAAAAAGTGCCATAGCCATCTCGTGCAACCCAGTGCAACACTCGAAGACCAAGCATATTAGAGTCCGCTATCACTTCATAAAAGAGCACGTTGAAGAGGGTACTGTTGAATTGTTTTTCGTGAAGACAGAATACCAGCTCGCCGATCTATTTACTAAGGCCCTCCCAAAAGAGCGGTTTGAAAACTTAGTTCGTCGAATTGGAATGCGAAGCCTAACTCCCGTAGAGTTAGAAAGTCTTCTCGAATCTCATTGATTTACTTCATAAAGCTTCGCATGTAAATATTTCTGTAAATATTTTGGTAAACATTTTTTGTAAATATTTATGTATATATTTTTGGTAAATATATACATACCTTTTAAAAAAAAAAAATCAAAATATAAAAATAGAAAATTTGAAAAAGCCATAAAAAATATAAAACAACAAAAACCAAAAATATTCTTCTCACGACATGTCTCTCGTCTAATCAATATTCTGTACGTACTTAGAAATGTCATTCAACAATGATACGGGTATTTACAGATGCTTGAGCGAGAGTTATTTTTTATGTTTTTCTAAAACATGTCGTTTCTCAAATTTTTCTTCATTACGGCTTTCGTGCATTTCAGTACGAAACCCGCGCTACATTGCATGACTTCTGATTATTTCCGATCAGAACTCGCAATGTTAATGGCGAAAAGCTAAAACATGTGAGCACTTAATCAAAATTGTTTCAAAAGATTTTTCAAAGTCTTTTTATAAATTTTGTGCTCACAAAAACTCCCTCTAAGACCTCTAAATGCTTTTAAACTCAAAAGTTTAACCATTTGCTCTGATTAAGGGGGAGTATAAAAAGAAAAATGTTCCATTTTTTCATGCTAAAATCAGTCCGTCTCTCCACAAAAAGTTTCATTTTAATCAACTGTTTTTCAAAAATACCACTTCATACTATTTTTGAGGGGGAGATTAAGTGTTTATATATGGGGGAGAGGACGTGATTAAAAAGTGATCTAAAAGAAGTTTTGTCGTTTGAATCTCAAAACGAGTTCTTCAAAAAGACTCAGCATGAACCCTCGAATTGACGAAATTAAATGTCCGCTCTCGAAAAGACATGTCCGGGACGGGTAATAATTTCAAGCTGGTTTACCAGTGATGCAAGCGTGTCTCGCAAAGGACTTGTCTGAGTAGAATGTACCAATTCGAGAGATGATCTTTGAATATAACCAGGACGGGTAATAATTTCAAGCTAGTCTAACTAGTGATGTAAGCGTGTCTCGCGAAGGTCATGTTCATTGAAAGTCGATCATTTCAAATGTGCGAACTCTACCCAATATGTGCAATTTAGTTCAAAAATGCATGAGCACATGTGAAGGGGGAGTGTTTCAAAAATGTAAAACTCTCGATGTGTTAACAAAATGTGTTTTCTCATAAACACGTTGAGAGATTTTTCACAATGTTTAATGGCATGTGACAAATAATCTAGGATAATCATGGAGTAATAAGGTGATTATGGTTAGGTTATGTCCAATGATCCGCCAGAACCGGAGGGATCTACCCAAGGACAATTCCAATAGCTTAGCATTAGAAGTCCTTAGGTATGATTGAAAAAAGGAGTATAATGAGAAAGGAGAAAGAAGGGGTTGAAGAATGAAAAAGAAAAGTTTTTGTAAGGGTGAAAAGAAATAGCCCTCCATGAAAACTTAGGTCAGAAACCGGGTCAATACATCTGCTATCGGTACTCACTAAGGTGATACTGGTATTGAAGACAAGACGTCATGGACCCAGTGACGCATTTGCACCACCCCTCCTATCCACTCAGATATCTCTTAAAAGATATTTGTTTCATTTCTCACGGAGAACACTACATAATCTATCGAACTCTCACTCCGAGATGTGTTGATATTGAAAAGGTGGCACTCTGCTCCATGCCTCCGATGACTAAAAACAAAACGCACATTATTGAGTCTAGAGACATGAGATTCATCAAAAGATCTCTTAGGAACACTTCCTATACAATACACTTGTGTTCACTCAAAAGGATACAAGTTGTATGAGTCTTAATGAGATCCAAGGATATTGCCTCACAACTTGATGGCCTTTGGACAATTTATTGCTAACTGTCTTATGCAGGTACCGACGAAAGTCCATTCACCATCATCATCTACAACGACAACGCATCCAGACAGAAGAAGTAGATCAAGGCAGGAACGACCAGAAGACGATACTTTGAAGATCACAGTGCATGAAGGAACATTGATTGAAGAATGTTATACATTAACACACAAAGTTCAAGACGTCAATCTCAAAAGACCAATCACGGGAACATCATTGAAATGACCATCCCTTAGGGGGATATTGTTAGCATTAATTTTATGCTATTTTGAAGTGATGGTCATTTGACATCTTGAAACAAAGTATTATGTATAATATGTTTTAAGTGTAGTGGGCTAGGAGTATTAGTTTAGTATTGTATTGAATATGTATAAGTGTAATACATATTCTAGCCCACCTTAGGTCCAAGTCAAAGCCCATCAAACCCATCTAGGTTTGTGGCAGTACGTATAAACACACACACTTCTCACTTTGTCAAGTGTGGATACCTCATATTGTGTAAGAGAAGTGTGTGTGTTTCCCTTGTCTTGTGTTTATTTCTCTTTTCATTGAAGCTTAATAAACATTCGACCAAAACTTATAACATACGATCCATACTTCTCTTAGTGTTCTTAAAGATCTTGTGAGTGTGTTCATCATCTAGTTCTAGCATGTTTGTGTGATAAAGAGGAGAAGCTTCGGTCCTAACAAGAACTAAGTTTTTTTTTTTTCCCCTCATATGTTACAAACTTTCAGAAAGTATTCTAATTGCACGTTTTACACGTGTCACCATTTCTTTTACTTGGCAACTCACAAAAATGTGCATATTGGAACATTTTTTAAAAATTTTGGAACATTTTATGAGACATTTTTTAGTTCACGTACCAAAATGGGATTTTGGGAAAAGTTCATTGCTATTTAATGGCAAAAACCCATTTATAAAGTAACAAGATCCCGTAAATAAGTCTAGAATGTAGTTGTATTTTCTTCCTAGTTTTGTAGAAAAAGTACATTCTAAAATTTGAATCTTGTTACGTTACATTGTATTCTTGGGGTTTGAGCCTCTTTTGCTAGAGTGGGTTTATATTTGAGTTGATGCAATAGTTTGGTTGATTTACTCATCGTGTTGGGCTTACTCGTTGCATGTTGTTATTCTCTCATGTTTGCTTTGATTGAAAACTTTCTTTTTATTATGGTATCCATATATTTTATTCTTTTTGTGTATCGTTGGTGTGTTACAGTATCCCTTTTCTACTTGACAAGATATTGTGTATGCTTTTAGTGAGGTTTCATGGTTGTCTTCTGATTTACTTATGTCCATTTGACATGCATAAAGATGATTTTGAAACTTTCAATATATAGCCTTAAAGCTTAAATCAATGGACCAATCGAATACTTTCACAGAGATCTTGCAGTAGAGGCAACGAATGCTTGATGTGTGATGATCGGTTTTGGATTCAAGGTCAAGTTGATGATTGTATGTGATATTTAGTAATCATAATCAGATGAGTTGTAATGAGAAGGACTGTAAAAGTCTTTTTATGTTCTTGATGTTGAGAATTTAAGATAGACAAATGTTTTTGTGTGTTTAGAAAACTGTGATTAGTATGGATTATAGGTCAAATGACCAGCAAGACACTTTTACGGAAAAAAAAATATAGAAACCTTTTGTGAAATTGGAGTAAGAGCATCTCCATTTGCTATTTAGATGAAGGGCTAATTATGTTATTTTGTTCTGTTTGCTCTTAGATAATCACTTCTTATTATTAAGATGCTGATGACGCACGCTGCTGTACAGTAATATTACACCCAACACTAATTTCAGTGGCAGTTTTTACCCTTTTCATCTCGAAACATGCCACGCCATCTAAAGTTTAGTTTTTCTTTTTTCTATGGAAATTGGATAAGGACACTTATCCATGTCTTGGCGTCTTTTAGTCGGCTAGAATTTACCGTCTAAAGGCTGTACCATTGGGCCAAAGATCTCTTAAGTTTCTGTTGATATTATCTTTTTTGTTTTACAATTCTCCCCTCTTGAATTTTTGTTGTCTGTATGGAGCATATTAATCGATTTAACGGATTTAGTGAAGCTATTTTGATGATTGCAGACGTCTCCTCACAAACGTGGAATCAGAAATGGACCAAAGGCTCTAAAACCTATTCCAGTCATCATCCGTTGCAAGTAAGCTAGCCTTCTCTTTATAAAAAACATAAGCTAAAAAATCTTGCGACTCAATCCAGCTTGACCCGACTTGTACTAAATTAAACTGTTTCAACCTGAACCTCTAACCAAATCGCCTAACCCATCCATTTTATCACCTCTAATCATGATACACTCTTAGCACTTATTAAGATGAAGAAATTATTAACACAATACTATCTTTATCTAGCCTTGGCCACTAATGAAATATTCTAACGAAAACTTATAAAGGAAATGTTGCATTTATATATGACATCTTAGAAAAGAATATATAATTGCATTATTTGGGACAGTCTTTCTTTATCGTATGCTCATTATAGATTGACGAAAATTTTGCAGAGTCTGTGGCAGAGTCAAGCTACCTCATTTCTTCTGCTGCAGTGGGCTTAGAGACACCGATGCACCCAATGGTTCAACCAGTTGATGAGTGGCAAGTAGAAATGGGTTCTCCAAACCATCTTAGACATGGAACTTGATGTGAGTTGAGGTTTCCTCTTCTCTGATATAAAATTTTATCTATGATCAAAGTTCAGTCAAATCAGTTTCATGACTACTTGTATTTCATTAGGGTTGTATACGCTCATTGATTGTCACTTTCTCATGGTTGCATGTATGTTGACCCAATAATGCATGCGTAAAGTCGTTATGTACAAGATATCATTGAATTTGTGATGTCTTAAATGGTAGAGGGCCAAGTAGAACTAGGAATTTTGTCCTTCGATTATTCATTACCTGAATGTTTTTTTTTTCCGTTGACAGCATCTTTTGCTTTTATGCAAGTTCCAAAACTTCATATTTCGTGTAATTTTGTCCATGATGCTAATGGTGCATGTAGTAAGCATATACTGTAGTTTCATTTTTATACTAATTTGATTCAGGGCTGGTATTTCTATGTATGTGTATAATGATATAAGTCAATAACCTCTGTTGTGAAGCTCTTAATGGTGTTGACAGTTGTTCATGCTGTTTGATTTGCCGTGTTTATTGGATAAATCTTATATGCCATGTTATAGTCCATATAGGCTTTGATCCCTTCTGGCGTCAAGTAGGTTCCGTTTTGGATGATCATATGTTTAAAAGTATTAATTGGATTGGTTCATATGTGCATACTTGTGTAGAATGCATATATTATTATCCTAATTGGACATTATTCGAATAACCAATCTTTGGGTATTGCCTATGCATTTTCATACAAAGAGGCAAATGATATGATGCATATACGTAAAGAAATCGAATTTTAAGACTTTTACGGGATGTAATGCTTGATCGTTTTGCGTCAATGATTGGATAATGGATATATGCAGTAATCTAGTCGTGCAAAGATGTATAAGTATTACTGTATCATTTTGTTTGATCATGTATCAGTTCATATTACTGGATAACAGCAAGTCAAAAACAAATATGGGTCATGTTTTGTGTATACATTTGCATGTCTTTGTTAAAAGGTGGCAAATAAATTCAAAGGTGGCAAAGTCATGACTACAAGATTTGATATTTTAATTTGTTCTTATCGATATCTAAAACCAAATAAAATAAAATATTGTACAAGATATCCATCAATCAATTTCGTTGTATTTGTTCTTGTTGTGAACGGTGTCAATTAGTGTTCATAACATTTTTATGTGATATGCACAACACATGTTTTCCTAAACTTTTTTCTTTCTTGCGAAGCTTTTTCACACCGATTGAAAGTGTGAGACCTTTATGGTTCAGTTAGCTAGGTCCAATGTCGTGATCCATCAAGTGGATTTTGTAGAAGCTCTTCAAAACCAAAATGACTATATATATATGCTTAAGTTAAGCAAACCTACCTAACAATTATTTTGAAAAAAAATATCTATATTATATATAATACACAAAGCACTCTCTCTCTTAAAATTAAGACTTACAACTTTTAAAGCATAGGATACAACACTTTAAAACACAAAAACACTCTTTATTTTAATTTTAAATGAGCAATTAATGTGTTCCAAATTTTTAAATGAATACAAATACTAATGTAAAAGGTACAATTTAGGTTTGCCCAATTACACTCATAAATTAACTGGTCAATAAATACAATTTATGCGGTTAGTAAAACACCTCCTACATAAGAAATTCAAATTATCAAGTATATTGTACAACCAACTTAAACACAATTTCTGCATTAAATGTCACTAATACAAATAATAAAACACATTATACAAATATTCAAGCCCGAACGGGCACGGGGCAAACGGGCACGGGCAAAACGGACTCATGTTATACGAATCACTTTAAAAAAGGCGACGGAATAAATTCTTTAGTTACATGAAATTTTTGATATCCGTAAATTTAGTATAAAAAAGAACATAATGAACTAAAATACTTGATTCAACGAAAAATTTTATTTGAGGGTACCCGCCGCCGCAACGCGCGAATACCTTGCTAGTATATATTAAAACATGTGTAGATCTATTTTTGATATAAATGTATACATCATTTAAAAAGCAATTTGTACACCACCGTCACTTTTGTGGCTTGCATTTTCTTTTACCGTCCAATATCCAAATGTAGAAATTATTATATCAAAAGCTTTCAAAGTAAAACTAATTCTTAGCTAACAAGTAGGGGTGTCATAAAACCCGATCCGAACCCGACCCGACCCGAACCCGACCGGGTTCGGGTCAACTCGGGTCAAAAATCATATTCGGGTCAATCGAATTGACCCGACTTCTAAACAAGGTCGGGTTCGGGTATGTATTTTAGGACCCGAACCCGAGTTGACCCGACAAAACTAACATTTTACAATGCAAAAAACTCGGGTTGACCCCAAACCAGAATTGACCCGACCCGAGTTGACCCGAGTTCTAAACAGGGTCGGGTTCGGGTATGTTTTTAGGAGGCTTGACCCGAGTTGACCCGAACTCGGCCGAAACAAGTAACCTTTTATGGACATAAAGGTTGTTAATATGCGGAAAAAATTATTTAGTGACAGTGTGATACAGCCTAACATAAATAACACATGGTTAATAGCGGAATATACTACACACCTATATCACTTTTTCTTTTTCTTTCTTTCTTTTTTTTTTCTTTTTTAAACTTTCATTAATAGGTACACGGAGATCGTAACTTTTTTGCTTAACTATGCAAATGGTAAAACGTACTGTTTTTAGAAACATAATTTCTTTTTAGAAAAATAGAAGTGTAGTGATTTATGCCATAATCACATTAAATATTATTGTACTATGCCTTTGTTAACATATAATTTGCATAAAATGATGATGACGAATAATCTTATACAATCTCATTATATTTTGTTTCCAATCAATTTTTTATGTCAACGAATAGTAGTAATGTAAAAGCAGAAATTTATAAATATAAAAAGAACGTCTAACCTAGCGGTATATGTGAGATAGTTATGTTCCAAACCCATTCTTAGATTGATATATATGATTGGCATCCAACATATTAGAGCGTTTTGAAGCAACTTGTAATTAACAAATAGAGTAAATTACACCGTTCGTCCCTGTGGTTTATCCAAAATCACTGGTTTAGTCCCTAACGTTTAAAAGTTGCGTATATGGTCCCTCTGACAGCCAACTAATAACACCCTTGGTCCCTCCGTCACATTTTCCGTTAAAGTTCCCTCACGTGACTAAAACGTGAGGGTAATAACGTCTTTTTGCCTCAGCACACACTTTAACACACACTTTGACTTTGACTGATACTTAAATATCAACACCCAGATCCATTCACACACCATTTCACACAAATCAAACCAACACTATCATCAAATCATCAAATCTCTTATAACCAATATCATCAAATCTTTACCAAACGCAGTAAAAAAATCCATGACAAACACAATATCATCAAATCTCTTATAACCAACAAACTCATCTCGTCTCAGATTCCCAAACCCACCTCGATTCTTCAATTGTTTATATGACACAAGGACTCCCAACAACTTTGGCTTCAAGATGTTGCTATCAAAGGTCTCGAATAGGTTTGTTGAATGATTTTGTCTTCGATTTGTGTGGCTTAAAACGAAATAAAGATTGAATATAACATGTTTGTTATTATTCTTTCTTTAATTTTCGGATATTCAATGAAGCTATGTTTCAACAGAGATCAATGATGGTTAATTAGTTCGTTTCATGAAAGTCTTTTCAGATTTGAATCAAAGAAAGAACACAACTGAGATCTTATTTATTGTTGTTTGGTCAACTTTATTTGACTATATTGTTGTTTGGTCAACTTTATTTGTAGATGGGTTTGTGGGGATGATGGGTTTGTGGGGAGTGGTTTGATTGAGTTTTACACGGGGAAATGTGAGATGGGGGATGCGCGTAAGGTGTTTGATGAAATGTTGGTTAAGGATGTCGTGGTGTGAACGAGTTTGATTGATGGGTATGGGAAGAATGAGGATGTGGAGAGTGCGAGGATGGTTTTTGATGAGTCTGAAGAATTTGGTGTTGAGTTGGGGCAAAAGGTTGGGTACTCCATTAGATTTGAAGATGTGACCTCCATGTCAACGAGGATTAAGTACATGACGGACAAGATGTACAAAAGGTTTGCTAAAAGAAATGCGACAAGATGCACAAAAGATGTACAAAAGGTTTGCCTAAAATGTGGTTTATCCTCCTCAGTTGTAGGCATAATAGGTTTGCTAAAAGATGTACAAAAGAAGAAATCTCAAAGTTCTAATGCATCTAATAATTATCATGTGAAGTCCAACGATGGTGCTTTGGTGAAAGAAGAAATTAATGGTGAAACTAGCAGCGATTTTAAGCAACATCTAGTCAAAAAGTTGAATCCATTAAAGACTTAATTAAACGAGGTGGGTTTTTGAGGAGGTAGAGAAGGAACTCGCCGGCGAAGATTGGTGGTGGTTGGTCGTTTTAGCTGCCGACCATGTTGGTTGTTGTGTGGGTGTTTGTTTACTGGGTTTAGAGTTTTTACAGATCTGCTCCATTAGTGTGTATGCGGTGATGGGTTGTTGAACAGATTAAGGGTATGAAGATGGAAATCATAGTACGCCTATAATCTATCCAACCAAAAGCAAGCGTTGCCCTTCATGAAGCAAATCTTGATAAGCCACAACCGAGACGGAAAAGTGGATTTGGTTTCGATCGACACTTGCATATCACCCAACAAGTTGTGAAAAACTACGATCGTGTAGCACTTGAGTTGAAACAGAAGATACAACCCTCTCTTATGTAAAATAAAAATGATTTTTGTGCTTCTTGGACTTTTTTGCTGAGATTTTAGGGGTGTTTGGTTCAGCGTTATGTATGCGACTTGCTACTGATTTTGGCACTTGTATGTTGCTCTATTAAGTTGTATATTATGTGTGTTTTTATAATGCACTTATTATTCAAATTGATGATCTTTTTAGGGGTGTTTGAACTGATTTGCTGATTTTCACAGGGGTGTTTGGTTCAACATTGTTTGACTCACTGGCTATTTGAATTTGGATTTGCACGTAGTAAAGGTCCATCCTCCTGCTTGAAAAGAGAGTATTTTCCCAAAACCGCTCAACTTATGGTTTCACACAATGGCCTGTACCTAAGGTAATTGGGTGTGTTTCTTAATAGTCCGTCCCGGTCCATATGTGTGTAAATGATTTAGTGATCGAAATCATAGTACGCTTGTGTTTTTTTCTTTTCATTCTAGATATTATTAGAACTGAGAAATGAAGAAGAGA